>OZ007596.1:255901859-256501859 GCA_963931845.1 Maratus michaelseni | reverse complement strand
AACAAAAGAATTATATAAACTATCAACTCAGGATTTTTTGCATGTTTTCTCTATTTATAACCGTAATTTAATTAATACTGAATTAAATCCTTTAATTGATAATTAAGTTCTGAAAATATGAAACTATTGTACTGTCATCGGGATCACACAACTGTACACAAATTCAAGGCTTCTACCACGTGACCCGTGCGAGGATTTTGCACTGCAATCTAATATTTTTACCAATATATAATATTTTTTAGATGCAGGTTTAAACGTCTAAAGAAAAATTAAGGATTAAAAATATCTGCAAACAACATTAGTCAAGCCAGACTAGCATCTCATTTATTCCATCAAAGTTACAGTAAAATCTGATCGAAGACAGCAAAAGGCACGCTTGAGAAAAAAAATAACAATCGTATTTTAACTATATGAGAGGATGACGTCATCCGCTTCGTGAAAAACACGGCACAAAGGAAAATAAATTAAATACTTATAAAATACAATTTAATTTAATATAACAAAGCATACATTTTAGGCTACACGTGAAATACCACTGCTTTGATCGATCGATGGTGTCTATTACTTTTAAACATTTGAGTTTGAATTTTGCTTTTTAATCATAAATATAAAATAAGTCCGTGCAGAGATGGCCCATTTTATCTCTTTTGTACTATTTATTTTTTTATAATCATTGTTGAGCACGATATAATGCGGTATTTTATTTTTGTGGCAACATTGATTTGAGAAACCTTTCATTTCTTTTATAAAAACAATGATGATTTAATTTTTAATTAAGTATAATATTTAATCAAAAAATGTTTTAAAGAAATGTGAATGTACTATGTCAAAAGCTGCTTCAAAAACCTTTCTAACAATAACTGATTCATTGGTGTTCATTTTATAAATGCATAGAAAAAGGGATGTTGACAACAGAAATAATATATATGATTGTTTTGAAATCGGAGTGAACAAATGTACACAAGTTCTAGAACTCTACCACATGAAAGACGAAAAATGAATTACAAAATGCCGTCGTTATGTACTAGAATAATGTTAAGTTAAATAAAAGCGTGTAACACAAGGTGAAATTTTAGAACAATAAAAAATTCAATTTCAAATATTAACCAATAGATATTACAGTACGATTTAAATTCGAATACTTGTGCGGTAAAAGTTCAAAATCGTAATATATATGCAAAGTTTATTTGCATTCAAGTAAAATTTTACAAACGTTTAGCAACGTCAACTACTGAATATGCTTAACAACCTAACAACATATTTCAACATTCCTTCTGTGTATGGCATCTGGCCACAGGTCCTCGGGAAAAGATATTTGAAGTCGCCATTTCCCTATTAGCATGTTATAGACCGCTGTCACAAGAACGGTATAAAATTTCGTACAAATCAGTTGAATGATTGTATCTTCAAACCAGTTTTATACAAATTTCAAACCATTTTGCAACCGATTCTGTATGGAAAATCACCAAAGAAATATGACAGAGTGATAAATATTACGGCGACGTCGTCAATTATTAGTGGCGCACAGTTGATATATTTAGTTTCAGAATGGGAGGTCAAGTATTCGAATCCATCTGATATCATTTTGTCAAAAACTTATCTCAATGCTTGTTTTTTTTTTTTTTTTTTTTTTTTTTTTTTTCTGTGAACGGTTTTTTTCACATGTTTTTTAGTAGTGGCCACAATTCTGACAATCTCTAGTTACATGTCATATAAATCGGAAAAAACCTATTTTTTTCTTTTATAGTTGAGATTTATAATTAAATTAATTTTTAATTCATTTTTTTCAGTAGTACAAGAGGGAAATTTTGATAGTTCTACAGAGAAAATATTAAATATGTAAAGTCTTAATATTGGATTTGCATGCAATTGTTTTAGTCTTACGGTGCTTTCAAAACTTCTCATTCTTTTACTTATTAAAAGAAGAGAAAAAAGCTACAAGTTTTTTCATAACTTTGCTTCTATAAAACATAATACACTTCTTTAGGATAACATGCATGTCATTCTATAACTATTATAGCAGAAGCATGATGTCAGACTAGTAGAACAGAAAATACATGTATGCAATATCAGTAAGAAACTGACGATTTGTGTTCTTTTGACATGCGCAGCATGCTTTCTTTTAGTATTTTCGGTTAATTTTGCTATTTAAAAGAATAAATTTTACTATTTTCTACAATGTTTTGCTTTTTTGTAACTTTTTTATGTTAGTCGGGCGTGGGTAATAAATCACCAGACATTGTTCCCATCGCCATCATTCTTATTGCATTCATTTGATTAAAAAAATAAAAATTACATTCATTCCATTTAAAAACTTTATTTTTGTTTAAAATGCATTCATTAAAAATGCATGCCTTTCTCTTATTTAATTTAAAATACCAAAAAACAGTATTTTAATAAGAAATAATACCATAAATCAACACATTTCATTTCAGCATCAAAGCAGCGATTCTCATTTACTCACGCGGAAAATAAAAGCTGCTATTGGCAATATTTGCGCACAGGTAACATAAAGATACCTTCTTTTTCTCCTTGCATATATCACTGTTAAAACTGGGTTCTTATAGCTGAGTAATAACTGCTTATTTTCAAGAATGTAATGTATTCAGGATTGCGACTCAACAATTATCCGAATAAAGCACAGTTTTCGTAACGACAATACGATAATCTATCATGCTGAACGAATCTACATGAACATGATTAACAATGCACGTGAATAAAAAAAAGCAAAAATAAGTTGCAGAAAAGCAATTTCAAAATTCCATTGTAATTAAGAAGAAATAACTACGTTTTTAGAATTTCGTTATCATTTTTTTATAATGTCAAGAGCATTTTCTTTATTTTCTTTCTTCTTCTTTTTGTGTGTGTGTGTGGGGGGGGGGGGGGAGAGTCAAACGAATCTACGTGAAAATGATTAATCATACACATGAGTAAAAAGAAGCAACAATAAGTTGCAGAAAAACAATTTCAAAATTCCATTGTAATTAAGACGAAATAACTACGTTTTTATAATTTTTTTTATCATTTTTTTTTCGAAATGTCAATAGCATTTTCTTTTTTTCTTTCTTTTTTTGGTGGGTGAGGAGTCAAACTAGACAATAACATAAATCTTTTCAACAGTCAAATAACTGTGTTTTTACAATACAAATGCAAATTTTCAGAACAGTTTTATATTTAATCTCTAGTTTAGCATTTGTCATTATTCGACTTTATAAAGAACTATTTTTGAAGTGAAAATAGAAGAAAAACTGCATTTGCATATCATTGAAAGTTCTTTTAGAATTTTATGAATATTTAACGTAAAAAGCTGCAATGTCATATTGGCCCGTATATAAAAAGTAAGAAATGAGATAGGAAAAACTCGGAAATGAATAATAAAGTACAAAGAAAGCATATGAAGTTTTTCAATTACAAGCGTTAATAAATTTCATATTCATTCATAGGGTAAGTCCGGGATAGTTGCCCTACTTAAACCCCCCCCCCCGCTTTCATTTTTATAACAATGATTTTTTTAGTGCATATATAACCTATCTACTTCAAAATTTAGAACATCATAAAATGTATTACATTAATATAAATATCACATAAAATAGTGTTTTTATCAAAACATTTAATCAGGCCATACATGCCGGACCACATGGTTAGACACCTCACTTTATCGGGAATGATGCTCCATACGAAAAATAATAGGAAGCACAGGTAATTAACAGGGTAAAATCTGGATTTACATCTGATTTAATATCCTATATATCAAATTTATGATTTTTTTCTAAACAAATTTTAGTTTACAGGCTCTGTATACTAATGTTGTATTATACTTCCACAGCAAAGGATATTTGCTATTCCAAATTCTTCGAATAAAGGGTTATACAAAATTTGAAGCAAATCGGTTAATTCTAACGAATGCTAAACTTGTTTAGTCTAAACTAAGATAGATTACCCCCCCCCCCCCTACTTATATTCGATGTACAAACTCTAAAAACTAATTCGGGAAGCAAGTTTAAAATTCTCAAATTGAATGCGTTAGATTTTTATGTTTCATAATGAATGAATTCAAATTATTTTACATATTTTATGGAAGTTTAAACTTGTGGTATTCAAATTAAAGGGTGTGGGGCTAGAAAAGTTTCCAACAATAAAAGGAATATTATTTAATTAAATAAAGAAGCATAAAGAGGGATTATACTTGTAATATGGTGCCCCATTATAGCCTTTCCGAATTTTATGTGAGAATGGTATAGGGATTTTAGATTTAGATTTTGTATTTAGATTTGTATTTAGGATAATTATGGAAAACTTACAAAATTTAGGATTTTGTAGTGTGGAATCCGTAAGCTTTTCATGTTTCCAAAATAAGTCACTACAAAATGTACATTTAAAATGCATTTGGCCCAAGTAAGTTTGAGCAACGATAGTTGAATTTTTAGCTACTTTAAGCGTATTTGGTTTATGGTTACCTACTCTGATATTCTGTCGTCAGATTTGGTTCTTTAATCTATCTATTTCTCTTTGGATTTCTTCTTCGGGTTCGTTCATTTGTCTTCTTGCAACGTGCATTCGTTTTCGATTTTTTTTTTTTTTTTTTTTGTGTTTCCGTATGATTTTTAATTTCCGTCAATATGTCTATTCGACGTCTTTTTCGCGTTGATGTTCAATTTTATCACGATTCAGTATAAAATTTAAATTATTCATAATATAGTTATTTAATTAAATCGAAATACTGCATATTACTCTCCAATAGAGCTCCAGTCACAATAAATTATATTCAGCAGATAATCTAAATAGTTCATTAACACCCAATTATTGTGCTTATAATGCCTTGGGATTAAAGATAACACATAACTTACTTTTAAAAACTCAACTCCATGAAATAATATTAAGATGATAGACTGTAAAAGTATATGTTTCGCCCATCAAAAATATTACGCTCATAGCAAAATGGGAAAGTAAACAAAGGCAACACATACATTTTTTTCTAAGAAAGTTTGTTTTAAAGTTAACTTCATGGCAAATATAAAATTTACGATTTATAAATTAAAATGCACGTACTTTATATGACGTCACTTTAATGAGTAAAGAAGATATCGTATTTCTCCCTGTAACACGCGCACGTTGATTTCTATGTCTTAAAAAAAACAGCATTTAAAAAAAAACTATTTTTGCTTTTATACTTATTTATTTTGACAAAATATACTTCCAAACTAAAAACGGTATTAAAAATAAGATTAAAATAATTACATAAATACATATGATCATAACGAAAAAGAGATAAGTTAAAGATTTTGTTTTGCATTTTAAAACATTATTGCAGATTTTTGTTTGCATTTTGTTGCTTGTCAGGGTGACAGAAACAAGAAAGAAATTAAACAAGTGGGTAAGTGTGATCGAAGATCGCTCAAAGGGTTTCGTTTAATATTCCATTCAAAACACTTTATCCTTTCTTTAATAAATTCAAACAAATTTCATTTAGAAACAACAACAAAAAAAAGTCATGTTTTTTATAAAGTAAAAATTTACCGGTCTATTTTTCGTTTTTTCGAATATCTAAACCAGCCAGATAGCGGGCCAAGCCCGCTATTATATTCTGTCATAATAATATCCCTCATACGGACTAAATGCAATATTTAAAAAAGTAATTTCAAAATTAAACAAATTGATGTATGTTAAAAAAAACAAAAACCTTCAAAATGTTAAAATATCCGAATATTTCCATAATCGTTTTTTTATCACGATTCCATATGTTTCTCAAACTCATATATTTACCATTCTCTATTATTTATATTGATATTGCTTTGTATTATTATGATTGCTTTGTATTATTCTCAAACATCTGAAAAATTAGTTAAACTTCCCATAGGACGTCAGATTTTCTTTTTAATTGTCTAATGACGTGACATTAATCTGCTTTGTTTACTTACTCATACTCATACTCCTTGTATTATTAAGAAATCTTAGACATTTTCTGCTTTATTACGACTATGACGTCAATCAATTTTATTTCATATTTATCTTTTTTTCAATGGGTGAAACTTTTTATTTCATTTTCCTTTTTCACGTGGAAATCATCTGATAGAAAATTAATTATTGTGGAAAGATTTTCATCGTGGATTTTTAATTTTTGGCATCGGCTATAATGAAAAATGTTTAAATTTAAAAGGAAAAGGCTGTTAGAATTTTGTTTTTTATCTCTATTTATTAAAATAATATGAATTTTTCAAATTTTAATATTTTCAGCTCTTCACAGCTGATATTCTGATTTATACACAAAGTTTCAACTCTATAAGTTACATAGTTTTCGAGAATGGCTCTGTGACAGACAGACAACGGAGCGGGAGCAATAGGGTTTCGTGAGATGAACGAAATCCTAAAAACCGTCTGCTCTGGCAAATTTACTTAAAATTACTTAAGTAAACATCCGCCATTTTCTTTAGCGTTTAATATTCACTTGTAAATGAAAATCTTCGAAGGAGTCTAGTTAAATAAACTACTCAGAATTTACAACAGAAATAAAGAAGGTGAAAATATTAAACATCACATTACAGTCTCGTTACAAAATGATTATGCATATTATGGGCAGTTCGTTATACGTCCATCCCGGCTTTATAAGAAATTCAGAGGGTAGAAAGGTACGAAAGTAAGGCAGAAAATTTAATGGTGAACACAAACTTATTTTACCACAGTACCTGATTCACTTTTTTCATCATTTATTTTTTTTCTTCCGTAATCTTTTTTTTTTTTATTTCGTTCTTCATTTATTTCAAGGAAAAGGGATAACATTCTTTCTTTTTCTTATATTCTGATTTGGGTTATGGCTTTTTAACGCCTTTATCATTCAATGAAAAAAGTATTAATTTTCTAATCAGTAAAATAAGATACAGTTTTCAAAAACAAATTACATTTAAAAATACATATTTTCCGCAATTCACCGGTGTAAAAATTGAAATTGTTCGATTACATATATGTTGAATTTGTGTTTTTATTACATTGTTATTATTTTATTTATTTATAAATGGAGCTTTAATTTCATCATATAAAATTAGCCGGAGGCAAATGCTATTAAGCGCAACTATTAAGCGCAAATTGTTTCTTATTCTTTCGTAATGAGCCTGCCCGCAATGGAAATAAATAAAAAAATAAATGCTTGAAAATTATTTAAAAAGCCGTAATAAATCAGTCAGCTAAGATACAGATTGCAAACAAATTGCATTTGTAAGTAGATTTTTTTTCCTATATAACGGTGTAAAAATTAAAAAATGTGCGATATTTACAAAATAAAAAAAATTGCAGTAGTAAAAATTGCAAAACAGACATTTCATCGTCAAGTGTTGCCATTTGGAAAATGACATCAGCGTTACGCATAGACCCGTTTGTACTTTGAAATATAGATAGTTCGCAATGAAAATATGAAATCATACTTTAACAAATTTAATTCCAAAATTTTTTAAATAAATAAGTTTTTCAACAAAAATCGATTTTTAGAAGCTTCAAATATTCGAATCGAAAACCACGGTTCATTCCATGAATTAGTTTTTTAAATATGTTTTAAACGCAATCAGTTTTGCAACGATTACAAAATAATTTAACATTACAAGTTCTCGACATTAAACCTTCCTTAACTACTTGTCCAAATGGCTTCCCATTTTGTATCCTAATGTAAAATTAGTCAAAAAAGTCAATTAAGATGCCAAAATTACGTTTTTCGTTGAGTTTGGTACAATTTCAATATACAGTCAACCCCTAAGCTTATTTTTAACATAAATTGAAGTGTTAATACTTTTTTAATTACTTCAAAAAGAAATCTCAATGAGATGTCAAAAGAATTTAGTATCACTTTTTAACAAATTAAACATATGCTATCAAACAGAAAGTAAATATTAAAATTTACAATAAAAAGCTCTCATTTCAATTGCCCTGAAATGTAATTTTCGTAACTTGACATTTTCTTCAACTAATTTTTTAAATGGGATCTCATTCCATTCATTATAGATATCTTCAAACGAAGCAGTTATTTTATAAACACCTTATACAGTGGACTCTCGTTAATGCGTATCCGCTTAAGGCGTCTCTCCGGTTAATATAGACAATTTTCTTTCCCCCATCATTTCCTATTTGCAATTAGTATTAAAGACACCGCTAAAAACGTAAAATTGGGTAATGGGGACAATGTTTTCACAAACTGGCCGAACCTAATCGAAAATGCTTTTGTATATGTTTTTTAAGCAACTTTGATGTAACTTTGGTTATTGAGATATCAATATCACCTTATACAGTTGACTCTCTTTAGTGCGTATGTACTTAAGGCGTATCTGTCGTTAATAATGAACAATTTTCTTTCCCCATCATTTCCTATTTCCAAATAATATTAAAGACAACTCTAAAAATGTAAAATTGGATAACGGGGACAATTTTTTCCAAACTGACCGAACCAAATCGAAACTGCTTTTGTGTACGTTTTTTAAGACATTTTGGTGTAACTTTGGTTATTGAGAAATCAATAAATTGTCAGTGACAATAATCCAAAGAAAGGAAAATTTTCTAGCACCTAAAACGTGAAAGGTTCAAACATTTCTAATTGTTGTCCGCCGATATTACCGCCGATGAGATATAACAGGTCAAAATTTGAGTGTGTACCAAATTAATGTGGTAAAAAGGATCATTTGTTTAAGTAATACAAAGAAAAGTGAGATTACTTTAACAAAGGTCAAATTATGTAAATACGGCAATTCCGTTGCATAATTTGTTTGTTATTAGAAATTTTTTCTTTTGTATTAACAAATTCTTATTAACTTGCTTTTCAACTAAAATTCAAAGGAAAAATAAGTAAAAACAATAAATTAAAGAAAAGGTTGTTTATTTTAGCATACACTTGGTATCCTTTTTAAATTTTTGTCAAAAACTGGATTCGATTTATTCGACGAAATGCATTATATTACACCATTCAAATGTTTACATTGCTTAAATCGGAGCGCGAATATTGAAGACAAAAAATGGTCTCTCTTGGAAGACCGGACTAACTGTACAGTATATTTTAACTGTTTACTGTATTTACTGTATATTTAAATTATTTTTCACTAAGGATGCAGAATCAAAATTAATAGGCATCCTTAACTAAATCATATTTTACTATTACTGTTAGATAAACAAAATACGTTTTCCTTTTAAAAATCATTCCAAAAATATTTTTGCGAACAAAATCCATTCACTCAGACAAAAGAAATATTGCTGATATTTTTCATCTCAGATTTATTCAGAACACCTCAACCCATCCAAATTCAAACCCATTCAAATTTATATTTTATAAAGTGACATCAACATCTTAAACATAAAGCGGAAATATCTGACAAAAATTTTACGAAAGATGATATTCTTGCCAAAATTCAACGTAATTGAGTCAAAAAAAAAAAATCATTGAATTACTTTTAACACTTTCGCTGAAGTGCTTTGTCTCTAAAAAGCTTCATCTGAGTCAACATCTTCTTATTCTTCCCTCCTCTTTTATTTACTGTTTTTTTTTTCAGTATCATGTTTAAGAAATTCAAGATGCCAGAAATACCCGGGATCCTAAAGGCATAAAATTGTTCGCATTTATTGAAATTCGATCAGGTATTTGCATTGTATCTGCTTTTACAGTAAGAAAATATTTTATAAAATGAAGTTTGAGGTTAACCTTGTGTTCTAGGAATAATATATTCTTCGATATTGTTTGGACGCTAAAGATTTACTAAAAAGACATTTTTAAAAAATTAGTAGACATGTTTATTTTACCTAAATTACCATTTAATAAAAGAAATACTTTAATTATTGTTGTATTACATGAATTACACCTTTACCTTTATTATATCTTTATTATTATACATTTATTATTACTAGCGGATTCAACCCGGGCTTCCCAGGTTACAGATTAGATATGAAAACCAGACTTCTATTGAAAACGCTAATACTATTTTTTACACTTAATATATATTTCTAAAGATTTTCCACTAACTGCATCAAAAGCAGTTTTATGTGAAACCTATCTATTACGCATTCAATTAAATTTTAATTATTTATTAAAAATGATACTTTCTTATTTAAAAACAGGACAATTGCACCATAATTTCTGTAATTCAAATACATTTGCTAAATGGTACATACATTAAAATCGTGAATTTACAACCACAATTAAACATCAACGTTTCATTTCGCTTCTGCGAACGTCATCAGGATGTTACAAACAAGTCGAAAATGTCAAAATGAGCATACACGTCAGAGTTCTGGAGAAAACATGATCGGAGAGCGCGCAAACGTCATCAAGTTCCCATGGTAACCAAGTGGATCATACCACTGTAGTGAAAAGAGTGGTTGGAAGACAAAATGAGCAGATTGTATTAATGGATTATAACATATTATGCCAGATTTTATGAATGTTATAGGATAAATTATCATTACATGTATACTGTCCAAGCTTAATAATCGTAAGGTACTCTAAAATGTTATTAACATAAGAATTCTTGCATGGAATTATGTACCATTTATACATATTTTAATGCATGTACCATTTAGCAAATGTTGTATTTGAATGATACTTTCTTATTTGTCGCATGCCAGAAGTTAATATCCGAAGAAATCGATAAAGATTCCAATACTTGCAGCAGTTATTTATATTTTGATAATTTCAATGGTTTAACAGGGTAGTTTGATTACATATCTGTTAAAGTTGTATTTTATTTATATATAAATTTACTTATTTGTGGTTTTATTACAATATTATTCTTTTACTTATTTATAGATAAAGTTTTAATTTCGTTAGGGAATATCAGGCGGAAGCATATGCAGCACAATTTATATTGTTTTTAAGTGCAAACGGGTTAATCTTTTGTAATCTTGCTGCACGCGATAAAGATTTATTTCTTCTTTTTTTTTATTCTTTTTGAAAAGTATATTAAAAATCTTACAAAATCAGTAAATTGAGGTAAAGTTTTCAAACAAAGTTCTTGAGAAATATGCTTTTGTTTCCTATTACTCAGTGTAAAAATTTAAAATGTTTAAAAAAATGCAGTAAAAGAAAAATATATTGGCCAGAAATTGCCACCGTCAATATGATGTAAACGTTACTCACATACATGTTTTTCTTTACAGTACAGATTATTAAATACCATTACGCCTTTATTATTATACATATATTATTAATTTATTAATAAAAGTACTAATTATACATTTATTATTGTCCCTCTTATAAATAAAATACATGATTTTGCTTTACAGTATAGATGCATGTATATCATTACACCTTTATTATTATACATTTATTATAAACTAGCAAGCTACGCCCGCTACGCTGGTCAATTTCTTTTAACGAACCTTTAATCAAACAAAATATTGACATTTCATAAATAACTTTTATATTTTAACAGAATAATAAGGCTACTATAATTTGTGACTCGTGCTATAGCCAATATACACGTCAGGACACGTCGCCTTATCATTATCTTTTTACGCATGAAGGTTTCGCTATGGTACTCCATTGGAAAATTTGGTAATTTTTGAAATTCAATATTTGAAAAACGGCATAATCATTAGATTTGAAATTTATATCAAGAAAAATACAATTTTTTACCTTTCAAACGCAGTTTGTCTAACAATTTTCTGACAAATACTTTTTGAGCTTTCATTTTTTTTCAGTAACTTCAAATGTTTCATTTTCCGAGATTAATCTGTTGCAACAATTAGCGGAAAACCCAGTCGTCAGCAACGCATAGTTTTTTATTAAAGAGGCTGTTGGAGCAGGGATTGTCACCACCAATTTGCCACCATCACTTTTGAAATCGGTTCCGTGGTTCCAGAGATTCCATAGAAATTGTAATTTAGAATGACTTCAGAACGCTTTTCGCTCATTTCACCCATTTAAATTTCGATTTTTTTTTAAATTTATTCTTAGAGAGCATTTACATCTTATAAGTAACTACAATGCTAAATTTCAAATTTCTTGCCCCTTCAGTATAAAAAAGTCGCAATTCTCGAATATTTTTCGATCCTGCACCCCATTGATGTTAGTGGCACCGACATAAAATATAGCCTATGTTGGAGTAGGGATTGTCCCCATCAATTTGACACCATTACTTTTGAAATCGGTTCTGTAGTTCCAGAGATTTCATAGAAATTGTAATTTAGACTGTTTTTAGAACGCTTTTCGCTCATTTCACCCTTTTAAATTTCAATTTCTTTTTTATTTTGTTCTTAGAGAGCATTTACATCTTATAAGTAACTACAATGACAAATTTCAAATTTCTAGCTCCTTCAGTATAAAAAATAAAAATAAAACTGCCCAGTTAAATTGAGAGCATTGAGTTCACAGGCTATTCACACTAATTGTATATTATACTCTTATTTCAAAGAATTTGAAATAAGCCCATCGAAAAATAAAGAAATAAACAATATATTAAGGGGGGTCATCCCCCCGTTACCCCCCTCATAGTTAACTAATGCACCCCTAAACTAATCAGGTAAATCTCTAATTACAATGAATATATATACAAAATTTGAAGAAAATCGGATAATGCATGAAAATGGATAATGCATTTCTGCATGAAAAACCCATTTATATAAATTAAGGCGGGATTAGCCCCCTCCGTTCCCCTCTTTATACTTAACCAATCAATCCCGAAAACTAATCAGGGAAGCGTCTTAACCCAATGAACATATAAATAAATTTTGAAGCAAATGGGATAATTCTGCATGAAAAACCCATTTATATAAATTAAGGGGGGTATTAGGCCCCCGTTCCCCCCCTTTTATACTTAACCAATCAATCCCAAAAACTAATCAGGGAAGTGCCTTAACACAGTGAACCTATAAACAAAATTTGAAGGAAAACGGAATAATTCTGCATGAAAAACCCATTTATATAAAATAAGAGGGGATTAGCCCTCCGTTCCCCCCTTTATACTTAACCAATCAATCCCGAAAACTAATCAGGGATGCGCCTTAACACAGTGAACCTATAAATAAAATTTGAAGGAAATGGGATAATTCTGCATGAAAAACCCATTTATATAAATTAAGGGGGGTATTAGCCCCCCGTTCCCCCCTTTATACTTAACCAATCAATCCCGAAAACTAATCAGGGAAGCGTCTTAGCACAGTGAACCTATACATAAAATGGGATAATTCTGCATGAAAAACCCATTTATATAAATTAAGGGGGGTATTAGCCCCCCATTCCCCCCTTTATACTTAATCAATCAATCCCGAAAACTAATCAGGGAAGCGTCTTAACCCAATGAACCTATAAACAAATTTTGAAGCAAATAGAATAATTCTGCATGAAAAACCCATTTATATAAATTAAGGGGGGGATTATCCCTCCGTTCCCCCCCTTTATACTTAACCAATCAATCCCGAAAACTAATCAGGGAAACGCCTTAACACAGTGAACCTATAAACAAAATTTGAAGGAAAACGGAATAATTCTGCATGAAAAACCCATTTATATAAAATAAAGGGGGATATGCCCGCCGTTCCTTCCTTTATACTTAACCAATCAATCCCGAAAACTAATCAGGGAAGCGCCTTAACACAGTGAACCAATAAACAAAATTTGAAGGAAAACGGATATTTCTATGAAGAGTTATCGCATTACGTACGTACATACATACATACAGAACCGGCTGGCAAGCTCTCAGGGTTTGATAGCCAATTTGATAGCTAAAAAATCGCAATTTTAGCACGTTTTTTGCTCCTGCACCCTCCTGGGGTTAGTGGCACCGACATAAAATATAGCCTATGTTGGAGCAGGGGTTGTCACCATCAATTTGCCCCCATCACTTTTGAAATCGGTTCGGTAGTTCCAGAGATTACCCCCTACAAACAAACAAACAATCTTTACTCCTTTATACTATTAGTATAGATTTATTAATAAAAGCATTAATTATACCTTTATTATTGTCCCTCTTATAAATAAAATACTTGTTTTTGCTTTACAGTATAAATGCATGCATATCATTACACATTTATTATTATACATTTATTATTAATTTAATAATAAAAGTATTAAATATACCTTTGTCATTGTCTCTTATAAATAAAATTACATACTAATTTTACTTAATTCAAACATTATTTTATTTTACTTAAACATTTCAAATTTACTAAAAAAGGATTTGTTTTAATTAGTATATATTTTTATTTTACTGTAATGAAAATGACTTTTTGGAGGCTAAAAAATTACTAAACAGCTATTTTATAGAACTTTGTATGTTATTTAGTTTTACTGTTATTAGAAAATATTAAGCTTCTTTTTCGTACAGTAGCGATTAAAATTGCATAAGATTAGAGATTATCTCTTTCTTATGTTTTATTGAGATTAAAATTGTATTTAGTCGGATACATTTTTTTTAGAACTTTCAAAAGTAAAATTTAAAAATTCTAGAAATTCTTAAACAGAAGGCTAGTGTCGATTATAAAAAATTCTTCATCAACTTAGGTGCATAGACAATTATACACTAAATAAAAAAAAATGTACATGCACTAAAAGTACAAGTAAATATACTGAAAGTAACTTACACTAACGTAACCAAAATGTTGTACCATTAAATTTTGACGGTACACTGATTATTACTGAAATTAGTATGCAATACTTTGAAAATATTGTACTGCTCAAAACTTTTTCTTATTTGCTTATTTTTATAAGGCCAAGTTTTATCTCTATTTCCCATGAGTCTTGTTTTAAAAGAATGCATGAGTAACTGGAATGAAGAAGGGGACTTTAAAGTTATTTCTTTGAATTTTTTTTTTCATTGAACATGTCAAGAGTTATGTCAGTCACGCACCATATATTGTCTATGTAACAAGATAAATCACGTTCAGGTGAAAAAATCATAATGAAATACAGGGTGACCATAATTAAAGTGACAGTACTCAGCGTGCTCTGCAGCGTGATATAATTGCGAGAATGGGGGAGAAATTTTGTATTATGATTAAACAAGACGATGGACGACAGAATCCGTGAAAAAAAATTAGTTCTAAAAGTCACCGATAGGTGGAAATGTTAACACAAAATAGAGATTAAAAAAATGCATAATCTATGTGTAAATAAAATTGAATGTGCTAAATAAAAGTGAATTTATTTTTCAACATTGATTCTGCACTTTTTAAATTATCTTAGCGCCACATTTCCACCTAACGGTGACTTTTGGAACTAATTTTTCACTGAATGAATCCCCCCCCCGTCTTATTTAATCATAATACAAAATTTGGCTTCATTCTCACAATTAGCTCACGCTACAGAGTACGCTGAGTACAGTCACTTCAATTATGGCCACGTTGTACTTTCAATTATCGAATCCTCTTTAATAGAAAGTTACGCGTTGCTGACGATTGGCTTTTCGCTAATTAATTTCTATTCTAGTAAACATCAGGTCCCTAAATAAAGAAGTATTTGAATCAAAAACTTTTGTTATATTGATTGGAAGATAACAGCTAAATTAGATTGGAGGGAAGGGGACGAAATGAGATTTTATTTCAAATATAATTATCTCCCTTGTGCTGCCCGTACTTGGCGTTAAAAGATTAGAATGATCCACGACTTGAACGCGGGATAGACTTCCATACAGTTAACTGTTTAATGGAATTAAAAACTCAAACTTTCATTTTGTTTATTAATTTTTATAGAATACATCAATAGAATAACAAATTCTAAATATAAATTTCCAAATATCTGATTGAAAAACACCTTCATAAAAACATATTTCGGTATCATAAATTTTAAATTGGACAATATGGGTAAAAAGGCTTATTTCTTTAAAATATTCCGTGAATAAATTCCGTTAAAATATTCCGTAATATTTTAATATATATAAAATATATATTAAAATTTCTTTATATATTCCGTGAAAATACACGTTGCTGAAAAAGGTTTTATATAAATTTTTTTATTTGGCATATGACATTCTCCTAATCTCTAGATTACTGTTTTGAAGTACAAATATGTGAAAAAGTGCATTTTTACATCATTAAATGGTTTATAGGAAACTTTTTTAAAACACTTCAACACCCAAACGGCATGTCATATTGACAGAAAAAATAAGAAGAATGTCTCTATGCATTAGAAACAAGAGAGAAAAAACACAAGAATAATATTAAATTATGAATAACGGATGCTGCACTTCTTTAGAAAGATTTATCACAATTTATAAAACATTTTGCCAGAAATAATATTTCTTTTATAAAAATTTAGTTATTTTATTCATCAATTGCGCAATATAATTCATTATAGTTTATGAACATTCTACCGCATATTATTTTATTTATTTGTTGAAGAAATAAGTTTATATTTAATGCTAAATTTTATAAAATACTTTTAAAAGAATAACTTTAAGCGTTTCTAATAATATTAAACCAGTCGTGTCTTATCGACGTTATTTTTATTGAGTATTTTTTGGTCCATGAAAAATCATATATGAGCTAATATTTTTAAAGATTTGAAGATAAAAACGTAACTATATTATTCTTTTGTTTGCGATTTAAAGATTTTACAATTAGAAAGATATTGTTAAATTTTGCAAAAAACAATCATTTTAACATGCTTTTCAACAATGCTAGCGTTTTGTAGTGCCATGACAACAGTTTTTAATTCAATAATAACACGTTTTTATCTATATTATAAAGGACAAGCGTGTCTGTGCGTAACGCTGACGTCGTTCTGCGAATGGCAACACATGACGATGAAATTTCGGTTTTGCGATTTTTCCTACACTGTAAAAAATGACCAATGTTTCTTATTTTATGAAAATATGCTGTAACCACGAAGGAAAATATAATATAATCTTTTGAGCTATCCGAAATTTTAAATAGAATGTTACATTGTCTTTTGAATCCCCAGAAACGAATACATTTTCAAAATTTAAAGAATAATTTATAAAAACAAATTATTTTTAGCTACCCGAATTTTTCAGAAACGTTTCCGAAGGGTTTTTATAGTGTATTAATTAGTGTCCTCAGGCTGGAATACCTGTTTTTCGAATGTTATCCATTCTCAAGTACACGTTTTCAGCCGCATAAGTTAATTTATACATGAAAGAGTAAAGAAATAATCTTAATTTTAATGTTATTGTTAACGCTGTTAATTTTGCATGTTTGTCTGTTAAACATTTTTTTTAGCATGAAAATGTTTACTTCAGAATTGATTGCATTCGAAAAAAGGTATTCCAGGCTGAGAACACTAATTAATACACTATAAAATCCCTTCGGAAACGTTTTTGAAAAATTCGGGCAGCTAAAAATAATTTGTTTTTATAAATTATTCTTTAAATTTTGAAAATGTATTCGTTTCTGGGGATTCAAAAGACAATGTAACATGCTATTTGAAATTTCGGATAACTCAGAAGATTATATTATATTTTCGTTCGTGGTTATAGCATATTTTCATAAAATAAGAAACATTCGTCATTTTTTACAGTGTACTGCAATTTTTTTTTAATTTTACACCATTATATAGGGAAAAAATCTACTTTCAAATGCATTTTTTTTTAAACTGTATCTCAATTTACTCATTTATTGTGGTATATAAATCAGACGATTACAAAATATTAATCCGTTTGCACTATAAACAATATAAAAAGTTCAGCATTTGTTTCGAGCTAATATTCAATAACGAAATTAAAACTTCATTAAGCAATAAATAAAACCCAAATTTAACAGACATGTAATTTAAATAAGTCCTTTAAACCGCTGAAATTATCAGTATAATAATAAAAAAAACTTCTGTGGACAACGAAGTTTTTAACGATTTCTTCGACTATTAACTTCTGGCACGAGGCCAATAAGAAATTGCCGCTTTTAATAAATTTGAAAATTTTATTTGAACATATAATTGACACATTTCACATAAAAATGCTCTTTGGTGCTCTTAGGGGGCAATCTAAAAAAATTATTAAATGTAAAAAATCTATTAGAGTTTTCAATAAAAAAAAAAAAAAAAAATTGGTTTACACATATATTCTCTATCCCGGGAATCCCGGATTGGATACCCTAGTTATTATAATAAAATTTATTGTTATAAACAAATTTGGCAAATTAATTAATTCAACCTGCCTTTACTTTAAATATACTTGAAAAAGAAGAGAAAACTATTCTACTAATTCTCAATCAAAGTCAAAAGTCTGAAGTATCAACTCTTTTATAACTATACGAAATGAATAGAAAAACACTTTCACTTAAATTAGAATACGATATGAAAAACCCTCATTCAGGCTGCTACTGTAAATACCGAGACACCGTGAATCCCTCTAAGATTTCATTTTAGAGCAATCAAACGACTTCTGACATATACAACAACATGGCACTACAACGTTTCCGTCAAACCAAAATAATTTGCCACAGAATAAACTTCAATAGCACTCACAGCAATCGAAATCTGCAGATAATTTAGTAACTCAATGAACTGACTAGGCAAGGCACGCTATAGACCCAATTCACTCTTATTAGTGAATACAAATTAATTTTTGAATTATTTTTCAGGAGTGAAATTCACCGAAACCAATGAATAATAAACATGTGAATTTTTACATTGCTAAACTGAGCGTAAAACCAACAGAATGAAAAATGTCCAAGCCGGAAATCGAATCCGGGCCCTGAGAAAACGCTCCAAGGTTCTACCACTGACCTACGACGACGATACCCGACTTGGCATCTCTCAATCCAGCGCAAAATGGAAATGTCATCAAGAGTACACAAAACCTGTGGCAAATCTGAGACGACATATAAAGCCACACAAAGTCCAGCATAGATCGTTTCAATATGTCGTCTCAGATTTGCCACAGGTTTTGTGTACACTTGATGACATTTCCATCTTGCGCTGGGGTTGCAGCCTTACCGACTTATGTAAGTGAGAGATGCCAAGTCGAGTATCGTCCTGGTAGGTCAGTGCTAAAACCTTGGAGCGTTATTTCAAGGGCCCGGGTTCGATTTCCGGCTTAAACTTTTTCAATATGTTGGTTTTACGCTCAGTTTAGCAATTTAAAAATTCACATGTTTATTATTCACTCTTATTAGTCGTCAATTTTTAAACTCGCTAAACAGTCATTTACACCTGCTTATCAGAAATTCGCCAAAGTGCAAATAACACTCCAATTCCTTCGAGCACATTCACTCATAAGAAATTTAGAGATCGGAAAGGAAATGATTCGATACCAGTCGGCATACCTAGAGCTCCTATAATACAGGCTGAATCATACCGCCATTTAATAACCCAGCGGACCAAAAACCAAACTAAAACCGATTAGCTTACCGTACTAGTGGACGGCGAGTGAAAGTAACAGGGACGGCAAACACCTGCTCAGGCGGTTTCCTAATGCTGAGCTAGGTTGCAATATGGCGGTTATTTTGGGCAACAGAATGGATATGCGTCAGCTCCCCTTATAGGAGCCTTAGGCATACCTATAAGCATTTGACGTCATGACCACATTCTAAACGATATATCCGGAGGATACATTTGCGGTTAAGTAACTGAGAACTAGGTGTTTGATTATTTCATCTCATAAAGATCCATTACAAGGCTTTAATTGCCGACGATATCTTTATTACTTTTCTAAAACTATTTCCAAACTATAATCTTCGTCGTATATTTCTCATAATCCTGGAGGAAGATTATTTTTCTTTCATAATAATAGTACACAAAATAATAACAAAATAATCGCCGGTGGCAGCCTTGAAGTACCTTATATTTTTATCAAATAAAGTTTTATCGCAAATTTATATAAAGTATACTTTACATACAAAAAAAGCACGTGGAAGGATTTATTTGCTACCGGAACGTAATCCGGATCACTGTGAGATGAAAAAAAACCTTCGATCAAGTTTTTGGAGCGAGTACAGAAATAAAATATTCTGCACTTTGAAGATATGTCATACATATTGTGCCAATTATATGTTTGTAGACAGAAACTCATTTATATTGCATGAGTGTTTGTACTTATTTCGTATATTTCATCATTTTTCCCTCAGGTGTATTTTTTTAAAATGCAGACCAAAAACTTTCATACAAATGTACAACTAAACATTAAATTTTAAGCCGGACTATATATTTAAAAAAAAAATCTATTGACTTACAACTGTCTTTAATATATTCAGAACAAATGTCACTTATTAAAAAAGTTATATATTAACTTTTTTTGGAATATGTCATTATTCTTATTTCAAAAGAATATTTTTTGAGTAAATACGGGAGAAAGGTGCATTTTCGCGCCACTAAAAGTTCTTTTAGAAACTTATTTTTATTCCACAGGTATTAAAGTTATGAAAAAATTCAATGTTATATTGAACCGAAAAAAAATTATGAAGGAGGTTTTTATACATAAAAGATAAGAGTCGAAGAACTCAAGAAGGACACCAAACATGTATGCGATGTTTCATTAGAAATAAATTATCGCTATAACATTTTATCAAAAAAAGTATTATTTTATGCTCTTATATTACTTTTTTTAATAACGGGTATTTGCTATCATTTGCATTGAAGTAAATTTCCATAAACTACCAAAAATTACTTTGTTAATTAATTTTAAAGCCTATATGTTATTGATTTTTCTAATAAATAAATATTTCTTTTTTAATTAACATTTTTAATTGCATTAAAATGGGGTTTTTAATAAAAATTACTGTACCAATTATTTTCTTATCATTGAAAATAATATAGGTGTTATAAATTCAGATAGCAAACTAGATAATAAAGTAATAAAAAAATGTAAATAACAATGGATTACATCACTTGTTATGCAATTAATATTATCAATGTTTAGAAGTTACTTAAATCTTTGATTAATCCCTTGACTACTTCGGCAGCGAAACACCGGTAGAGGTATTTTTTCAGTTTCGGCACTGTACGTGTGCAACTGCTTCCGAATAAAAATTCTTGTGAAATTTACTTGCAAAATTTTTGCCATTAAATCTTACTATTAATAAATCGTCGTACTCAAATTAAATGACGATACAAATCCTGCGTATTTTCTACGAAATACGCATCGTACATATCTTGCATATTTTCTACGAAGTACGCATCGTACATATCATAGTCAAGTGGTGACCGTATTTTCTTTATAGCAACATGACCAAAATGCACTGTATTTTTGTCACTGTATTTCAGTGATGTGAAAGATTAGCGACTCCATGTCACTATAATGTCCATATATTCCATTTTGTGACGAGTTTCCAATGATTAGACATATAAGCACAAAACTTTCATGGTGGGATCCCAAAATCATGGTTGCACCAGAATCACAATGGGGCGAATTAAATGAATCATATCGTGGTAGTTGCTGCACAATGACGGACTTTCCCAAAATGCTGGGACAAAACCCCGAAATAAAAATTACGCTTATTTTACGCACAACTTTAAATATCCGTATATCAATGCCTTTAAATTAATTTAGCTCATTATGTACAGGTAATATTCTTTATTTTACTACATACTATGGTGATGTTGAATATTTTTCAAATTAATTATCTTAATTTTTTAAAACGATATACACTAAAAATTTATACTTTTCAACGATACTTTTTGGTTTTTCATTTTTGACTGTGTTTCAGAAAGGATGTGCCAGTACGTTTTGATCATAAGAATTTGCGGATGTTTGAAAAAACTATCCGAAAATTAAACATTTCATATTTCTGTAAATGTTTTTATAACAATGTTTGAGATCCAATCTAATCCAGTAGAATAAATAAAAGTCGAAAATAGTTTGTAATCTTAACATTACAAAACATAATTGATTTTAATTGCTGCTGTTGCTACTTTGTAAAAAAAAAACTCGTTTATTATTTAATTATTTCACGCAGTTGATATGCACAAAAAATTTTAATTTTGGGCTGAAGGAGCTACACTAGTTACGTAGAAACACTTGTACGTTAATGTGAATCTTATACGAGCATTCTTTTCAATTTCTCATTTAAAATTCAATATTTTTAAATTATTTTTCTTTGCACAGGATAGCTTCTGTCGATCTCTAACCGGGTCCTTTTTAAACTTTTTTGATTTTGGTTACAGATTTTTTAAGGATTCACTTTATATTTCGAACCGGTTTCGAAAGTGAAAATACGTTCATAAAAAATATTTGCAACCAAAATTGAAAATGTAAAAATCGGCGAATCAGTGCAAAAAATTATTTTAAAATATTGAAATTCAAACGAGAAATTTGGAAAGAATCTCCATAGAATAGCAGTTCCCATAGGATTAACATTAGTTTAAGAGTGCCTTCTCGTAAATAGTGCAGGCCCTTAAATTTACCAAATTACAAAATATGGTACCTATAAACTCTATGTTTCATAAAATGCAGATCTTCTAGTGATTTTGTAACGCAATTCCCTATTCTGACTTAGCTTTTTTCTGAAAGAAAACAAAGACAAGACAATTCTGATTCATGTTTCGGGCCAATATTTCGGGGCCAATAATCCGCCTCTGTGCGCCAGTTATTATGCTTATGACGTGGAATTGAAGTTAGATCTGCATGCTCTGCTATTAGGAGTGTTTTAATAAGTACAAAGCATCCTGAAATGTGCTGCCGGGTTTTAAAATAAAATAGCTAAAATCGTTGGCAGCTATTAAAATTGTTTGTGATGGATATTGATATACTAAATCTGGAAATATCTTTAGTATGCTTTCTTCCTTAAGAACAAAATTTCATCAATGGAATCCGATGCATTGGGGCAAAATGTAAACACGCTCAAAATAATTTATAATTTTCAAACGGAAAGTACCATTTTTCGCATTCCAGATGCTAATGGGTTTGTAAGAAGTTTGACATTTCAGCTGTGTCACTGCGTTTCCTCCCTCCCAAATATAATTGAAATAGTATGGAAATAGCGAGTTATATTTTAAATGTGTTTCAGCAGAAATAACTAAAATTGGTCTTAATGTACAATAATGAACAATTGCAAAAATTAATTTGCATTTGAATAATTACTAAAAGTGCACGTTTGAGTTGCCAGATCTAGTCCCGGGCGACATATGTAAGGGATTTGTCAAAGGAGTGAACTTTCATCTTTATTTAAAGGTTAGCTTGAGCATTCTTACAGTTTACTGGGAAGATTCATGCGCACTCTGAAATGGTTACGATTTAATAACCAAATAATTTCCTCAACACAAAAGCTACACTAAGATTAACCTAAGAAAGTCAAACATGATGTATAAATAAAAGTTAACAAGTAATTAAAATTAACAAAATAATTTATTTACAACTCTACAACGCAATTGAACATCAAATTTACTTAAACTACCTAGTAGCACAAAACTCTGATTGTTCGATCAAATATTTTATAGAATTAAATATTTACCTTTTGGAGTTTGTGCCTTTTACATTCATAACTAATTCTATAGACGTTATTAACATATTTGCACTCCTAGTTGCTTTTACAATTAATAATTTTACTTTATAAAATGTAATATCATGCACATTTAACTTTAATTTTAAACAAGTGGATAAGTGTGATCGAAGATCGCACAAAGGGTTTCGTTTAATATTCCTTTCAAAACACTTTATCCTTTCTTTAATAAATACAAATAAATTTCATTTTCCAGAAAAAAAAAGTTTTTTATAAAGTAAAAATTTACCGGTCTATTTTTCTCGTTTTTTCAAATATCTCAACCAGCCCGATTTTATACTCTGTCATGTAGACAAAATGCAATATTTAAAAAAATCAATTTCAAAATTAAACATGTTGTATACAGACCTTCAAAATGTATAAATATGCCAATATTTACATAAACGGATTTTTATCATGATTGAATACGTTGCTCAAACTCATATGATGTTATAATCACTTGCTGATGTCATATCTACTTGCTTTCACTATTACTCATATTGATACTCTCTTTGTATTTTTCTCAAACATTTGAAAAAGTCCGTTAAACTTCCAATATGACGTCAGATTATTTTTCTTTTTAATTCTCTAATGACTTCATATTAACCTGCTTTCTGTGCTTACACACACTCATATTCCTTGTGTTATTGAAAAAAGTTTGAAAACTTCCGTTTTATTACCAATATGACGTCATATTAATCTTTTTCCAATTTGTGAAACTTTTTATTTCATTTTCATTTTTTACGTAGAAATCTTTCAATAGAAAATGAATTATTGTAGGAAGAATTTTATTGTGGATTTTCAATTGTTGGCAACTGCTGTAACGAAAAATGTTTAAATTTAATAGAAAAGGCTGTGAGGTTTTTTGGTTTTCTATCTCTCCATTTTAAAATAATATTTTTTTTTTCATTTTACGATTTTCAGCTTCATAATCGGCATTTAGCTGTAAGTACACAAAGTTTCATGTCTTTAAGTTATACAGTTTCTGAGAACCGGCTCTGTGATGATCAAACAACGTAGCGGGACTAATAGGATTTCGTGAGATGAACGAAACCCTTAAAATGATATTAATATTAAGATTAGATTCCTATCCCACATTACAGTAGCAATCTCTAATAATAAATTAATTAAATGTACTTGAATATATACAACGAAGAAAATACCCGATTCCCTCACTGTAGGAAGCAGTAGTTGAGTCAGCAGACTCCGGGAATAAGAACAGTAATTACGGACCAAACACGGCTAAATTAAATATTTGATGGAGTGCATAATGTATCAGTCTTAAAACTGAATATTACTTCTTACCGTCAGTCTGTGAGATCCAAGTGAACCGTTGTCAAGAATCGATTTCGTCAAGATAAAAAATTGGTATGTTTGTCTTCCTGATTACTTTTTTGTCACTCTTCCCCTTTCTAAGCTCGAATTTTCGTAAAGAAATATCACTTACTAGAAATTTGAACATGTTGCTCAGGTACATAGTACTATTATAAGCGTTTAAAATAGTAATCGTATCATGCATAATTTTTTTTTTTTTTTTTTTTTTTTTGCAGATCCACGTCAAAAACTTTAATATATGTCCGGCAATTACGTGTCACAATGAGCGGTAACGCAGAAAATAGGATTAAAGCTGAGTATGGATAACAAGAAAAGGTTACACAAAAATCACTATATTGTTTCAAACTACTTTCACTAAATTATGCCATATGGCGTGTAATAAGTTTAAAAAATATAATAAGTTAATAATCACTTGAGGTTTCTTTTAATATTTTCATTAACATTGCTTGTTTAAATGCATTTTTGCAATTTTTTTACAAACTGTATTGTGAATAAAAAAATTTCTGAGTTGAAAAGAAAGCTTTATGGTTTTTGTTTTGGCTTCTGTTCATACTTAATTCAGGCATATTTGTTATAAGTTCAAAAATGCTTAAATACTCTTTTTGAGGAAAACTTAATTTGTATATTATGTGTATATCGTGCTCCATACGATATACACATGTAACTGTACTGTAACGATACGATATCCAGTGTATATCGTGCTCCGGCGCATAATGCGCCCACCTGCGATTTGAAGCGGCGTTTTTTCTATTTTGAGGTATATTCACTGTATTGTACGCATCTTCTTTTTTGCAAAGAAATTTCCATGCGATATGTAGCATGAAAATACAATACAGAATATTGAAAGTATTAAGATCTAGTGTAAACCTAAAGGAACATAAATGTGAATTATAGATATATGCTACTCCCAAGTCTGCTTGAATCTCCACAAAGCGTTTGACATTATACTTACGTTCATTCAAATAATGACTTTTTTTAAATTTTGTTTATTAATACAAAATTCGCAATTCTTGTGCTTCTATTTTATTAATTTTTAGGTTTTCATTTGTATACTCGTCGTATAAGGCGCAACTGTAAAAATGGATCCATTTTTAGTTGCGTTCGTAATTATATAAATACGTAGCATCAATTGTCGTCGTCTGGTCCGTCCGTCTGTCTGTCCGTCCGTCCGCATATAACAACACAAAAAATACCCAATCTAATGGTTTGAAATTTAAGATATTTTATCTTTGCAGAATTTTGTCGAGACATTTCAAATTTTATGAAAATCGAATCATAAAATTTAGAAGATATTAATAAAAATATTTATTAAGAAATTTGATTTTTTTTTTTTAAAGAAATAGGTGCTTTCTTGTTATAGGAGCTTCCGAGGTTTAATCGTCAAGCGATCGAGATACTTATTTTATGACAGAAATTAATCTGCAAACACTGTAAAAAATCTGCGTAATATTCCTGACGTTTACTGTGTAACATTCCTCGGATTTTCTCGGATTATTTCTGATGATCCGAGAATACCGAGAAATCTGGTGTAATATCTTCCACAATTTTGTGTAATATTTCGGAATACTTGAGAAAGTGGAATTTACTGATCAACTGTGAAACGTTCCAAATGTTTTGTGTGTAACATTCCTTAGTTTTCTCAGGTATACTTTTGAACTTTTATGTAACTTTTCGGAATTATTGTAAAAGAGAAGTTATCGGTGATCTGTGTAACTTTCCTTAGTTTGTGGTGGGTGTATTGCCTACAGCAAGATTGTTATTTTGCGTGTGTGTCATTTTATTATCTCAGTTGTCAAAAGAATATGGGATCTAGCGCTATCAAAATTGGCACAAAGGACCTGCTCTTAAACGTTATTATGGACTTATGTTATTAAAATTCTAAACGAAATATAATCTCCCTACCAGTGTTGTTCAATCCATAATCAGAGATATTGAACATTTTGCAGATCTTCATGAAGAAAATACCATAGAAAATTTATATAAAGAACTTTTTGAAAAAAATAAGTTAAGTGATATTAGTTATGGTGATTGTTTAGAGTTATCCACACATGATTTTTGAACAATCAAACAGTTATTTGACACCGGACACAAAAGATATAAATAGTATACAAAGGAATTTTCTTTTGTTCAACCACAAACTATAAATCTAGGGTTAAATAAATATAATAAACCGTCTAATTTT
Organism: Maratus michaelseni; assembly: GCA_963931845.1. NCBI lineage: Eukaryota > Metazoa > Arthropoda > Arachnida > Araneae > Salticidae > Maratus > Maratus michaelseni. The sequence goes on along the minus strand of OZ007596.1, from coordinate 256,475,014 downwards.
CAATATGTAACATTAACTTTGAGTTTAATGCAGCTTTTAAAACATTAAGACTATGAATCCGAGAGAAACTGAAGAAGGTTATTATCTGATTTTCTAGATAGGCAATTTTACAAATACAATCATCATTTTAATAAATGAAGAATTTTAGACATCTTATTCTTTTATGATGACTTTCAGGTAACAAATCCAGTGGGAAGTCATAGAAAAACCATAAAATAGCAGGATTTTATTACATATTAGGAAATCTGTACAAAGAGCTCATCTTTAAAAGTTATCCAACATAGATCCATTTGTCGAAATGATCATTTAAAATATATTTTGGATTACATAAAGTACTAAATCCACTCATAACCGAATTAAAGCAGTTATATGAAACCGCCCATCTAGAAAATGTTTGCGCTTTTTTTGCAAAAAAGTATGTGCATAAAAAGTGAATATCTTTTAATTATTTTTTTATTTTTTAATATTTCGAAAGGTATAAACTTTGTGTGCAAATTGTATGCACTTTTTATGCATACAAAAAAGTACATATTGTTTGTTTTCAAAAAGTGTGCAGATTTTTTGCATAAAATAATTGCATATTCCGTGTTCGCAAAAAGTGTGCAGTTTTTTTCCAAAAAAGTTTTATTTTTTATGGATGTAAAAATTTGTATATTCCAAGTTTTGAAAAATTCCATGCATAATGGTGCCAATTCTAAATCTGTAAATATTTTCAAAAGGGTATGTATTTCCTTTGACAATACAACATTCCATAAAAGGCTCATTTCCATGTCACAGACTGTGCCTCCCCCCCCCTGCTAACAATATTGTTGCCTCCCCTCTAGACGGGTGTGGGGGTGAGTAAAAATTATTTCTATGACCTGAAATTTGACTGTAATAACATGAGATTACATTTTTTGCCACATTATTTAATAAGAATCAAATGTACATCTGTACATTTGTAAAATTTAAATAAAGACAAAATGTAAAATATGTTTAATATTCATAGTGACGTCACATCATAGACGAAACTAGGGGGGGCTGGGAATTGCATTTTTTAACCATTAAAAGCATAAAATCTCAAATCTTCCGGGGGGTATTTCAATGCTCCGGGAGGATTCCTCCCCAAGGCCACCCCCTGAATTCAACACTGGGGGGAGATGTCATTCTCATTTAGTTCGACGTATATTATTTTTAAATATTATGAAGAATATTATGAATAAAAATATGGTTTTAAGAAACTTATTTTTACTGTACAATTTTTACAATGTTTAAAAAAATTCTAAATTTTTTTTTCAAGTAAAATTTCAATTTTTTCTAAAATTACGAAATTTATAGGTGGAATATCTCAAACTTTTCATCTCGGTAAATTTTTAAAAATTTTATTTAAAATTTTTAAGATTTGAAATTTTATAATTTTACCCCTGTGAAATCACCCAAAGCTGACCCATAAACAGTCAAAATGATTTAAATTATATAAAACATATAATTTATTATAATTTTGTAGTCGCGATATGCGATAATTAGTCGCATTTGACGACTGAAACGACGGCTAATTTTTCGAAATTCTATTGCAGTGACACGCAAGCAGATCCGTAAAGGTATCGAGGATACATTAGTGAAACTCAAAAGTAGTCTGTGCCTCTACTTTTAAGAGTATAACTATAAGCAACAAGCAAGTTCGCGCAGCGTAAACACGAGGTTGGAATATTTTATGGAACTTTTGATTGCTATCAGAATCTTGTTTACAGAAAAAAAGGTAAGTTATTCAATTTTATGTTGTAATTTTGTATAATAAACATTGTTTGTTTAAATAAAACCTCCCTAATTGTAGTTACTGCATGTTATTAGGCATAATTCTACGGCTATTGGGAGGGGGGGTGTAGTAGACATTTTCTTTTCTCTTCGATTTTCTAGAACATAGAGTTATGAAAAAGGGTATTATTCGAGTTTTTTTATAATACCCAATGTGTTTATTTGTCAATGAGAATCTTTTAATCTAATATAATCTTCTATGTGTGTCAATCCAAAAATAAAGCACCCCTTTATCTTTCTCATAATTATGTTCCAAAATTAATTTTAAATATTGAAAAAGATATTTCAGACATATGTTTCTTTAATGCTGTGAAATTTCTGATAAACTGCATTTATTACTTTTTAAATAGCTTTATTTAAAATTGTGTCCTATAAAAAGCCATGTTCCAGCACAATTTTTGATTTTTAAACCTTATTTTTTTTTTACTAATATGTGTTTAAAGTTATGTTTGGTGATTTTTTTATATCTAACTTTAAATGCATATTGTTTTCATTTTAAAAAGAAAATTCTTGTGTCCCTTCTTCCTTGTTCTTAATATTATAAAAAGATTTTGCTACCTAAATGTTATTAACAACTAACAGTCAGTCATATACTTTAAGAGTTATCTTTCATCCTAAGTAGCCATTTTTTCATATATTAAATTTTGAAAAATATCTGAGAAAAAGTGATTTTTGAAGGTCGGTGTATTTTTCATGTGTCCTCTATGTAACCAGATTTATATTAATTAATTTTTTTTATTTATTTATCAGGGTTTAAATTATAAGTCTCAGTTAAAAGAAAATATGCCACATGATTTTGCATTGTTTCTATAAAAATATAAATATACAGGTGATTTTTAATTAATTTTGTCCCCTGTGTTACTAGGTAGGGATAGGGGTGAAATTTCTGATGATTTTTTTATAATAATATAACAAATATAAACAAATATATAAAAACAAATATAAACAAATATATAAATTTTAAAGTAGCATTCATCTGACAAATGATTTTTCTAATTTCGGGAGAGGGGGCAGCAGTTCTAATTTTGGAAGAGGCGGGAGGACTCTGCAGCCCTCCTGCCTATGCCACTGAATTAACATATTATTTTAGAGGTTAACACATTGAAACAATAGACTTAAAAAATTAGAAAAATCTGTAAAATATTTGAAAATTTTCAGAAATCTGCAAAATTTTAGTAAAAATTTATAAATTTTAGAATAATTTTTTTTAGATTTTGGAATTTCGGATATTGGGTCCTATACTGTATTTAAAATGCAGAAAATCCAGAAATTTAAAAATAAAAATTCTGTAAAAATTTCAACTGATTTTTTACCTCAAATCTAAATTACCATATTAAAATTTACTCATGTATATTTTGCCCCTTTATTAAAATACCAACAAAATCAATATTTTTCTCTCACTGGAAACTTTATTTTTAAATATTTATACCAGATAACGATATATATTTGCTCTTAATACATAAACTATGGCATGTAAACATTCAATTATTTAATTTATTTTACTTACTACGTTCTTATATATTTGTAGAGATTTATCAAAATATTTAATCTATATGTTGTATTCAGCGACTTAGTGAAAGCATGTGCTGGTTCATATACAAAGTGCATAGAAGTGCTTATTTTTTACTTTTGAGTAATCCTATTTCTGAATCTTGCTACACTGTTAAGGAGTTAAAACCCAAGATTCAGAATGGAAAACAGAATATTCTATCAATTTGGCGTACCTTTGCTGTATATAAGAAATTTCTCATTAATATATAACCACATTTCTAAGATTGTTACATTCTTGGTGTTGAACAATTGTCCACTTTGAAGTTGATTGAGTTACTGTATGTCCCTTATGGGTGGACATAATATGTCCATTTCATGAGAAAACATGTACATAAACAAAAAATTATGTTGTGGTGAGAAAGAATATTGTTAGCCGAAAATTGAATTTTCTAGTTAGTAAACAGAAACCTGTAGACTTTTTTAGTTTAATGGCCACTTTTTTGTAATCTTAATTCTTGTTAAGTTAAAGTAAAATACTTTATTTAGATTATAATAAACAGATCATTTTCTGAACTGTTTTCGAATTGCAGTCAATTTACGAAACTCATTTTTAAACTTATTAACATACAAAAACAATTGAAATTGAAGCTAAAAAATATTTAAAAATACAAAAATATGCTTTGATTTTGTTTGTCAAAATTTGTTGGTGGCGGGGAGGTGTGCTCTGCCCCTTGAACCTCGTGGAAAGCTGAAACTAGTTTTTTTTTGTCACGGCGGAGGGGGGAAGGACTGTGGTAGTCGCCCCCCTTCCTCCTACTCAAAGTAAATTTACAAAGAGAATTCTGAAAAGTTTCTAATAGCTGACTTATTTTAAAATTAAAAGTATGTAATCATGAATTACGTAATATTGCAAACAATGTAATCAGCTTTGTCAAATATTTATTCAATGAAATCTGTGAACCAGAATCGAAAAGTACAAGAAAACTTCTGATTTATACAGATTTTTATCTTAGCATGTATAATTGTTGATACATAACAATATGTAATCGGTAATTTTAAAAATGAAATCTAGAAAATTTTAATTAAAAGTTTATAAAATAAATTTAAATTACTTTTACCATCTTAATTAAAAGTATTACACAATTAATGTAATAACATTAGTTTCACTTTAAAAAAATTTTTAATAGTAGAAACTAGAAATTCAGCCTCCCAAAACAGTTTTATATGCCCCAAGTGAAATCTTTTATAAACTATTCTTTATTGGGTTATATTGATTTTCTTGTATTACCCTTCTTTCAGGGAGTAAAATAGATATGGATATTAACAAACTTGCAGACAGAAGTATAAGAATATAGAGAAGATCTGCTACTAAATTTGTGGTTGATGTCACTTGTCAATCCATCTCGCTTAAGTATGATTTTATAATAAACTTTATTTGTTTAGAAATTTTATATTGATAATTCGTATATTTGTATTACTCCGTATAAAATACAACTGCTCTTTTTGGCACGCCCTTTTGGTTGTTTTCCTTGCGAAATAAGTCACTTCGCCGATAAGGAGGGGGGGGGGGGAGATCGAAAAATTTGTTCATCGCGGCCAAAAAAATTTTTTGTAAAACTCGATCGGTCATAGGAAAATATTGTTAATTTGTCGATCACGAAAATACAGTTATATTTTATTCCTTTCATTTTTAGATATAATTTCCCCTCCTCCCCCTAACAAAAGAAGATAAATATTTATTTATATCTCTGTTATTTTAAGATCTTTTTAAAACAATGCACAAAAGTTTATATTTGAAAAAATGCATTTAAAAAATGCATTTTTATAGACTGCCAATGGGCAAATTTTATGTTTTTTTTTCATGCTCCAAACTGATAAATTTCCGGATTTTTTTTTTTTTTTTTTTTTTTTACAAATTTTATTTATTATTTTTTTCTAGCTTTACTCGCTAAACTCGTGTATATTTTCATGTGATCATTGACTAATTGCGCAATATTTTTCCCCATGACTGATTGATGAATTTCAAGATTTTTTTTATGGAACTAATTGATGAACTTCACATTTTTTTATGCAACCAATTGACAAACTTTGGTATATTTTATGCAACCAATTGGCAAATTTTGTGGTTTCTTCATGCAATAGATGATGAAATTTGTGATTCCCCGTGACTGATATAAGTAAAATTAGAGATTTCCCACAACCCATCTAGACTAATTTTGGGATATTTTTCCGCAGCCAATTGTAGAATTTTTCAGGCTTTTCCTCAGATTGGCAAATATCAAGATTTTCCCCACAACATTTTGATGAAATTTGTGGGTTGAATTAAGCTGTTGTCTAATTTTTGCAAAACCGAGATGGGCACATTTGCAGCTATATAAAAATTGGCATGGTGCTCTTTTTAAAAAGGGGCACTTCAGCTGAACAAAATGGGCACATTTTTATGAAAAGGGCTTCTTAGTGCTTTTCGTAAGCAATAGCTTAATTATTTAAAAGATTTCTTTCTATTTTAATATTTACACATAAACATATTTTTCTAATGAAAAGTATTTGTAAATTTTATCATTTGGGCTTTTTAAAATCTGGCAACAATAAGTAAAAAAATCGGCTATTTCAAACTATTCTTTATTCAGCTAATGAAATTTTGAATAAAAGATCCTATAAATTCTACAAAATTAGTCGAATTAAAAAGATTATTGGACTTTGCACACTAAAATCTAGTCAAATATGTGCCTGCAAAAAATGGTTAAATTGCTATGTATAGTTTTTGATCCTATAAAGCTTATATAACTGAAATAAATTGACCAATTTCAACATTAAATAGTGCTTAAAACAATTCTTAGAATTAAAAACGGTCCGTTTCAGTGTGTCATACATATCTCTATAAATCTACCAATTTCATGTTTTTATATGTAATACTTTATTTAATATAAGTCGAGAAAAAGCACCGATTACTTTTTTTAGAATAGAGAGAAATGTCATTGTAATCCTTTTTAATATCAAAAGTGCATCATCAGTTAAATGTGCCTATCAAACAAAAGTAAATTTTATTTCAAATGAAATGCGAAACAACATTACAAATATGGTTTAATTGCCTTTTGTTTTAGTAATGTACAGATTTTGATTTATTTTTTTTATTAAAATTTTTTTTTAATATTTATTATTCCAAAAAACACATTTCCTTGAGATCAATTTGCACATTGAAGTTTTTTCATGCATTTCTAGGCTGCCTATCCACTACCTGCTATTTTTAGACTCATTTTCCAAGTACATGGAACCCGAAATAAGTTTGAAATAGAAACATTTTCAACTTCTCTTTTTTGTGTTTTCTATTGAATTCTTTGGGGTCTGTGGGACCATAGATAACACTGAAATTGTGAATTTCTTCCTTTTTCTCGGGTATACAACATGTAAAAGAACGTGAAATTGTAAATTTTCTCACCCGAGTTCATGGTACCCGAAATAACGATGAGGTAGGGCAATTTCCATTATATTTCGGTTTCGTTTTTCGGATCAGCAGGACCCGAAATAAAGTCAAAATTGTGAAATTAATAATGTAGATAAATGTAAAATTTTAACTTTTTCTTTCTAATCCGCAGAGTTTGTCGTGTTTTTCCAGATCCCGAAATAACTCAAATTGTAACTTTTTGCTTTTTGAGACCGTTGGAACAGAAATAGTAAAATTTCCATTTTTTTTTTCTCTTTCGATATTTGGATTTTTTGAATTGAGGACTCAAAATGTCCGCTGTCATGGGCTCCAAAAATGTAATTTTTTCCCTTTTTTGAAGACGAGAAACAAATTAATGCCAAAAAAGTCAAATTTTCGCTTTTATTTTTTTGAGTATGTGGAATCCAACATAAAGCAAAATTGTATGTTTTTGGTCTATTGTATTTTTACATAATTCCGATTGCTTGAATGCTACCACTTTTTAAAAACAGTAATATTTTTCCTATTTAACGAAAAAATTAAATAAAGCGAATATTACTATTTCAAACAAGTGGTAGCAATCTCAATTTAAAAAAATCCGCCTTATAGGCAACACTAGTATATAAGTCATACCAGTGTCAGAGTGTGTCTGTGTAAAGTTCCAGGAGTCAGTTCCAGGAGTCGTTTTTCCCACCGACTCCACAGCCCTGAATATTACGCTAATATGCTACTGACAGCAGATGTGTAAAAGAAATAGGCGCCCCCCTTTCCGCCACTTCCTACTGATTTATTTTTTTTATGCGTCATGGCAGATTTTGTGATATTTTCCACGATCGTTCGTCAAAATTCACGATTTTTTCCGCGTCTGTTGAACGGAAATCGTGATTACTTCCTCATGTTTCACGAAATTTGCAATTATTTTCAGCAATTGTTCGACGAAATTCTCAATTTTTTTCCCCGCAGCCGAATGACTGGAATTATAAATTTCATCCGCGAATGATTGATGAATTTCGCAGTCGTCTATCGCAAATGATTGATGAAATTCGTGATTTTTTATGCACTTGTTTCACTAAATTCTTGTTTTATTTGTGTGTGTGTGTGTCTGAACCAATTGACAAAAATTGCGATTTTTACCCCCACATCCGATTGAGGAATTTTATGATTTTTTACGCGACCTCTTGACAATATATATATATATATATATATATATATGTGTGTGTGTGTGTGTGTGTGTGTGTGTATATATATATATATGCGACCTCTTAACAAAATTTGCGGTTTACTTCCATGATTGATCGGCAAACTTTGTGACTTTTTACCTGTGATCGTTCGACGAGTTTTGCGAAGTTTGTGATTTTTTTTCTACATATTTTTGACAAATTCTCCATTTTTTTCCGCGACTGTTTGATTAAATTCTTGTTTTTTTTTTCCATGAACGATTAAAGAATTGATTATGAAGAATTCTGTGAAAAGTTAATAATTTACATAAAACTTACATGCCCATGCCTTGTCTCCCTCTATGAACATCTCTGAATGAATCCGGCGTGAGGAGGAGCTCCGTGGTCTCTTGCCTACGCCACTGAAGTAACATTATTTTAGTGTTATTCTAGTGTTATTTAGTAACGTTGTTCCGTATTTTGCTGTAAATTCCAAAAGTAAGTTTACCCAGATAAAACTTTTTTGCCCTCCGGGGCTCGTCTATAAAACAAAAGTAACTTTGCCTAGACAAGAACGTTCAGTTTTTTAAACTTTCATTTTAAAAATACGTAAAATTGAGCTTGATTTAAAAATTCATTGAAAATCAAATTCTTTGTTTAGAGATTCACAACTTGCTTTTAAAAAAATGTTCAAGCTTTCTAAATAAGTTATTATTTTTATTCTGACAGTCCCCCCCCCCCCCCACACACACACAGCACCCAAATAGATAATTCTTTTTTTTTTAATAATTGAGATTTGGCAAAAACTGTTATTTGATCAACATTTGCCGGTTTATCGTCTATTACATCCGGCAATAAGTAGATCCATAATAAATAATATTTTTCCAGTTGAAAATCAAACTACTTAATAAAATTTAATATTGAATTCTTATATTTATGTAATGTCTTTAATGTAGTTAGTTTGTATATTTCTGCATGATTTAAAATTTTATTTAATTTTTTTTCACAGGAAACAGAAACTGGATACAGCTTTGAAATTAATTTTATTAATGAAAATCATCTAAAGATACATCAGCCCATGCAAAAGGATAAAGTGTCTACAGGACATTGTGAAGATTACAGACATATTGGAAGGAATCCTATTTCAATATAGTGATAAATTTTTCAACTGTGTTTTAAAGATTATGTCAACTGTTTCTGGTAAATTTAGAATCTGGTAATTCGTAAACTTTTTGACAGTACTGAAGTATCTGTGCTTTAAGTATGCAATGACTGTTTTTTTGACAACTAAATGTTAACTGTACATTCAAACAAATACACAAGTCCCATTAGTTAATTATTTATGTTGTGATTTCAAATAAACGCAGCGGTTGTACCGCAATGGAAATTTTTTTCGTGTCGTGTTTTCTTTCACTTATTCCCAACAGCAGCTTGATTTTAGCGATCGTCTATCAAAGCCCTAAGTGCAAAGATTTTCAACCAACATTTAGAAATATAATGAAGATATTTATTTTGCAGCTGTTTTCAAGTAAGCGTAATAATTTACTCAAGAATATTAAAAAAATTTTGTTTTGTTTTTTTAATTATAAAATTTACGTATTTAAATTTAGATTTCAGTTTTTATTTTCATTTGCCCCGTTTTGGTGAACTTGTACCATGTCTGATAATATCATTGTTTTTAATCCTATTTATAATTGTGAATCTTTCCGAAAGTGGTTTTATTTCTATGGTCATTATAATAACAATAAATTTCACAGTAAGCTAAATCTTGATTTATATGTTTGAAATGTTTGGTATGCAAAAAATGTGCACAAAATCTGTTTGTATTTGGCACCTCTGATTGTGCATAAAAAGTATACAATATAGTGATACATTTTATGCACTTTCTGTGCACAATCCAGTTTGCACTTTTTATGCATAAGCAGAAGTGCCAAATAAGGTTTGGTTTTGGCACTTTTTTGCAATTTTTTTCTAGATGGGCGGTATTAATATACCTGTAATCGAAGTATTTGATTGTGCATTCCGATTTTGTAGTGCTGATAACTTGGACAGTCATCATATCGGAGGTTTTTTAGAAAGCTTTTCTCTGAATGTTCTACGGAAATACAGAACATGTCATACAAAGTCCTCAAATTCAAGAATAAACCAAAGCAAGTGAGTTCATATTATGTACAGTAGATAATTATAATAGGCATATATTGGCAATAGAAAATGATCCGACTCGTATTAAAATATATGGTGTAAAGTTCGCATCACCATTAAATGAAATTCAGGGATTACATGTCTTTTAAGGATTTCTTCCAGGTTTGATGCATGATGATTTTGAAGGAATAGTTCCTTATGAAGTTTCTCTTGTCGTACAATAACTTGTCAAAGACAATATATTTACTTTAGATTTTTTGAAAGGATTTCTAGTTTTCAGTATGGTTCGGTTGATGCACGCAACAAACCAGAAGCACAAAACTGGACCTTGGTCAGATTGCTGCCACTACTAACTGGTGTCATAGTACCAAAAGATAATTTAATGTGGATTTGTTTTTTTACATTTAAAGCTAATAATTTAAATGCTATGTTCTCCAACTTTTACTATTGAACATGTTGATGTACTGCAGTCCGAGATTGAGGACCACTTATATAAATTTAAAAGTCTATTCAGCGAATATCAACTAAAGCCTAAGCATAACTGTTTAATGCACTAACCACAACATATTTTGAATTTCGGCCCACTTATTAATTATTGGTGCTTCAGGTTTGAGGCAAAATACAAAGTCTTAAAAGATATTGCGTTTCATGCTAACCAATATAAAAATGTGCCATATACTATAGCATTTAAACACCAACTCATTTTATGCCGCTATAACCAGTCACCAAACATTTTTTTAAATACTGAATTTGAAGCTAAAATAACAGAACCTTTAAATGTAAAAAAATTAAATTCCTATATTCAGATCCTTATAGCAAAGATTTCCTTTTGATAACATTGTATGTACTCCAAAAGTAACAATTGGGACAACTGAATATAAAACTGGTAAAATATTAGTAGTAGGGTTTTTACCAGGGGAACCTATCTTTGGCAAATTTGAGATAATTATTACCAATGACAAGGATGTTTGATTTATTGTGAAGAAGTGAGATTTTAATTTTATTGACCATTATGGAGTCTTTTCGTTTTTTCCATATCTGCCAATAATAATTATGATTCCATAGAGCATTCAACATTAAAAAACTGGCATCCACTTTCTTGTTACACTATGGGCAGCAATAATCATCATGCACAACCATTGACTTTGGTTATGTTGAAACATATCGCATTTATTTTAAAACATTTTGTGTAAATTTTGAAAAAAAAAATTGTTTAAATAAGATTCAGAATTGTTTGATTCTAAATATTAACTTGATATTGCATTTTTTAATTTAAATAGTATAGTATATCAAAATTATAAAAGTATTTTTATAATCAAATTGGTTGCAGCAATTTTCCTCCAGTGACATTCACGAAATACTACTGTTAAAACGAGAGGAGGGGGGGGGAATAACAAATGCATTTGTTGGACATAAAGGATAAGGTACAGGTACTCATATTTTAAAGATAAATTTGATTGTTAAATTTGATACCAATGTATTTAAAAGTATACTGATATGTATATAAATAAAGCAGAATGATTATTTTTACTTATGGAGTTGTTTAATTTAATTTCAATTCATACAATAGTATGTATCACCACAAATTTAAACACTATTCTAATGATGTTTTGTCTTTCAAGAAAAACAGCGATAACTATTGTATGAAATAATAATTGTCTGAGTGCAACGAAGACTCATACACAGCGCAGTATTACTTTGCCCCATATATAGCTACGATGGATATTAAAACCTTTCGTCAAGCATAATAATTGTCTGAGTGCAACGAAGACTCATACACAGCGCAGTATTACTTTGCCCCATATATAGCTACAATGGATATTAAAACCTTTCGTCAAGCATAACTCAAAAAATATTTAACGGATTCCGTTCAAATTTTTACAGCAGGTACCTATAAAGGTGACAACGACGTCTATTTATTACCAAGAATAAATGTCAAACTGTTTGGAAATTATATTAAAAAAATAGATAAAAAAGCACAATTAAAGTACATACGTCACGAAATTTTGTGCGTACGTCATTTTCACCGGCGGGAGATTTTCGTAGATAATCGGAATTGAAAAGTTCATGGAGTACATGGAGCAAAAAAATATGCACGCACTAATATTCAGCACAATAAAATATATTTCAATTTAGTAGAAATCGAAAATTAATCTGGATTTTTTTCTGATTGAAAAAAAAAAAACCCGCAATAACTTGGTACACTTGGTATTAGAGATTTGGCGCAAATCTCAGCAATAGCAGCTTTTTTTATTTCGCGTGTGTAAATTAAAAAAAAATTCTTTGGAGTTTAAATAAAAGGTTTCGATTTATGGCATTATTTCTTTTCTTTTTCTCTTTTTAGCATTTTAAATAGGATTAATGAAAGGCATGTATTTTAAATTAAATGAGTGAAAGGTTTATATTTAAATGAAATGAATTCAATGTGAAAATGTTATAGGAACAATATTTGGCGATTTATCAACTGCGCCAGGATAACATAAAAGTACCAATATATAAAACAGTATGTAGTATGTGAAATGAAACAATTATATTATAATCGCCCATCGTACAAGAAAAAAAACTAATATTCTGCATTCAGAGGGAAAAATCCATCTCCTGTGCCGTAAGATTTGGCGAGTTCTTTTTTGGTGATAAGTTTTTCGATGTGATTGTTGAGATCTGCAGGATTTGGCTTACTTTCTCTAAATCTTATTTTTTTGCAGATGTAGTATTATGTAAATACGTTTTTGCAGATATTTTTCTATTTTGTATATTTGGCATTCTATTTTGTGTATTTTCTATTTGGCATTTGGAAAAGAGATTTTTACCTTTTTATCTGTGCCTTCGGAAATATTAAAAAATAAAAAAAGATTTACATATATCAAGCATATAATGTTACGTTTTGCATTTTTATACGGACCACTTCTCCATTTTTAGATTTTAAATGCTATTTATTATTTACTAGCCGTTTATTAATTGTTTACACTTTACCCCCCTGACAATAACAATTATTTATCACAAAAATGCCTCTTAAGTTTGTTAAATAAGATTGTTTATGTATTTTCATTACTTATTAAAATATGGAATATGACGATAAAATTTTATTTTAGCATCGTGCTTAAATTTTTAAGATGGTGCAAAAACATGCTTTAATAAACTTATGTTTGTAAATATTTGAAAAACATGTCTTACCGCTCTCTTGAAAAATTTTGTAAGATGCTAAAACTACCTTTTGGCACCATTTAATTTTTTTTTCGCCAACCGACATTGGATACGAAACTTTTCCCCATTCAGATACACAGGCAAGGCTGGTCTCAAACAAGAGTAAAGCTAGCAGCAATATTCTTTTAACTCTATAAGAGTTACAATAATGATATTAAATGCTCCGATTGGCTTTGGGCCCAATTACGAAAGTTTCTCCTAAAAAAAACTGTAGAAGAAGTCTTTTACGTTTGTTTCAAATGAAGCTCGGTCTACAAGGTATTAGTTAATAATACAAACAACACTAATGGCATGGAGGCAAAAGTTTTAATTTAAATGTATATATTTGAAACCCTCCCCCCCCCCAAAAAAAAAAAATAAATAAATAAAAGAAAGAAAAGAAAAGACAGTTACAGTAATGAATTTAAAATGGCGTTAAGCCACGCTTTCTGACATAAGCAATTGGCTGCAAACGCGATAACGAAACTTTCACTTAAATTAATAACATGTAGCTAATATAGCCCTCAGGGTACTTTGCAGTTATACAAAGCTTGTGGTTTTTTTTAAAAGCTTGAGACAATTCAGGTTTAAGAAGTTGAGATTTACTGTCAAATCATATAAACAACTATGAACACAAAACTGATGAATTGTTATTCAGGTTTATGTATATATTTATAAAAAATTGCATCTGATTACACTTATTAGATAAATTACTTCTGTTTGCATTTAATAACTGATAAACGGCTTCTGTATATTAAATGAATTGTTTAAATATTGGAAAGAGGTGGCGAGAGGTAGAAAGACGAGTAAACAAACGGGTAGACAGACGGGTAGTGAGATGGGTAAAGAGACGAGTAGCGACATAGGTAGGCTGACGGGTAGCGAAACGAATAGACAGACGGCTAGAGAGAAAGGTAAAAAGAGGGTTGACAGAGGGGTAGCGAGATGGGTCACGACACGGGTAGCCACACCGGTAGACAGGAATGTAGCGAGAAAGGTTGCGAGACGCGTAGCGTAGTAGATAAAGAGACGAGTAGAGAGATGAGTACAGAGACGAGTTGACTGACGTGTAATGAGATTGGTAGCGAGACGGGTAAAGAATCGGGTACAAAAACAGACGGATAGTGAGGCGGGTATACAGACGAGAAGAGAGACAGTAGCAGGGGTGGAAAATCGAAAATCCATTTTTGTAGCAGGTTTGGAGCAGGTCAAATTGCAATTTTGGAGCAGTAAATGCCAGTTTTGGAGCAGGTTAGTTACAGTTTTGGAGCAGTAAACGCCAATCTTTGAGCACGTCAATTACAGTTTTGAAGTGGGTTAATTACATTTTGTAGCAGCTCCAAATTAAAAACAAATATGCTTTGTTAATGAACTTTTCTTTAACATAGTGCATATATACAATTTCAACAAAATTAATTACTTAGAGTTTCAAAATTTGTAGTAATATGACTATAACAGATGAATTAACTTTCCACTTTCCAATAATACATAACAAATATACCATATTCTGACAACAAATGTTTTACATCCCTTTTAGAAATTAAAAAATAATTCAACTTATCTAACACTTTAGGAAAAGATTTAGGAAAGGATTTAAATTAAAAACAGAATGTAACAAGTTAAATATGTTTACTTACAATAGTTATTGTATATTTTTGGCAAATAACAAACATTTGATAGTAAATTTAAATAACCCAAGTAATACCTGTAACTGTGAGTAATCACTAGACTGCACAGTGGTTTTCTTTTTAAAAAGTAGTATAAGTCAATAAGACATATTTTAAAATCGTGGCCAAATGCATTGTGGACTTTGTGAAGAGTGCATGCTTCTATATCAACAGTATTATTGTTGATTTCATGCAATTTGTTTTTTACAATCTTCGTGTCATTCAGTCCACTGCTAAAGAACGACAGCAACCAACCTTTTGGCTAATTGGCTGAAGCACACTTTATAATAATAACAAATCTTCTGATTTGGAGTCTCATAATACAGGAGTAGAAAATAAAAAAAATGTTTTTGTATCAGAATAAATTGCAGTTCTGTATCAGAATTTAATGGTTTTGTAGTAGAACAAACTTATGTTTTAGCTTTTAGCATTGAAATCAAATAGATTTTTCTATTTTTCAATAAAAAACAAAGATTATTTTTTATGTTATCAAAGTGAGCATTTTTAACTCAATTTTAGGACGCTACAGTTCTGTAAAGGTCTTTATGCCTCAAAAATCACTTATAGCATAAGATGTGACATTTATCAAAAACTGCTATTCAATTTCATATTACTTCAGTAGTCATGCCTTACCAATTTCATGCTTTTACATCTGAAAATAGTTTGTGGATGTGTCAGAAATTTTTGCACTGTTGAGGGGGTAAAAATATTTTGTTTGAGAACAGTCTTAATGCTGGATATCTTTTCAATAATGCTTATTTTTGATAGATTGTACATCAGCTGTGTTTTGGAGTAATCATCCTCTTTAGATTAAGATATGTTATATTATAAAAACTGAAATGTAAGACAATGATTATGTAGTATCATCCATTATTCAGTTAGAAATAATTTTTAAACTTAAATGATGATGCATATCTTAGCTACATGCATCATAGCAGTGCGTTGCCAAGCCTATACGAAGTTAATGAATTTTTTTTTTTTTTATTCTAATTTTTTAGATTAAGAAATTTCCATTTTTGGAGCAGAATTTTAAAAAATTGCTATTTTTGGAGCAGAATGTAGCAGGAAATCAAAATTGGAGCAGTTCGGAGCAATTGGAGCAGATTTTCCACCCCTGTAGTAGATGGATACGGAGATGGGTAGCGAGGCGTATAGCCAGACTGGTAGAGAGACAGATAGACAAGTTTTGAGACAGATAGACAAATGGGTAGCGAAGTGGATAGAGACATGGCTAGACATACAAGTAGTTAGACGGATAGACAGACGGTTAGAGAAATAGATTGGTGGGTAGAGAGACCGGTAGAGAAATATAGAGACAGGTAGCGAGACGTGTAGAGAGATAGACAATCGGTTAGGGAAACGGGCAGAAGAACGGATAGGGAAACAGATTGTGGAGGGACAGACAGGCAAAAGAAAAGTCTGCGGATTGGCGCAGTAAAGGCACAGGGGGCAGAGCCTCCTAGAGAATAATCAAGAAGTATCTGTTAACTTAACTTATCTGTAAGCTTAAATTCGAAATATATATAATTTTTCAATTTTGCCAATATGGACATTTAATGTAAAAGTTATTTTACAGAAGTCATCGAAAGATTTTTTGTATACTTTAATAGTAATTTAGACTATAGTTTTGCAATCTGGTTTGTAGCAAAGCATGCTATCAATGTGGTTTGAAGTGTAAGAGTTTCTATAAACAGTTATACAAATAATAAATATAAAATCAAGGAAAAAAAAATTAAATTAACACACAAAAAAAGGGGCAACAATGAAATTAAATTTGCGTTAAGCCACGCTTGATAGAATAATCTATTGGCTGCAAATCCAATTACGTAACTTTAAAAAGCTTGGCGTTTTAAAAAATTCGGCGTTTTTTTTTTCAAGTTTTGCGCAATACGCGCTTAACCCCTTGGGGACGAGCGACACGTATACGTGACGCATAAGATGCTCAGAATCCTCGATTTTTCCCACCAGTTATTTTTTATTGTAAGATTTGCCTCATTAAATCTTAGCATTTCTGCGATTCAACTAGGCGAAAATTTCTGTTTTGAAAAACCGGTGGTAAAATATTAAAAATTCTGTAAAGGACGCTCGTCGCGAAGGTGTTAAGAAAATGAGATTCTTTGCCACATGTTAAAAAAAAGTATGACAACACATCTGATGAACGGTATTTCTTTTCTATTTTTTTAACAGTGTATATGAATTTATATATGATATTTTGTAATTCTATCATTTAATTTGCTCTTTTTCTTTATATTGTAATTGTTAACCCTATGTTCTCAGCAATATCACTCAGACTATTCCCTTTGAGGGAAGTCCTAGTAAAAGAAATGTACACTTTTTTAAAAAAGAATGAAAATATTGAATAATAAATGTCTTGGGTAAAATCAAAGTTAAGAATTAGCTTTATTTTTTATTGTTTATTTTAATTAATTTATATTTTCCAAACAGATTGTTAACTAATATAAATTCTTCACGAGTAGCATGTCAAGTATATTTGTTTTCTTAATGCTGATGTAATATTCATTTTTAAAATATTCAGTTATTGAATTAGTTCTGATGAGACTTAACACGTAAAGTAGTATTAAGCTTTTCATTTTTCCCTCCAAAATGGTATATTTTTGTATTAATTATTTTTGAAATTAACAATCTCGGATCATAATGTACAATGTTCCAGATTACAGGTTTCAAAACTTTTATTAATGGTGAAACTTTAAGGTATTTCACTTAGAAGTCGCTTTTTTGTTTCTCTGTGTTATTCATTGGGCTTTGAGATGCCCCACAGTTAGAATATCTCGGCACAAAATTTATATTTTTTAATTATTTCTTTTTTTTAGATGCTTAAAAAACCACTCTTTCTTTGCTACTTTTTGAAAATTCTCAGAAATGTTTTAATGTATTTTATTTTAAATTAGAAAAACTAAATGCTCATTTTTTTTAAATCAAAATATAATATTAAAAAACAAAATTCGGAGAAACAGCAAAGAAAAGGTGGTCTTCTAATGTAAAAGAAATAATTAGAAAATATGAACTCTGCTGAGAGATTCTGATAACTGTGAAGCATCTTAAAACCCATTGAAGAACATGCGGAAGATTAGAAGCGACTTCTGCTTGAAAAAGGGCCTGAATATTCTAGATTATAGGTTTCTGGACTTTCCAGACTTGTGTAACTTTCCAGGCACATTTTTGGTAAAGTTCCTGGAAAATCCTGTGGCAGAAGTGCTGCCACTGGCTTTCCCAGGAACATTACCGTTTTCTGTGTAACGTATCAAATCTTTTCATAATGTAGAAACTTAACTGATATTTTATGTGCAACGTTCCAGACTGTAGGTTTCAGAGTTTTTCAGAATGGAGGAACATAATTGAGATTTCATGAGTAATGTTCCAGATTATAGGTTTCAGAATAGTGCAACCTAACTGAGATTTCATGAGTAACGTACCAGATTGGAGGTTTTAGAGCTTTTCAGAATGGTGGAACCTATAACTGAGATTTCATGAGTAGCATTCCAGACTATAGGTTTCAGAGCTTTTCAGAATGGTGGAACTTAACTGAGATTTCATGAGTAACGTTCCAGATTGTAGATTTCAGAATGGTGGAACCTAACTGAAATTTAATGAGTAACGTTACAGAGTAAAGGTTTCTAGACTTTTCAGAATTGTGGAACCTAACTAAGATTTCATGAGTAACATTCCGGATTATAGGTTTCTGGACTTTCCTGATTTGTGTAAGTTTCCTGGCATTTCTTTGGTGAAAGTCCTGGGAAAACCTGTGGCAGAATAGCTGCCACAGCTTTTATCAGGAACTTTACACCAAATTTTTTACAGTGAAGGATAGAATTTATTTTACAGAATTAAAAATCCTCAAGATCTGAATATTTACATAACTAGCTGTAGTACGTACGCACCTCATTTGTCACGTTTGACGTACAATTTCCAACTTGTTTTGTTTCAAAAGCCCCGCTTATATGCCGGAAAATATGTTAATGTTTTCGAGCATTATTTTTTGTTTTGTTTTGAATACTATAAAGAAAATGAATGAAAATAGAAATCGTGAGAATAAGGACTATTTAAAGTTAATGTATTAGTCATTTCTTTAATTTAGACATTTTTTTCATATTTTAAATTTTGATTAGCTTTTGTATTACTTTCTCTATCTACAGCTGCCTGTGTATGGAAATATTTTATGTTAAGAAAATTAACTACAATATTTCAACGGTGCAAATAAAAATCTCATTCGACGATATTTTAAACTTCTTCTACTACATATAAGAAGATTGACAGATTGTGACATTTCTTATATGTCCAGTCTTTTTTTAAATCGTAAATAAACATTAAATTTTGAATTCCAACATTTTAGACATTTCCCCCATTTCGAAGATGTGAAATTTAATCTTATGTCCAAGTTTTATTAGAATATTTGACAAAATTCCAATTAATTCTGTACGCGACATTACTCATAGTTTATTAGACATTTAAATGGAAATAAAAAAAAATTTTTCTTTATACAATTAAGTTTTTTTTTATCTTAAGCTATCTAAATTATATTAAAACAATCAAATCTCCTAAAATATAGAAAATATTTATCCTATACGGGATACAAATCAAAGCTTATATGTCTATCTCTTTTGACACAGCATATATTTCCCTAGAAAGCAAAACAAGGAAAATAATGAAAGAAGAGAATTCAAGGGTAGTAAAAGTCTGAGTAAGCATTTTTCTTTTTCAATAGATAATTCTTCAGATTCTAGTTTTCTTTGTATTGAAGCGACATAGAAATAAAAAATGCTCTTATTTAATCAGTATTTAAAATGATACGGTCTTTTGCTGATAATCTCATTTTTTTTCAACTTTTTTTTTTAAATGTATATTTACACATAAATTACAATTTGTATTTTTATATTAATATGTTTAAACGAAAGCTATATGATTATTTTATTCAGAATTTGGAAATATTAATTATTCATGTATGTTTTATGTGCTTCTAATAATGCTTAAATGCTTATATGGATTAAAATATTTTTTTCCGAGCGATAAAAGATTTTACATTCAATTTCATAAAGCAAATTACGTGAAGTAGAAACATGGAATTGTTACAAAAAGAAGTCCATTTAATCTTAGTCCATGATTCATTACTTTGATTTAAATATCGTTATTTTTTCGAATTTTTTATTCACAATATCCACTGAGTTATTTTACTTATCTGCAGCTGACTCTAAATCGAAATATTGTATGTGGTAAGAAATTTAACTGTCACATTTCAAAAGTGCAAAAATTCTCATTCGAAGATATTTTTTTTCAAGCGATAAAAGATTTTATATTCAATTTTATAAAAAAAAATTAAAAGAAGTGGAAAACGTGGAAGTATTACAAATAAAAGTCCATTTCATCTACTTTACGATTCATTAATTCGATTTATATATCGTTATTTTTACAATTTTTCATTCACAATATCGACTAAACAATTTTAATTATCTGCAGCTGACTCTAAATAGAAATCTTTTATGTTAAGAAATTTAACTGTCACATTTCAAAAATACAAAAAATTCTCATTCGAAAATATTTTTTTTCAAGCAAAAAAAGATTTTATATTCAATTTCATAAAGTAAATTAAAAGAAGTAGAAAACGTGGAATTATTACAAATAAAAGTCTATTTAATCTACTTTAAAATTCATTATTTTGATTTAAACATCGTTATTTTTTACAATTTTTCATTGACAATATCCACTAAATTATTTTACTGATTTCGAAGGTATTTTTTCTAAGCAATAACAGTTTTTGTATTCAATTTTATAAAGAAAATTAAAAGAAGTAGAGAACGTGGAATTATTACAAATAAAAGTCCATTTCATCTACTTTACGATTCATTAATTTGATTTAAATATCGTTATTTTTACAATTTTTCATTCACAATATCCACTAAATTATTTTACTTCTCTGAAGCTGACTCTAAATGGAAATCATTAATAGTAAGAAATTTAACTGTCACATTTCAAAAGTACAAAAAATCTCATTCGAAGATTTTTTTTAAAAATCAATTAAAGATTTTACATTCAATTTCATAAAGTAAATTAAAAGAAGTAGAAAACGTGGAATTATTACAAATAAAAGTCTATTTAATCTACTTTAAGATTCATTATTTTGATTTAAATATCGTTATTTTTTTTACAATTTTTCATTGACAATATCCACTAAATTATTTTACTGATTTCGAAGGTATTTTTTCTAAGCAATAACAGTTTTTGTATTCAATTTTATAAAGAAAATTAAAAGAAGTAGAGAATGTGGAATTATTACAAATAAAAGTCCATTTCATCTACTTTACGATTCATTTATTTGATTTAAATATCGTTATTTTTACAATTTTTTATTCACAATATCCACTAAATTATTTTACTTCTCTGCAGCTGACTCTAAATGGAAATCATTAATAGTAAGAAATTTAACTGTCACATTTCAAAAGTACAAAAAATCTCATTCGAAGATTTTTTTTAAATCAATTAAAGATTTTACATTCAATTTCATAAAGGAAATTACAAGAAGTAGAAAACGTAGAATTATTACAAATAAAAGTCATTTAATCTTACTTTACGATTCATTAATTTGATTTAAATATCGTTATTTTTTACAATTTTTCATTCACAATATCCACTAAATTATTTTACTTATTTTGAAGGGTTTTTTTCCAAGCAATAAACGTTTTTGTATTCAATTTTGCTAAGAAAAGGAAAAGAAGTCGAAAACGTGGAATTATTACAAATAAAAGTCCATTTAATCTTACTTTACGATTCATTACTTTGATTTAAATATCGTTATTTTTTACAATTTTTCATTCACAATATCTACTAAATTATTTTACGTATCTGCAGCTGACTCTAAATGGGAATCTTTTATGGTAATAAATTTAACTATCACATTTCAAAAGTACAAACATTCTCATTCGAAGGTATTTTTTTTCAAGCAAAAAAGATCTTTGTATTCAATTTCATAAAGGAAATTAAAAGAAGTCGAAAACGTGGAATTATTACAAATAAAAGTCCATTTAATCTTACTTTACGATTCATTAATTTGATTTAAATATCGTTATTATTTACTATTTTTCATTCACAATATCTGCTAAATTATTTTACATATCTGTAGCTGACTCTAAATGGAAATCTTTTATGGTAATAAATTTAACTATCACATTTCAAAAGTACAAACATTCTCATTCGAAGGTATATATTTTTTTTCAAGCAAAAAAGATTTTTGTATTCAATTTCATAAAGGAAATTACAAGCAGTAGAAAACGTGGAATTATTACAAATAAAAGTCATTTAATCTTACTTTACGACTCATTAATTTGATTTAAATATCGTTATTTTTTACTATTTTTCATTAACAATATCCACTAAATTATTTTACTTATTTTGAAGGTATTTTTTTCCAAGCAATAAACGTTTTTGTATTCAATTTTGTTAAGGAAATGAAAAGAAGTCGAAAACGTGGAATTATTACAAATAAAATTCCATTTAATCCTACTTTATGATTCATTACTTTGATTTAAATATCGTTATTTTTTGCAATTTTTCATTCACAATATCCACAAAATTATTTTACTTATCTGCAGCTCACTCTAAATGAAAATCTTTTATAGTAAGAAATTTAACTGTCACATTTCAAAAGTACAAAAATTCTCATTCGAAGGTATTTTAAACTCCTTTTACTACATTTAAAGTTTGACAGGTTTTGACATTTCTGATGTGTCCAGTCTTTTGGGAGATCGTCAATTTACATTAGATTATGAATTCCAACACTTTCGACATTTCGGCGTTGAGGAGAATTTGAAATGTAAGAGTTATATTAGAGCATTTGACAAAACTCCAGTTAATTTTTACCGAGATATTACTAAAACTGTACTGGATATTCAACCGGAAATATCAAAATTTTTCCTCGCAAAATTAAACTTTGTCTTGATCATTAAGTTACCTAAATTATATTAAAACAATCAAATCATCTTAGACTAAAGAAAAGAAATTTTGATCATATACGGGGAAATTTCACTTAAATCTGAACATGACATTACTGCAGATGCATTAGGAAAAAGTTAACCAAACAGAAGTAAAAAATATTTTTTCTCTTTCAAAATAAATCTGTGTTTTTATCATTAAAAATCATCAAGGAGACGGTGGACTTAGAAAACTAAAAAATGCGTTTTTGTGTTAAAATTAAGTCAGAGTTTTAAAAAATATTAATATATTGCCATATTCCTGTCAGAAAGTGTATTCACATACTTCGTACAGAAATAAATAATAAATCATACTGTATTTTAAAGACATTTTACTCTAAACAAAAATATCCGCTTTCTGCACAGCTTTTCAATGGTCTTTTACTGTTGTACACCGTATCAGTTACTTTTTATTTGTCACAATAAACTAACAATAAAGGCGAATCAGTACATTTTCTAAAATAAAATATTTGCCTTATTTAATAAAAATAGTTCTGTAATTATATTAAGCGAAGATTACTATTAAAAATTCATGGTATCCAAAGACTTTGAGTAATGACGCTAGCAATCTCTTTTTGAATGTCCGGTTTACCGGTAAAACTTTTAGGGAGTTAAATGTATATTTAATATGAAAATAAATTATTGAAGGAATAATAGAAAAATATGAATTATAACCTTTAAAAACATTTATTATATTAGATTATCTTTTATACGCGTACACAAATTTTCAGATTTTATTTTCTCTGGATGAGTTTTTAGTTATTCATAAAATTCTTTATGATACAGACTCGGTAAATGATGTATAGTATATACTGGATATAAGTATTGGAATTAATTTTTGCGAGAACATCTGAAGTTGAATCTATACAAAATTGTCAATAACTCAGAAAACTAAGGCAGGTAATAATTTTCATCCAGGCTTATAGACAGGAGATTTCTTTTCAAATTTGGGGGTTACTATGGTAAAAAAATAAATTTGTATTTTCTTTAATCTGCAAATTAGCCTTTCAGAAGAAAAAAAAATGATAGGGTTGTCTGACCAGTAAATGAACACTTAAGTACATTTTAAAAGAAAATAATTGATAATATTTTAATAAACGATAAATTTTGGTGTCTGACAGTGCCAATACATGTGTTGGTGTGCAAATGATTAAAAAATTATAAAGGGAAGTTTATATTTTACGAGCAGGGAAGACCGAGCTAAGCTCGGTCAAAATTAGCTTTGAGCGTATTTTTTCATTTGGCGCCAAACAAGTGTTTTGGCAATGGTAATCTTAAAAGTCAATTTTCCCTATCAGAACCAAAAGGTACCCTGAGTGGTTGAATTTTGTTTTCGAGAACGTTCTACGAACTCCGATTGGAATTAAGAATCGTGTATCTCAGCTCCTATTGGGAATTTCTAGAAAATTCCTTCAGATTCTGAAAGCCAACTTTTTAGCCAAATGTCGCCAAGTTTGGCGATATTCTTTCATGTAGTGCCAAGCATGTGTTGAGAAAGTTCTATGTATCCTGATTGGCTCAATTATGTTTTCGAGAACGCTCTATGGACTTTGATTGGTAGAATCATGTATCTCGGCTCATTTTTGGAATTTCTAGAAAATTCCTTCAAATTCTGTAAGCCAATGTTTTCGCCAAATTCGCCAAACTTGGCGATATTTCTTTCATTTGGCACCAAGCGTTTTGGCATTGGTAATCATAACAGTCAATTTTCCCACCAAATCTCGCCAATATCACCAACACATTTAGGATAAAAATAGCTTGACCCATAATGACCCATGGCCAAAATGACCCACTAATCAAATTTTTTCCAGCATGTGACCTAGCCCAATCATTTTCTCGTGCCCAAAAACCGTAGGATACAAAATTTAGTTCAATTCGTCTGACACGTTCTTAAAATAAAAATAGCTGGACCCACAATGATACATGACCAAAATGACCCAATATTCGAAATTTCTCGAACATGTGATGTATCCTAATAGTCTTATCGTTCCCTAAACCGTAGGATACTAAATTTAGTTCAAATCCTATGAGCCTTTTTAAAATAAAAATACCTTGACCCCTAATGACCCATCACCAAAATGACCCACTAATCAAATTTCCTCGAGCATGTGACCTAGCCCAATCATTTTCTCGTGCCCAAAAACCGTAGGATAGAAAATTTAATTCAAATCGCCTGAGCCGTTTTTAATATAAAAATAGCTTGACCCATAATGACCCATGACCAAAATGACCCACTAATCAAATTTTCCCGAACATGTGACCTAGCGCAACAGTCTTCTCGTGTCCGAAAACCATAGGATGCAAAATTTAGTCTAAATAGTCTAAGCCATTTTTAAATAGAATTAGCTTGACCCACAGTGACCCATGACCAAAATGAACCACTATTCGAAATTTCTCTAACATGTGATGCAGCCCAATAGTCTTATCGTTCCTTAAAACTGTTGGATACTACATTTAGTTTAAATCCTGTGAGCCTTTTTAGAATAAAAATAGCTTTATCCAAAATGACCCATTAATCAAATTTTATCGAAAATGTGACCTAGCCCAATAGTCTTCTCGTGCCCGAAAACCATAGGATGCAAAATTTAATCTAAATAGCCTGAGCTGTTTTTAGGTAAAATTAGTTTGACCCACAGTGACCCTAAAATTACATACTAATCGAATTTCCTCGAGCATGTGACCGAGCCCAATCATTTACTCGTGCCCAAAAACCGTAGGATAGAAAATTTAGTTCAAATCCTTTGAGCCGTTTTTAAGATAAAAATATCTTGACCCATAATGACCCATGACCAAAATGACCCACTAATCCAATTTTCTCGAACATGTGACATATCCCAACAGTCTTCTCGTGCCCGAAAACCATAGGATGCAAAATTTAGTCTTTATAGTTTGAGTCTTTTTTAAATAGAATTAGCTTGACCCGCAGTGACCCAAAAATGACCCGTTAATCGAATTTTTTCTCGTACATGTGACCTAGCCAAATGATTTTTTCTTGTCCGAAACTCGTAGGATACAAAATTTAATCAAAATTGTGAGAGCCGTTTTTTAGATAAAATTAACTTAACCCGCGTTGACCCAAAAATGACCCACTAATTGCAAGTTCTCGAACATGTGACCCATCCCAATAGTCTTCTCGTGCCCGAAAATGAAAGGATACAAAATTTAGACAAAATCGTTTGAACCGTTTTTTAGATACATTTAGCTTGACCCTGACCCAAAATGGCCCAAAATGACCCACTAATCGAATTTACTCGAACATGTGACCTAGCCTAATGGTTTTCTGGTGCCCCAGAACGGTAGGATACAACATTTCGTCAAAATGGTTAGAGCCGTTTTTAAGATAAAATTTGCAAAGATAGATTATTTTTTAACACAATTTTCAAATTGGTAAAGTAATCATACAAGTTGTAAATTTCCAACTGGACGAAAAATGTCCGGGCCAGGATTCGAACCTGGGATCGCTTGGCTGAAGCCGCCACGCTCTACCACTGAGCTATCCCGGTCGAATCTGGAGGGCATAGTTCATCCAGTTAACCTTATTGATCAAAGCATCTGGTCTGATTAAAATATCAGACCAGATCAGACCAGATGCTTTGATCAATAAGGTTAACTGGATGAACTATGCCCTCCAGATTCGACCGGGATAGCTCAGTGGTAGAGCGTGGCGGCTTCAGCCAAGCGATCCCAGGTTCGAATCCTGGCCCGGACATTTTTCGTCCAGTTGGAAATTTACAACTTGCAAAGATAACTACACACACACACGCACACAAGATTTGCTCGTATTAGAATATATGATATGATATGTTAGGGATGTTTTAATAAAAATATATACAAAAACCAACTAAGTGAACAGTTCTCACCAGCGAATGAATGCAAAATTAATTTTCTAGTGAATGAAGAAGCAGCAATTTAAAAAAAACTTAAGTTTTCCAGTATGTTATTTATCTTACAACTTGTTAAATAACTTATAACATGTTCTTACTGAATTACGGGTTTTATGAACCTAGAATGATAATTAATTAATCTGAAAAATCGTCACTTTTAAATCTTGAAATTAATTATAAATTACAGATTTATATTTTTTTAAAACCTGATTTTATTTCCTGAAATCTTTGGCCCTATACTTCTCTATTTCTGCAACAAGGTAAACACTAGAATATTTTGGTATAGAAAAATAACAATCGGAGGAACATTTTTTAAAACTGGCAGAAAGGTTGCCAAAACTGTAATGCTTTACTTTGCTTTCCCAGGTGCTATTGTGTCTTTGTAACTTTTAGGACCCATGACTTTTCCTCTTTTTGGACAGCATTCAATCTCAGTTTCATCAGCATTTTGTTTACGATAGCCACATAAAAGGTCAGAACACTTTTCCTCTTCAAGGTATTTTTGAAATTATTGAAACCACTGTCGAATACAATCTTCTGTTAAATAAGTTTTCAATTTTGAAATTATTTCTGTATTACGTTCTGTTATCCTTGAATGCCATTTTAGAAAAAGAGTCACCCATTTCTCCCTTGGAGTGTTATCTATAAATAAATTTTCTCTACCTCATTGTTTTATGACATTTTAAATAGCGTCTTTTACTTCATCCAATTACAAATCCAATTTTTACTTTTCCAATCATCCAAACTTCAAGGAGTTTTCCTTTGAAAAAGGAAAACACAGGGAATGATCCCATACTCCCGCCGTCAATTATTTTCCCTACCACAGTTTCATACACAACATTGCTTTGGAATATTAAAATGAAGATATGCCTTGTTCAAACTGCGCTGACCGGGCCTCACAGCTTGTAAAACATTTTCAAGTCCTCTGTGGAGTATTTGAACCTTTCATATTTACTTTTTGAGGAATCTTCTTGGTCATCAGTAAGAATACAGTATTTCTACCAGTCATCTAAACAAAATGAAGAAATAAGATTTGTAGCACATCAATAATAAACTATTACATTTAAAAATATGCGTTTATATGTTCTTTTTAATGTTTTTATATTTGTTAACTTTTCATTTGTTACTATTGTTGAAAAATCCCTTAATTCAAAATATAGGCTATAAAAGTAGCCACAGAAGCATAAGACCCAAACAGTTCATTCACTAGGAAATGTAGCGTAATGTATTGTTGTTGTTGTTGTTGTCGTGTCAGAGAAAGTGCCATGGCACTTCTCTGAAAGAAATGGTGCCAGAGCCTCAAGAGAGGTTGGACTTCTAGAACTGGTCTCCTAATTTTAAGAGACCAGATAAGAAACCTGCACCTGGATTGACACCCCCAGAGGTATCATTTTCAAACTTGGAGGACATTGCAGTCACGAACAGATTTTACGTGCACCAGGTCCCATTAACGTACACGGTCCCACAGAAGCCGCTGTAGAGAGCGGTTGTCACACTACCAAGCACTGACCATGGTCAATGCTGCTTCACTTTCGGTGATCTTGACGGGAACTGAGATTAATCGTCTGCGCCACTGCTGGACAGCCTAAGGTATTCATTCCAGTGAATGAACAGAACACTTGTGTTCAGTCATTGATTAGAGACTGTTTTCTATTCATTCAGTGAATTTATCGCATATATATAATGAATAAAACAATAAGGAATTAAGTACCGTGTTTTGATTCTGTGCCACACAGACAAATCCCAGTGAATGAACAGGTTTTCATTCATTAGAGTTTTAACATTTACCTAACCAGTTATTTAACAACCCCTAATTTCAAATTCTACTTATTCTACAATGGTTAAAATAATTAGAAATGTAGCTACTATATGCATATTTAATGTATGTTCAATGACGTTAGTGCATAATGTAAATACAAGCAATCAATTCTTACAAACTTATGAAATGACATAGCGCTTACCTTATCATTTCAACACAAAAACCATGTGTTGCTGAGTCATAAAAAATCCAACATGTTCTCAGATTAAAGTCATGTGACTTTAGAAACTAATCAGGGATCAGATAGCTTCCTGTTGAATAGAATTAATGCAATATTGTAACCCCATGTAGTGGGTAGTTTTCAAAACTTAATCTACTAAAATATTTACTAATTGTTCATTCACTGGGGGCTGTTCACTTACTGGTCAGGCTACCCTATATCAAACACAGACAGTTTTAATGGCAATCGATTGACCCCTTTCTTTTTCTCCTTTCACCAAAATTGCTCAATATAGCATAGGATGTGGTTTTGTTTCTACAAAAAAACCGTAAGAACAGACAGAGGATGTGTTTTTGGAGTCATGATTATAGATATTCCAAGATATCAGTTTCAGAATTGATTAAATCGGTGCCGCCGTGCGTAACCACTTCTTGTTTTCGCGCCAAAGGAAACATGGCAACGTATTAGTCAGCTTGTTATAATATTTTTGAAACAAATATATTCGCTTCATTTTAGCTAGAACATCTATACTATAAAAGAAAGTTTCACCCTTTGTGCGTGTGTGTGTGCCTTGGAAATGACTAGGACCATCTACCGTGCGCAAAGGTCTAAAAATTTGTAGGAGGAAAGTGCAGAGCAGGATCTGATGCGTCTAAGGCTCATATTTTAAATGTTTTGATAATTAGCCGATATATTGATTAAATAATCTTCAAAAATTACCTTTGTTTTTCTTTATTTTCCAAATAAGTGGAAGCGCGCCTTCGCATGCTCAGTCCCTGTTTTTCTGCGCACGTAGAAAAGAATAAACAAATGCTGTATTATTTTGGCCGTTTGTCTTCACACCCATCGCCCTAACTGTTCGCGATGAGAAAAAAAAGCAAGACTATTCTTAAATTTCGTCTATTACGTCCTAAACGCCGCAGTCAGTTAGAAAAGATATTGTTGTTAACCCTTTGAAAAAATATTCAAAAAGTGTCATTTTCGCGATTGACTTTTACTCCCTTACGGCAACGGTTCACTAGGGCGCAATTTCAGACGTGCAAATTCACAAAACATATCTATTTAAAACTGAGACCTTCTAATCCATGATGAAATCGGTTTTCAAAAATTCAAATCTTAACCCTTTCAAAAAGTTCGTGCATCCCCCAGACGATTTTTTTTATGCTGAAAGTAAATAAATGTGCGTATTTTGACACAATCTTGATAAAGCATATCAGCAGATCAGATTTACATCCCCTACGACAAATTTCGAATTGTTCCGACCAGTTCCGTAAAAAAAGGCGAGAAGAAAATATGTTTTCTTTTACAAATAGAAACAATATACACTATATGGCCATTAATGACCGGCAACTTTCCATTTTAGACATTTTGTCGAATTGTTAAAAATATACTTGTTAGATTCTTCTGGAATTTTAGGATCTAAAAGAACAGGTTTGACTTCATATTTATCATTGTTGATTTGATAAGGAGGACAAATAGGGGACTAAAAAAAATTAAAGGAAAAAAATAATACTTGGGATCACCCTGTAAAATAAAAGGCACCAAATGATCTATCGCTGCAGAATATACATAGGCAGACATGGTACAATATGTGTATTCATTTGTGTAAGAATAGCATGTATAGTAATAGAAATATAGCGATTTTTTTAAAAATTAAAAAAATTCTTGAATGTTTTTTTGCTTATAACATACAGGGTTTTAAACCAAATTTAACGCCAGTTTCAGAGAAATTGACAAAATGTAGTATAAACAATATAGTGCAATTGGAATATATATATATATATTAAATATTTAAGGAAATATGTGCAGTTTTATAAATAATTTTTATCTGCGCATACGCGAACGATAACAAGGAACTTTTGCATAATTTAATAGTCAACTCTATGGAGCAACTTATTAAAAAAAATTCAGTCAAATATCGTAAAAATTCAAAAAGATATCGGCGTTAGAGTGAGCTGTTTTTTAGTTTCTCACTAAAACTCGTTGAATGATAAGGGATTTTCTTCAAATTGTCATTTTTTATTTTATACTATTTTCCAATTTTTAATATTACTTTAGTTCTCTTTGAAAAACTACCCTAACGAGCTTATTCAAACAAAAAAAGAATTATCAAAATCAAAGGCTCCATTCCAAAAGTATTATAAACTGGTGCCATAAAGTTTTCCTACTAAAGTATCAATAAAAAATGAAATATAGGATAAAAAGTAAACATGACAATTTGTGGACAATCCCTTATCATTTAACGAGTTTTATTGAGAAACTAAAAAACAGCTCACTCTAACGCCGATATCTCTCTGAATTTTTACGATATTTGACTGATTTTTTTAAATAAGTTGCTCCATAGAGTTGACTATAAAATTATGCAAAAAGTTCATTTTTATCGTTCGCGCATGCGCAGATAAAAAATATTTTATACAACTGCCCATATTTCCTTAAATATTTAATATATTTACATTTAAATTGCACTATATTGTTTCTACTATATTTTGTCAATTTTTCTGAAACTGGCGTTAAACTTGGTTAAAAACCCTGTATGTTATAAGCAAAAAACATGCAAGAATTTTTTAAATTTTTTTAAAGTACATTTTGAACTATTCCACAAAATGTCTAAAATTGAAAATTGCCGGTTATTAATGGCCATATAGTGTATATATATATATATATATATATATTTATATATATATAATTATAATATCTATGAATTTCAAAAACATATCAAGTTCTATTATCATTCTACTTAAATCTCCAAAGAGATAATTACTGATATTGTGTATACAGAATACCACATAGCTAATAATTAACATATGCAAACATAATATTACCGGAGCTTGTGCTTCAATGGTAATTGACCAAATTTTACTCATACCTAAAGAATATTGAAAAAAGAAAAAAGAAATAGAGAGAAAGGGAAAGGGAAAAAAAATTATAAATTGGAGTTGCAATTAAGTAAACACAAATGGATTAATAAATCAAATATGAACCATATACAATGGAAAATTGGATCACATGAGAATTAAATATGAATTGGATATGAATAAACACATGCACATGTACTCATCAGCCTGGATGCACCCACATGTGTTTTAAATAATAATTCAGTGTTTCATAATTCTACTGGCATAATGCTAAGATCAGTAGAATGATCCAGGTACACTGAACTATTACCAGACAACAATTGGAAATATTAAAATTTGGAAATATTTAAATAGGAAATAAAAAACCATTAAGAATATACAATATATTTCACTCACATCGATTATCCCAAAAACTGTATTTAACACCTCACGAAATTACCACGAGATAACAGTTCTGAAATAATAAAATTGGAAATATGAACGCGTAAAGTGTAGATAAAATATTTTACTCACAATAATTATACAGAATCCTTAAAATGTCACAACTTCTGCATAATATTCACATCCACATGGCAATGCATCATACATGTTGACTAAGTCGAGTTGAGAGAAATGATTTGAAAGACAAGTTGAGAGCACACTTTTTTCAAAACACATCCCCATCGATGACACCCAAACACAAAATGATTCAAAAACACACAAAATAATTCTGGTTTTAATACACTTATAACAAAATTATATCCGTGAATATATATTACTCCATCCAATTTTAATTCCTGAAAGTAAAATTAATATACAATCAATAGCTCCCTCTATAGTTAAATTAAATATAATATTAACAATATTATCAACAACTACCTGAAAGGTAAAGTGTCGCCATCTATTGGTATTATAATAATTCATAATTAATATTTAGTTAGATATCCACTTTATTAGTTACACACTCACTTCATTAGATTTAATTATATAAATAAACTTTAAAAAACAATACTAACTTGTAGTTTTACTTTAAATTCAAATAAAATATAATACTACTACATGAATAAATCTACACAGAATTAATTCAACTTGCACAGCATTTCAGATATTCTTAACAAGAATATATTATGTAAAAGAGATATTATTTTAATTCAAATTGTTTTTGCTGCCAGCTGTGTTAATCCACTGATATTATAGACATATTATTAAATAATTAATGTTTTATTTTTACTACTACTTAAATATATATTAAACTTGTTATTAAAGAATTAATGTTTAATTTATACTACATTGTAAATATATTTTATATTTCATAGATTAATTTAAATATCTAATTAAATAATTTATAAACAATTCAAAATATCTCAAAATTTATAAAATTGATAATTAATAGTATTACTACTGTTTTTCAATCAAATTAATGCAATGCAGTAATTAAAATACTTGTTAAATTTAATTATTCATAGACAAAAATAAAAACTATATATATTTATATTTATATATATATTGCAAATAGATATGTTTATGAGTTATAATCACCAAGTTATCCATGTATAATTTAATTTGTTATTGTATAAGTTAATTTATAAATGTATGAAAACTGCACATCAATAACACCTTAAACAGAGGTGATCGGCAACGCACAATCACAACTATACAAAGTGTATATAATGTTCAATCAAATATTAAATTTCCTAATATGTTATAATTGTAATTATGTATGTTATAATTGTAATTTTCTATATAAAGTGTATAATGTTCAAACAAATATTAAATATTAAATTTCCTAATATGTTATAATTGTAATAATGTATGTTATAATTATTATTTTCTATATTTTTTGTTATATGTTATCGCACACTAAAACAATAATTTATTACATACCATGTTTATATTTAAATTATATAATAAATGTTATTTAAAAGAGTTGATGATTGAATTTATCATAAAAATTGGATATCCATATATTTTTGCTTGATCTCGAATATATCTAATATTTTTGTTTTTATTTATATCTGAGCATAAGTATTTTATACGATGTAGATAATTGATAATTATATTTTTATAAACAGATTTATGTAAACATGAAGTAAAATTGGTGAAAATATTTACTTTAAATGGGAAATCAAATCTCTTATCATAAATATAATTATTAGTAATATTAATTTTTAAGTCAAGAAAGTTTATATTATTATTAATTAAATCATTTTCGCTTAATTTAAGCTGAGTAGGATAAAAATTGAGTGGTGATGTGCAATTTTTTTCATTGAAATAAAATATGATAATGTCATCAATATAGCGAAAAAATACATAATCATTGTTCGGACTTATATTTCTTTCATAATAATATAAGTAAAGATCAGAGAGAATACTAGATGCGGTTCCGCCTTGCGGAATTCCCTGGCATTGTTTATAGATAATATTGTCATATATAATGTAATTATTATGCAATGTAAAATTTAGTAAAGTTTTAAAAAAATTTACTGAAATATGTTCTTTTAATTTTAATTGAGATTTAAATTCTTTAAATAATATACACATTGTTTTATGTAAGTCTTTTATATCAATGTTATTAAATAAATCATTAAAATCCAATGTTTTTATGAATTTTACCGGATTGATATTATGTATTTTATTAA
This sequence comes from Maratus michaelseni, assembly GCA_963931845.1. NCBI lineage: Eukaryota > Metazoa > Arthropoda > Arachnida > Araneae > Salticidae > Maratus > Maratus michaelseni. The sequence goes on along the minus strand of OZ007596.1, from coordinate 256,440,841 downwards.
TGAGTTGAAAACTATTTTTTAGGCAATGTTGGTTATTATGTTTTAAGGTTATATCATATATCTGCTTTAAAATATTAAGTAGTAAATTGCTTGCATTTTTATTATATGTGTTACAACCGATGGTAACAGTGCGAAATTTAATAGGATTTTTATGAAATTTTGGAATTATAACAAGATAAGGATAATTAAAATTATTACATTTGATTTTTAGTAATTTGTGATAATTTAATAATTTTCTGTTATTTATTTCAATATTTAATTTAGTTTTATTAAAAATATTACTTGTGTTGATTGCATTGTGAATTAACACTTTATAGTATTCTTTACAAATGATAGCATAATTATTTGGAGATTTATCTACATAAGTAATTATAAATTTATTTTGTAATTCTGATATATGTTTATTTATGTTTTTAAAAGCTGCATGTGTAATATGATGATAATTTTTTATAATTTCATTTTTTAATTTATCAATTACAGAAAATCTCCATTCACTGAAATATTCGATTGGTTTATTGTAATCAACAGCAATTTTATATATAAACAAATCAATATCTTGAATAAACTGCAATATTATGGATTTGATATTACACTTATATGGAAGACGAAATTTTGTGCCATTATGCATTAAGTTTTGTAAAATAGGTTGTTCTACAATATTAAGATCACCAGTAATGATATGACCATGTGTTGTATTTATATACTTTTGATATTTTGGGTCATGACAATAACATGGGTAATTGTTTGAAGAGACCAAATTTTTTGCAAAAGAATTGTAATTAAAAATTTTACGTCCAAGAGTGCGATTATATTTATATGTCTTGTAAATGGTAAAATTTTTTATTGGAAAATTATTATTAATGTTGTTTATTATATTGTGTAAATTTATATTATTAAATACATGATTGGAAAAATTTATAATTAATTGTGTATTATTAGTTTTATATTTAGGTTTATTAGAAAGACTTGTATTTAATAGGTTTGCTCTATAATGTAGAATATCATAAAAGATATCACAAAAATGTGGAGAATATTTATTCTTTTTAAATACCTTGAAATATTGGTTTATATATTTCTTTTTTATACTAAAAACATGTTTTCTTATAGCAAGCCAACAATAATCATTACAAAATTGTGCCTCAAGATTATCAAGCTCCTGTTGAATCACAATATCATCAGTGTATTTTTTGTTATTATGTTTACCTCTACCAGATCTTGAAGTTTTTTTTAAGTTTGAAAAATTTAATCCGGAATAAAGATTTTTATAATTTTCATATTTAGTTAAATCTGAAAATACAGGATGTGATTTTTTGTATACTAATTGATTTAATCCATAAGGATATGTAGTATTAAAATGTCTTATATATTTAGATTCTACAAAAGTCGTTCAGTAAATTTTTTTTGTATTTTAAGTATTTTAATAGTAATATTTTTAAAATCATGATTTTTGAAATGAGTATATTCAATATTATGAGTTGTTTGAAATTTAGAATTTTTATATTTATCAATATGAGAACGATGTAAATTTAGCCGCTTATGTAATTTTTGACAAGACTGTCCTATATATTCCATCTTACACGAATTGCATTTCAATGAATAGATTACATTGTATGCTTTGCAAAATTTTACCAAATTAAGATTGTTATTATTTGAAATCTGTGACTTATCAGCTAATGGACATGTAAGACAACGCTTAGATTCACACTCTCGAAAACATAGTACAGGCTTGGGACAATAGAATAGGTTATCTGATAACGATCCAGGAAGATCCCTAATAATCTTCCTGTACCGAGCATTAGTCCTGGTTCCACCAAGGCCTAAATTGCCAGTATGTAACATTTTACTAATAACTGCCATATTTGTTTGATAGCAATAAAAATTGCAAGAAATACATATTAAATATATCTATAACATATTTTTAAAAAAATTGTTATGAATCAATCTTATTATTACTTGAATAACCATAAAAAAAAAAAAAAAAAAGAAATTAAGATTGACTATTTAATACTTGATTAAATATAATAAAGCTATATAATAAAACTATTTACATATATACATAAAGTCCCATTAAGCAAACTAACATCAAAAGACAACAATATAAAAACCCCTAGCAGTCATAAGTCAGTACAAAATTAAAGTTGGTAAAAAAAAAAAAAAAAATCAATAGAACCTGAATAAGATTTTATAAAGATGCCTTTGAAAATTCAATAGATAAACAAATGATACCAAGAAATAATAGTAATACTAAAATATTATTATTATTAAATTATTATTAAATACACCATTAAAAGCGCAATGCAGCTATAATAACTATGTATTTCAAACAGAAGTTAATCAAAGTGATTTGTGAGCCAATTAGGCTAAATTATGGTATCATATAAAAATCAATATTTTAACTAGCTAATTGTTGAAAAGAATATTGAAAAGAATATGTAAAAACCATTCCATACCAATTTGCGCAATGCAGCATAATTTTATAGAATGTTAAATAATTATAATATCTATGAATTTCAAAAAACATATCAAGTTCTATTATCATTCTACTTAAATCTCCAAAGAGATAATTAATGATATTGTGTATACAGAGTACCACATAGCTAATAATTAACATATGCAAACATAATATTACCATAGCTTGTGCTTCAATGGTAATTGGTCAAATTTTACTCATACCTAAAGAATATTGAAAAAAGAAAAAAGAAATAGAGAGAAAGGGAAAAAAAAATTATAAATTGGAGTTGCAATTAAGTAAACACAAATGGATTAATAAATCAAATATGAACCATATACAATGGAAAATTGGATCACATGAGAATTAAATATGAATTGGATATGAATAAACACATGCACATGTACTCATCAGCCTGGATGCACCCACATGTGTTTTAAATAATAATTCAGTGTTTCATAATTCTACTGGCATAATGCTAAGATCAGTAGAATCATCCAGGTACACTGAACTATTACCAGACAACAATTGGAAATATTAAAATTTGGAAATATTTAAATAGGAAATAAAAAAGCATTAAGAATATACAATATATTTCACTCACATCGATTATCCCAAAAACTGTATTTAACACCTCACGAAATTACCACGAGATAACAGTTCTGAAATAATAAAATTGGAAATATGAACACGTAAAGTGTAGATAAAATATTTTACTCAGAATAATTATACAGAATCCTTAAAATGTCACAACTTCTGCATAATATTCACATCCACATGGCAATGCATCATACATGTTGATTAAGTCGAGTTGAGAGAAATGATTTGAAAGACAAGTTGAGAGCACACTTTTTTCAAAACACATCCCCATCGATGACACCCAAACACAAAATGATTCAAAAACACACAAAATAATTCTGGTTTTAATACACTTATAACAAAATTATATCCGTGAATATATATTACTCCATCCAATTTTAATTCCTGAAAGTAAAATTAATATACAATCAATAGCTCCCTCTATAGTTAAATTAAATATAATATTAACAATATTATCAACAACTACCTGAAAGGTAAAGTGTCGCCATCTATTGGTATTATAATAATTCATAATTAATATTTAGTTAGATATCCACTTTATTAGTTACATACTCACTTCATTAGATTTAATTATATAAATAAACTTTAAAAAACAATACTAACTTGTAGTTTTACTTTAAATTCAAATAAAATATAATACTACTATATGAAAAAATCTACACAGAATTAATTCAACTTGCACAGCATTCCAGATATTCTTAACAAGAATATATTATGTAAAAGAGATATTATTTTAATTCAAATTGTTTTTGCTGCGAGCTGTGTTAATCCACTGATATTTATATATATTGATTCTTTTGTACCATGCATTTTTTGAAATATGCTAACTTTTTTCTTCTTTAAACAGACCTTTATTCATATTAAGTGTTTTGTGTGTACTTTTTATTTAAACACATTCTTTACCTGATTGGGTTAAGAATGAAAACAAAAGAAATTTAAAAATGTATAAAAGTAAATTAATATTAGAATTTTAAACAATTCTAAGACAAAATACAAACTGCACTTTTGGTACAATATATAAAACTGATATATAGTTGAATTAAAAAAAAAAAGATTTTGAAAAAAAAATTCAACTGTTTTCTCTAATACTATTTTCTTATGACTTACTATTTTCTGTTCATTTTTTCTTTATAAATTTCACGTTTTCTTTGCTAAACAATTAGTATAGATAATTCTAAGGAAATAAATGAAATTTCTTTCATTTACCCACAAAAAGATTTCAAGGTATTACAACATGAATGAGAAAGATTAAAAAGTATTAAAATTGATTATCGGAATTTCATTTCTAAATAAAATGTAGTGAAACGTAAAATTTTGGAAAGAAAAATACATAAAAGTGGAACCCTACGTTTTATCTTCGGTTAGATTTCGATACTTTTAGTTTAACACGAATGAAAAGATTAAAAATTATAACATTTGATTCCCTGAATTGAATTTGTAAATAAATTTAGGGAAACAAACAATTTTAGAAAGAACAATACATAAAAGGGAATCCCTACGTTTTATCTTTGGATAGGTATGGATTCTTTAATCACAACATCAATGAAAAAGATTAAATAGTATAATAGTTGATTCCCTGAAACTAATTTGTAAATAAAATTTAGGGAAACGTAAAATTTTTGAAAGAACAATACATAAAAGAGAATCCCTACGTTTTATCTTCGGTTAGATATCGATAATTTTATTACAACATCAGTGAAAAAGATTAAAAGTATAACAATTGACTCCCTGAATCTAATTTGTAAATAAAATTTAGGGAAGTCGAAGTTTTTGGAAATTAAAATACATAAAAGTGAATCTCTACATTTTATTTTCGGTTAGATTTTGATAATCTTATTTCCGTACTTTGTTAGATTTAAACTAAGAACTTGTGTTCCCTTGTATTTATAAATTTTCCAGAATATTACGGTGTGCTATGCATTTTCTAGCATGAAATCATCCTCATTTAGACAGCTAAATTATTTAAGTATAAACAGAAAATACTGTTTGTTCACTTATTGATATTAATACACTGTTTCATTTAATTATCTGAGCATTTTTTATTATTGAACAAATTTACGTACAGGGAACCCTCTCGTTACTTTTTTGCTGCCACTATTTCAAAACAATAATCTTCGTGATACATTTCTATAATCTTTGCAACGGAAATCTGCTACGGAGTTTGGAAATAGTGGTATCCCAAAAAGTGAACGATGAGTTCTCTGGAATAAAAATATTCATTGAGGGAGTTATGTAGCATCAGGATTCGAAAAATCTACATGCCCGTAACTGCCCTTGTTTTTCGTATTTGGAGTATCACTATTCTCGAATAAAGTATTCACATTATTAAATGATTGAATTCTGTCATTAAATAAAGCGAATAATGGTATTCGAAACTAGTAGTACTGAAAATACGAGAAACTTTATAGTTATAGTTATTTATGTTGGGAATGAAGATATTTTGAATCCTGTTAGCATCATTGTGTTTTGTTTAGCCTAATATTTCAATTAACTTCGCATTACAAATACCTTCAGCAATTATTGAATCACTAAGATTACTGATGTCTGTCAGACGTGTTCTCATAATAGTGACTGCCCAAATAGACCAAATTTATCATAGTATTATAAATATTGAATATACAGGATGTTCGCAAACTGTTTCTAAAAAAAGAGAAAGTTGATAACAGTATTAAAGATGAATATTTTATGTGTAGGAAAGTATGTACATAACCCTCCTTTTTAGTGAAAAATCAATGGCGTCGTACTTTCGCTGAACTTTGGTTTTCCTTAATAACTGTACCAGAAATAAAGATATTATAAAGATACTAGCTGTTACCCGTAACTTCATTCACGTTTCATAAAAGAATAATAAATGCATTAATTAAGGATAACATTTCACTCCTGATAATTAAAAAAATATATAATTAACCTACGCTTTATCACTTTTTATAAGAGATTCTTCGTTATAAGGGCATTAATATAACTCCATCTTAAAGAAGTGAAATTTTGTGCCAAATAATATACACAATCGCAAAAATGAAACTGTAACCAATTGAAAAAGGAATCCAAGGTTGAGAAGAAGTGATCATCTACAATACCATTAAGTGTTTTACCACGCCAAAAAAAAAAAAAAACTGGTTACAAAAATATATTTACTTTTGTGATAAATTTCGCATGCTTAGGAAAACAAATTGGCTATGGATCCGCTTACAGAGCCTAACCAACCTATTCTTGGCTATTTTCTACCTATATATGAAAATAATTCTACTGTATACAACACGCTTTCACGTTTATAATATTAGAAATTTGCTTATTTTTAGGAGTTGGCACGATGGGCTTGCTCAAGTCTACGCAATTTGGATTGAGGAAAATTTTTATAACTTTTTTATTCCTTCTTAACGCTTGCATTAAGCGAATTTTTCGATAAATTTTATTTTTATTTCGATAACATCGTTATTTATTTAAAATATTTAAAAACATTGCAAATACATTTAAACATTGTAATGAAATAGGCATCTCTGTCACTCAGCAAATTACAGTGCATTTTTAACACTTCCCGTTATATTATCATATTTCGCACAAAAAAGGGCTAGTTTGTTAAAAGTTTCTTTAAAATATCTTCCTTATTGATCTAGTTAGTAACAAAAATTCAGCTTCAGTTTGTAGTGAGACACCCAGTGTATTTTTTGACAGAATAAGTGAGTTGAGATTTCTTAGCTATCGTTCAGTTGTGTTTCCAGTTAAATAAACATATTTTAACCAAGCATTGTATTACGTCAACGATGGACTTTTTACAGTCTATATTTATATAGCGTGAAACCCCTAGTTATTGGCACTTAACCAGTAACTGAAACTGCAGTAGAAATCTAACTCAAATAAGCATTTTCTTGTAAAATTCAGCAAAGTAATGTCATCCAGTGGTAACTTATAGAATAACTGCTGTATATAATACAGATGGTGAACTTTATAAATCAGGAGCTTCTTAAAATTAAATTTTTCATTTATAAGGTAAAATCTGGTTTTTAATTATATTTTCTGCTTTTTCTCAAAATGAGATTTTTAACATTTTGCTTTATCGCAAAACATCATAACTCCAAAAATTATAATTATAACGTTATGAAACTTTGCAAAAATACACTAAAGGAGTTTATTTAGGTAATGTGCCTGCACTGTGATTATAGTTAATTTTGTTTTCATATTTTAGTTGATACAAGTTATGAATTGTCATATATTTCCTTGATTTTCGTGCGTGTAAAAATTTTAACATCTATATATTTTTAATAACATAGTTATAGTTATGAAAATGCTTCAGTACTTCAATAAAGTTTCATTAATCATAATAAAATTTACAGAATAAAAATATCTTCATTTAAATTTGAGTTTTGATATTTTGCAAAAGTGTCATTAAATAGCATTTTTTTATGTATGTTTTGAGCCTAAAAATCAAAACTATTTAAACTATACATATTTTTACATGTTACTCAAAATTTTTAGCTATATTCTATAATATAACGCACTTTAAGTAGGCAATTTCTCAAATATTAAACAAAAATTCCTTCCGAAAGTAGGCAGGTACCTTAACTGTTATAACTTATTTTTCAGCTATTGGTTTTTCAAAAAAAAGATGTGTCAGTTATTGTAGATATTGACAATATTTATGACAAAAGTCCATTTTTAGTAATAAAAAGTATAATTTTTCAAAATTTTGCAACAAATTTTTTTAATGTATCTTTACTATACTTTCAAAAACAAAGATAAGTATCAAATATATTTAAAATTTTGTAATAGTTATTTGAACAAGAAAAAATCATTAAAGTGTCAGTTACTAGCGGTTTCATCCTATATAAATATAAACAGTAAAAGAATAGACCATAACATTTGTCAACTAAAATAAAATATACATTATTTGAAGTGTGACACTTGAAAATACTTAAACAAATTTTAAAATAAAGTAAAACTATATTGCATCAAAAACGAAATTCCTTTTTTTCCCCTTATACCCTCAGATGAACCTTTTAAAAACATGTCACATTCATTAAAGCCTATGTCTTTTATTCAGTTCTTCTTATCTTATCTTATAAGCATAAAAACGACCGGGCCGTCTCAGCATCTTTTCCTGTCAATACGGCGTTGAAGTTTTTTCAAGAGGCCTTGAAGAAGAATTCGAAAAGATCTTTCAATGATGTGTAAATGCAGTTTTTCTCTTTCAAAAGAATTCTGTTGAAATAAGAAGAATGGCGTCTTTCAGACTTGGTACGGCATAAAGGTATTCCTCAGAAATGCATTTCTTTTGAATAGATAAACAAACTTGTCTATTGCAAAGAAATAATTTAGTTGTATTGTATTGTTAAAGAAGAGAAATTTATTTTCTGTTTCAAGCAATTTAATTGACGCATTTCAGTCAACTAATAGATGCATAAAATTTTCATTGTTTGAAACATATTTTATTTAATAAAGGTTGTAAACAACAGTTTTTGTCATTGCATTTTTCAGCTTCTTAAGCGTGGTTGTTTAATTTATATTTATCGCGTTACATTTATTTTTTAAAAGCAAAAGTCTCCTGTATGAAAATTTAAATATTTTGAAGCATAATTTTTAGTTTAGATTTAAATGCTAGACATTTTTTGAAAATTCGGTGTTATGTGCTTATAATACCTTGTTATTAAAGGCGTTTAAATACAATATATTCTGCATTGTTTGAAATTTTACAAGAAACTTTCAAACACAGGATAACTTATTAAAAATGTGTTATCATTTTAAGCTGTTCGAGCTTGAATGTTGGTGTATATGGGTAAACTACTCGGTACCCTTTTATTTGCAAACAATAACGAAAAAGTGAATTTTCCAATTTTTTTCTTAAGATAAATTTAGACATTCGTAGCTTATTCTCACGTAACTCCGTAAAGATCTGATAATTTGAAATATTCAAAAATACTTCTTCTTATATCAGTTTTCCTTTGGATGATTCATTGTTGAAATCTTTAAATTCCTTTTTCTCAGTTTATATTTTTTAATATATCAATATGTCCTCATTGACAAAACTTAACCAATTACTTTTCAATTCACTTCTCTGGTTTTATTTTATTTTATTTTATTTTATTTTTTTGCGGGGGGCGGGGGATCCTTAGACTGCATTTAATAAAAGTAATGATCGGGTTTTCAGTAATATAAATTGTTTATTTTTTTAAAAATAAATGTGTTAAATAAATAATAATTTTTATAAGTTTTTTTTCGGTTGTCATGGACAGTTAATTATTTTTTTTTCATAAACTAATTAACTTTTTGGAAACCTGATCCTTACATTTATATAGCACACATATATGGAAAGCAAACAAGAAAAGATATTGTAAAACTGTAGCAGAAGTGGTTATTTTAATTTTTTTTTACTTTTGTTTAAGTAGTTCTTTAAAATTTTACTACAAAAATTGTATTTTTGCTTTATTAAATTATTTTTCTTCATAAAATCATTTAATAATAAGGCAATAATTAAATCATCTACCACATATTTTATCTATACCATGTATGTAAAATCCTAATGAAACGATTTTATGTAACGGATTTGTGTAACGATTTTATAAGATGACTAATATATGAATTTGAACATGTGAAATGAGTATATGAACCAAATATATAAAATAAATTTATGAAGCACCTAGATTCGTAGTTTGTACAATAATTTTCATAGACAAAGAAACAAACAGAGACACAATCAGATAACAGAGAAATGGTAGACAGAAAGACAGCAAACAACAGACAGGCAGACAGCAAACAGACAGCAGACGGACACACAGACGGTGGAGAACAGACAGACAGATATCAAATAAGCAGGCAGATAGTAGACAGATAGCAATAAGGCAGACCACATACAGATAGACAAAAGACAGACAGACGTACAGAAGTCAGACGGACAACAGACAGATAGCAGTCAGGCAGAAAGCCGACAACAGACAGACAAACAAACATACAAACAACAAACAGACAGACAGCAGACAGCAAACACACATACGATAGACAGTTAGCAGACAGACAACCTACAGACAGCTGATAGGGAGACAGACATATAGAGAGACAAACCATGAACATGTTCTGATATTTTTTATATGAAATCAACCATAACACGCACACTTTAAACAAAGCAGGATTTTTTTATATTTACACAGTCTTGTGAAGCATATACGTGAATATATATATTGAAGGAAATAGACAAAGGAATAGAATTTGGCAACTTTTAACTTTTCTTTAAATTCAGTTAGTTTAATAATAAAAAAAATTAATCTTATAAAAATTTTAAACTATGTAAGAGAACATTTCAAGTAAACTTCACAATCTAAAATAACAATTAGGTAAAAAATCTTTCTTAAGGAGCCTAAAAGTTGCGGTATTTTCTTCATATCATTTTAGTTATACTAATACAATAACATAGTAATATTTTGGACCAATTATAATTTAAGAGAACATAAGAGCACAAATAAAATATTGCAGTTTAAACTGTTGTCGTATTTTTCTTGTCAACATTCCTAAGTGCTGGTTTAATTCGAAAACTAATTAAGGTTTCTCTTTCAACATGAAGACAAAAACATTCGTTAATTAAAACGAAATATCCGCAGTTAAGGTTCCGTTTTGTAATCTCAGTAAAATAATTGTGTACTGTTATATTCAAAATTTAAATTCACTTCTGGAATTTTTATATTCAAAGCTGTAAATAACTTTATAATATGTAGTATTTAAATGTGTTTAATTGATAAAGATTTTTAAAAAAAGATAAATTTACATCAAAGAACGTTTACATCAATATTGTGCTTTATTTTCATTAATTGCTGTAAAGCGGCATTGTACAGTCCTGGATATATAAAAATATTCGCTCCCCACTGACTCTGCCAAAAATAATCATATAAAAATGGGAATGCCATCAATCGAATATTTATAACTCTACTAACTTAATTTTTCTTAGGTGATCCTATATACAGGGTGAACCAAAAGTTCGTTAAAAATTTAAAAATTCATAAAAAGGAAGAAATTATGATAAAGAAGTGCGGTTTACAAGAAAGAGCTCACAAGGAAGTCGATTTTTTTTAGCAGCAAACAAATTTTTAGTTATAAAATTCACTTGTAGATGACGCTAACACGAGAGAGATTCAGCAGAATAATGCGAATTAATCCTGCAATAAAATACCGGGATACACGAGGATTTCTCATTCGCTTTCAGAATGTTATCATTACCCGATCGAGCGTTGTTGGTGAAGTTGTTCTATTTGAACGGAGACTTTCTGCAATTCATTCCGACGTGTTGCATTCAGCTGTAACGGGCGTTGTGAATCGCCTTAGTTGTGTCGTACAATGTTCTGGAGGTCATGTTGAACAATTGTTATTGCAAGAATAAATAGATGGAGCGTAATATTGTCCTGTTCACTGCGTTTCGGGTCGTCAGCGCTCTCAACCAGTGACATTTCAACTATTTTTTTTTCTGCTAAAAAATCCGACTACCTTGTGATCCCTTTCTTGCAAACCGCACTTCTTTATCATAATTTGTTCCTTTTAAATGATTTTTTAAAGTTTTAACGAACTTTTGGTTCACCCGGTATATAAAAATGTACCAAACGTGAAACTTTTCAATACGAACCCCTACTTTTGACATGATATTTGGATTTTTTTTATGACATTTACCCTCTGATATCAAATGGAAAATCATTCGGTAAAGTAGTTGAGGAATTATGTGGGTTTTAATTTTGGGACACTTATTGTTAAATTCATTATTAATCGCTGCAAAAAAGATTGCAATGCGGACAGTTTATTAAGAATAAATTAAACTTTTATTCGCATATTGATCTACAATTTTGATTTCGCATATTTAAAGCTTCTAAAAATCGATTTCTTTTCAAAAAGAATCATAGGTTATAAATTCATATAGTTTTCAAAAATTAGTTACGAAAAGTTTTTTTATATTTTAAGTTATTTTTGAAAAAAGAAAAGTTAACTGCCGTTTGTGTAGAGAAATCGATTTCTAGAAATTTGAGAAAAGCCAGTGCAAAATTACCATGGTACTTTAAAGATCTGAAGTGGAGCAATTCAGTTTTGACAATTTAGCTGATTTCTCATTCATAATTTCTATCAGAACTTTCAAATAGTAATTTTTCGGTCTATTTAAAGGCAGACATTCCGTAATTGCATAAATCAAAGATCAGTATTTGGAAAAATCCGGAAGATATTTTGAAGAAAACATTCTGCTAATTTGACATCATTAAAACAGATGCGTACACATAAAGAAAATAAACTGATATTGCTATAAAATCATTTCAAACGAAATTTAAATATGTAGATATTTATATTGTAAAAGTTTTCTATATCAGGTTGCGGACGGTCCTCATATTTCCGAATAAAACTCTTCGCTTTATTTAATCGTAGCACTTTTTGCGATTTCACAAATTCTCTGCGATCAAATAAGACGTGGATTACTTTTCAGAAATAAAAGCTGTTAAATGAATGGACCGTAGTTACCATTTATGCGAGCAGAAAAAGTACATAAAATTTAAATAATTGTGTACATTTTAAAGTCTTTACTTTATACAGATATATAAAGATTATGTGTTAAAAATAGACGATAACATTTGTGAAATAAAATACAATATACTATTTTGCAGTGAGATACTTAAATAATTTTTGAAATAAAATACAATATACTATTTTTGCAGGTGAGATACTTAAATAAATTTTGAAATAAAGTACAATATACTATTTTTGCAGTGAGATACTTAAATAAATTTTGAAATAAAATACAATATACTATTTTTGCAGTGAGATACTTAAATAAATTTTAAAATAAAGTAAAAATATATTGCATCAAAAATAAAATCCCTATTGTTTTGTTATATCCTCAGATAAACCCTTTTAAAAACATGTCACATTCCTTAAAGTTTATGTCTTTTCTTAAGATCTTCTTATCTTATAAGCATAAAAAAGACCTGGCCGTCTCAGCATCTTTTCGTGTCAATACGGTGTTGAAGTTTTTTCTTGAGTCCTTGAAGAATAATAAGTATTCTAAAAGAACTTTCAATGATATATAAATGCAGTTTTGTCCTTTCAATAGAATTCTGTTGAAATAAGAAGAATGGCATCTTTCAGACTTGGTACGGCATAAAGGTTTTCCTCAAAACAGCATTTGTTTTGAATGGATGAACAAACTTGTCTATTCCAAAGGAATAATTTAGTTGTATTGTTAAACACGAGAAGTTTATTTTATGTTTCGAGAAATTTAATTGATGCATTTAAATATAAGAATAGGTGAATAAAGTTTTCATTGTTTTCTGTGTAATTTATTTAACAATGATAGTAAAACAACATTTTTGAAGCATTTTTTAGACTTCTTTACCGGGGTCGTTTAATTTATATTTATCGCGTTATTTATTTTTCAAAAGCTAAAGTGTTCTATAACAAATTAAATGTTTTGAAGCATCTTTTTTATTTTGAATTAAATGCTAGACATTTTGTTTTTTGAAAATTTTAATTAATATGCTTATATTCCCTTGTTACATCCTTTTTTCCCTTGTTCCTTTGTTACATGCGTTTAAATAAAATACCTTCTGCATTGTTTGAAATTTCAAAAGGATGCTTTGAAACACAAGAGAACTGTTAAACATGTGTTATCATTTTAAGTTGTTTCAGTTTGAATGTTGGTGATGAGTGGTCCAGTCGTTATCTCCATCATATCGGATAAGAAATTCAGTAGCAAAGTCTATACGTTGTGGATGGTCCCCCACTTCCAACATCTGGACGCGCTGGTACCGGTAAGGAAACATGCGGATTAGAGAGCGCAGTAGCTTTAGGACCGTTGATTTCGGTATATTCAATACACGAGATGCACCTCTTGCAGTTTGCATGTGTCCTGTAGTCAATGTGTGATGCACTTCCATAACAGTATCCTCAGGAACAGTTGGTCGTCCGGATCGCGATCTATCACAGATGCAGCCCGTTTCTTCGAATTTCTTTACTAAATCACGAAGCGTTTGCGGGCTACATGGGCCACGTATTTGGCGATGGTTTCGACGGTAAACACGCAAGGTTTTCGCAGCATTAATCCCATTTTGATAATAGAGTTTTACCAAGTCACCACAAACTTTCGCTGTAAGAGTCAATTCGTTGGCATGTGCGAACTCCCGACTGACGAACTATCATTCCCACCCCACGTTTTATCCGTTTTCTACGCTGACTATCTGGCGAACGGCGTTCCGTGATTGGTGTTTTGCATCTGTCATATGCAAATTTCCTTCGTGCGCCCTGCTCGTGTTTTGTTTTTTTTCTTTTGCCGTTCGCAGAGCTGTTTTTGTGCGTGCATAACGCGTCCGTTTATTGCGATACACGTACCGTTGCAACGCTCTTTAGGGTTTTCGCATGCGCTGAGCATTTTGCGATGGAAAAAAAATAACGGCACTCCGGGAGTGCCGACAGAAGGGAAAACTTGAACAATTACGCGTCTGTATTTTGAATCGTCAGGAAATGTTTTATTGTGCAGGAAATACTTTTAAATGAAATGTTTTTTATTCATTACTAGCACGCTACGCTGGTCAATTTCTCTTAACGAACTTTTAATCAAACAAAATATTGACATTTCATAATTCACTCTTATATTTTAACAGAATAATAAGGCTACTATAATTTGTGACTTGTGCCAATATACACGACAGGGTACGTCACCCTTATCATTATCTTTTTACGCATGAAGGTTTCGCTATCGTACTCCATTGTGAAATTTGGTAATTTTTGAAATTCAATATTTGAAAAACGGCATAATCATTAGATTTTAAATTTATATCAAGAAAAATATTTTTTTTTACCTTTCAAACGCAGTTTGTCTAACAATTTTCGGATAAATACTTTTCGAGCAATTATTTTTTCAGTAACTTCAAACGTTTCATTTTCCGAGATTAATGTGTGGCAACAATTAGCCAAAAACCCAGTCGTCAGCAACGCATAGCTTTTCATTAAAGAGGCTATTGGAGTAGGGATTATCACCATCAATTTGCCACCATTAGTTTTGAAATCGGTTCTGTAGTTTCAGAGATTCAATAGAAATTGTAATTTAAAATGTTTTTAGACGCTTTTCGCTTATTTCACACTTTTAAAATTCATTTTTTTTTCTTTGTTCTTAGAGAGCATTTACATCTTATAAGTAGCTACAATGCCAAATTTCAAATTTCTAGCTCCTTCGGTATACAAAAAATCGCAATTTTAGAACGTTTTTCGCTCCTGCACCCCCTGGGGTCAGTGGCACCGACATAAAATATAGCCTATGTTGGAGCAGGGGTTGTCACCATTAATTTGCCACTATCACTTTTGAAATCGGTTCGGTAGTTCCAGAGATTACCCCCTACAAACAAACAAACAAACAATCTTTACTCCTTTATAATATTAGTATAGATTATAAACTACTGCTACAAAAATTATATTAAAATTTTCATTTAATGCGCTATTGTACATGAAAAATAATGCATATTACTTTACATACAAAAATTTCGGAAACCAGACTTCAGTCGCACTATACCGCTTACTATACCGCTTACATTTTTCTGCGCTATTATACCGCTTACTATACCGCTTAGATTTTACTGCGTTACTATACCGCTTACTATACCGCTTGCATTTTTCTGCGTTTACTATACCCCTTACAATACCGCTTACATTTTCTGTGTTATTATACCGCTTACATTTTTCTGCGCTTACTATACCACTTACATTTTTCTGGGTTTACTATACCGGTTACATTTTTCTGCGCTAACTATATCGCTTACATTTTTCTGCGTTTACTATACCGCTTACATTTTTCTGCGTTACTATACCGCTTACATTTTTCTGCGTTACTATACCGCTTACATTTTTCTGCGCTTACTATACCGCTTACATCTTTCTGCGCTTACTATACCGCTTACATTTTTCTGCGTTTACTATACCGCTTACATTTAATGTAGCGGTACGAATGTAGCGCCGAAACGCCCCTACGGGCTTTCGGCGACGAAGTCGCCGGGTGCCCTTCGCCAGTTTGCCACGGGTCCGTCCTGTGCGGGAGTTTCCCCAGAATGGGGTTACTGTCTTAGCGACCTATGTTGTGGACTCATGGGTACTAGGTTAGAGGGTCCGCAGTGGGGTGCGACTCTCTGACCGGCCGAAGCGCCGTAGCGAGACCAAGCTACTGGCGCATTAAAAGTCTCTCAGGACTTGGGATCGGTGGTCGATTGTGTGCGGTGCGTCCCGCACGGGGAGACTGCGGCGCATGTCTCTTTTATACCGCTTACATTTTTCTGCGTTACTATACCGCTTACATTTGTCTGCGTTACTATACCGCTTATATTTTTCTGCGTTACTATACCGCTTACATTTTTAAGCGCTTACTATGCCGCTTACTATACCGCTTACATTTTTCTGCGTTACTATAACGCTTACTATTCCGCGTACTATACCGCTATACAGCTTACTATACCGCTTATTATACCGCTTACATTTTTCTGCGTTACTATACCGATTACTATACTACGTACTGTACCGCTTACATTTTTCTGCGCTTACTATACCGCTTACATTTTTCTGTGCTTACTATACCGCTTACTATTTTTTTGCTTTTTCTACACCACTTACATTTTTCTGCGTTACTATACCGCTTACTATACCACTTACATTTTTCTGCGCTTACTATGACGCTTACTATAACGCTTACTATACCGCTTATATTTTTCTGCGTTACTATACCGCTTACTATTCCGCGTACTATACCGCTTACATTTTTCTGCGCTTACTATACCGCTTACATTTTTCTGCGTTTACTATGCCGCTTACTATGCCACTTACATTTTTCTGCGTTTACTATACCGCGTACATTTTTTCTGTGTTACTATACCGCTTACATTTTTCTGCGCTTACTATACCGCTTCTGTACCACTTACTATTCAGCTTACTATACCGCTTACTATACCGCTTAAATTTTTCTGCGTTACTATACTGCTTACTATACCGCGTAATATACCGCTTACTATACCGCTTACTATAACGCGGTGCAATAGCGCACAGGCAAACATGTGGCGCGCAACTCGTCCACTCCGCTCTACCTCATACCTAACTATACACAATACATGTACATACTTATATACAGAGGTGTCGGTAACAGTGACGGTAACAGTGTCGCGAGTCCAATGGTTTTTTCCCATCTCAAAAAATGCCCAACGCGCCTAAAGAAGTTTTCACTTCAAATATACAGAGGTGTCGGTAACAGTGACGGTTACAGTAACAGTGTCGCGAGTTCAATGTTTTTTCCCATCTCAAAAAATGCCGAACGCGCCTAAAGAAGTTTTCACTTCAAATATACAGAGGTGTCGGTAACAGTAACAGTGTCGCGATTTCAATGTTTTTTTCCCATCTCAAAAAATGCCCAACGCGCCTAAAGAAGTTTTCACTTCAAATATACAGAGGTGTCGGTAACAGTGACGGTTACAGTAACAGTGTCGCGAGTTCAATGTTTTTTCCCATCTCAAAAAATGCCCAACGCGCCTAAAGAAGTTTTCACTTCAAATATACAGAGGTGTCGGTAACAGTAACAATGTCGCGAGTTCAATGGTTTTTTCCTTCTCAAAAAATGCCCAACGCGCCTAAAGAAGATTTCACTTCAAAAATGGGCATTGCAATTTGAAAATTTCGAGTTTCTGTAGCTATAAGCGTAAGCGTGAGTGCCAATTTGTCGCTGTTCACAGGATACCGTGTGAATATACCTGTGAATAACTAACTATATCTGAAATCTCATCTCGATCGGTTGAACGGACCGGCCACTAGAGTTCGATATATCGGCAAAGTTTTTTTATGACCACCTGTATATTCTCATCTAGTGCCGTAAAGATCTGATTATTAGAAATATTCGAAAATTACTTCTTATCTAATATCAATTTTCATTTAAATGATTCAGAGTTTGAATCTTTAAATTCACATTTTTCAGTTTGTGTTTTTGCAATATATCAATATGTCCTAAGTGAAAAAAACTTCAACAATTATTTTTCAATACACTTCTTTTTGGTGGTGGTGGGGGGGAGGGGGGGGGCGTGGTGAAATATATTTAATGAATGTAAGAATCGGACTTTCAGTAATATAAATAGTTTATTTTTAAATTTAATAAATAGTCATTTTAGCTGATTTGTTTTAACATATGCTACGGCATTTTATTTATTGTTTTAATTAATTAACTTTTTTAAAATCTAATCCTTATAGTGATATAGCACATTTATACTGAAAGCATGCAAGAAAAGGTATTTCAAAATGTTGAAAACTATAGGTAAAGTGGAGTTTGAAATTATTCTTTTTTTATTATTATTATGTCACATTTTACTACAGAGATTGCATTTCTGCTTGAAGAAATCATTTTCCTTCATAAAACCATTTAATAATATACCAATAATAAATTTAAAAAATTGCGATATGTATCTATGCCATGTGTATAAAATCCAATTGAAACGATTTTACTTAACGAATTTGTGTAACGATTATATTAAACGAATTTGAGTAGCAATTTTATGAAACGAATTTCTGTAACTATTTTATGAAATGACTAATATATGAATTGAATATATGAAGCAGCTAAATTCGCAGTTTGTAGTATAATTTTTGTTGTTCTGTTATTAATATAACTCACGAAGTAAACCATGGATCTCTACAGAACAAAACAATTTATTGGACGACACACTGCAACACAAAACAATTAGTTTAAACAAATAATTCTTCTTAATCACACAGCGATATCTTTGCTTATCGTATCACACAGAAATAACTTTTTATACTTCTCCGTACATCTCTGCAATCTAACGGTCGCTCGCAGACTGAGTGTGTGTGGGTGAGACGGGAAAGCAGGCAGTGCGCAGGTATGATTGCGCACATAAAAATGTTTCGCTCGCTCACTCCAACACACCCCTCCTGCGAGAGATACATTTTTTTTTTCTTTAAACAGTTCAAAAATACACAAATACATATACATACAAAAATTACATAAAATTACACACAAATTACATGCAATAATTACACATATCATAATAAGGAAATATTTTACACATATCATAATAATGAAATATTTTCCATAGAATAAATCAATTTATCCTCATTTACAGCTTTAGTAAGGAAATCTGAAATAATATGTTCACTTTGAACATATTCCAATGAAATAATACCTTCTGACAACAAATCTCTAACAAAATGAAATCTCAAGTTCATATGTCTAGATTTATTTAATGATCTTGTACATTTTATCCATTGTATTGCTGCTTGGCTATCACTACTTAAAATTATGGCATCCTTTATAGATTGTTTACACTTTAACTCAGATAATAAATTTACAGTCCATATTATATCCTTACAAATTTCTGAAATAGAAAACAATTCTGCTTCACAAGTAGAAAGACTAACACTTTTTTGTTTACGACATTTCCAAGATATTAATGACTTTCCTAATAAGACAACTCCCCCTGAAAAAGACTTTCCATTTTCTCCATTTCCCTAACTAGCGTCTGAACTACTATTTAAATACCCAAATTCGTTGTTGTAAAATAATTTTTTATCTTTTGTGCCTTTTAAATACCTTAATACTCTTTTAGCCAAAATGTAATGTCTTTTTTCTGGTTTGTGATTAAATTGAGACAATTAAGTCGTGACAAATGATATATCAGGACGTGTTCTATTAGCTAAATATAAAAGTTCACCAATAATTTCCTGATACTTAGTCATGTCAAACAATTCATTTGTTGGAGGGAAACTTTTATCTTCACCTTTAACAAAAGGTGTTTTCACAGATTTACAATTTTCTAAATTATGTTTTTCCAACAATGATTCAATATATTCAACTTGTGACAAACTGATACCTTTATCATATTTTTCAATTTCCATACCTAAAAATTTAGAGTTCTTATTTTCATACAATTCAAATACATTTTTAATTTTAGAAACAATATTTTCATACATTGTTTGATTATTACAAAAAATAGCTAAATCATCAATATACATACATAATATAAAAATGTTATCATTCTCAACTTTAATAAACATACAGTTATCAGAACCTAACTGATTTAATCCAATATTACAGAGTACTTCTTTAATTTTAAAATACCAGTTTCTACCGGATTGGGGTAATCCGTAAATACTCTTTTTCAATTTACAAACTTTATTAACTCCTATTAAATTTTCGTAACCAAGTGGTGGTGTCATATATAATGTTTCTTGCAAGTCACTATACAAATATGCTGTTTTAACATAAAAAAATTTAACAATCAAATTTAATTTAGCTGCAAGTGCAATTAGTAATCTAAATGACTCGATATTTACAACAGTTGAATATGACTCAGAATAATCTTTATTTTTAATCTGATTAAATCCAGCTGCTACCAATCTTGCTTTGTATTTTATTTCTTTATTATCGCCCTCTTTTAAAGCATATACCCATTTACTTTTAATCAATTTTGTTTTTTCTGGCATATCTACAATTTCCCAAACATTATGCTTAATTAAAGAATCCAATTCACTTTTCATAGCTTTTTCCCAATCATGTGAATTCACACTATTTATTGCCTCTAAATAATTACTTGGGACATTATCAGTTAAATTAGCTGAGGAATATTTATTTTTCAATCTTTCTGACCTTCGAACTTCAATATTTTCATTTCGGGTTTTCATTTTGTTCTTATTTCCTTCCCCCGCTCCGGTCAAATTGCCGCCGTCATGTCTACCTGGAGATACATTAAGCTCTGTTGATGGGATTGCGCAACTGTTATTTATTTCTGTTGCGTCAGAAATCTCTAAATTGATAATTTTATTCCTTTCACTTTCATTAATTTCATTTTCCCCCTGAAAATTTTTATTTATTAGCGATTCAATATCCCAACACTCGGAAAATTTACATAATCCGAAATATTTACTCCCTTTTATCATTTCATTGAATTTAACAGAACGCTCTTCAATTATTTTCTTATTTTTCACATCATAAGTACGATATCCTATCCTATCTCTCGCATAACTTAACATATTTGATAGACAGAGAGACAAACAGAGAGACGAACAGATAGCAGAGAGACGGCAGGCAGATAGAAAGCAGAGTGACAGACCGCAGAAAGACAGCTTACAGAACGCATAAAGAGAGCAGATAGACCACAGAAAGACAGCAGACAGACTTCAGAAAGACAGCAGACAGTCCACAGAAAGACAACAGACAGACAGCAGACATAAATACAGTAGACAAAAGCAGACAGCCGGCAGAAAGCAGACATGCAGCAAACAGGCATCTACAGCTAATAGTAGACAGACAGACGATGACAAACAGACTGCAGATAGCAATCAGACGGACAGCAGACAGACGACAACAGAGAGACAAACAGACAGACAGAAGACAAACTAAAGACAGACAGATAGCGTTTAGACAGCAGATGGAGAGAAAGACAGATACAGAGACAAACCCTGAACAAGTTGTAACATTATTTATCAGAAATCAGCCACAACACGCATACCTTAAAAAAGTAAGGATTTTTTAATTTACGCAGTCTTACGAAATATATACGTAAATACGTATAAAAAAATAAACATAGATAAAAATTCGGTAACTTCTTTTTTTTTTTAATTAGTTCAATAAAAAAATTAAACTTTAATCTTTTAAAACTTTTAAACTATGTCGGAGAAACTTTGAAATAAACGCTACAATTTAAAATAACATTTAAAAAACATCTTTCTTAAGGAACCTACAAGTTGCTGTATTTTCTTCATAACATCTTAAATATACTAATACAATACGCTAGTAATAATATTTTACACCAATGATAATTGCAGAGAACCTTAAGAACATGAAAAAAATATTGCAGTTTAAACTATTGTTGCATTTTTCCTTCTTAACACTCCTAAATGTACTTGATTATTTCGAAGACTAATTAAGGTTTCTCTGGCAACATGAAGACGAAAACACTCATAAATTAAAAGGAAATATCTGCAGTTAAAGTACTTTTTTGTAATCTCAGTAAAATAATTTATCACTTGTTATATTCAACATGCAAATTTACTTCTGCAATTTTTATATTTTAAGCTGTAAATATCTCTATTATACGTAGCATTTGAATATGCTTAATTAATGAAGATTTTAAAAATATGTAAATTTACATCAAAGAACATCTATATTGTGTTTTATTTTCATTAATTGCTATAAAGAGTGATTGTACAGCCTTGAAATAATAAAAATAATCACTCTCTACTGACTTTGCCAAATCATTGTATAAAAATCAAAAATGTGAATGGCACCAATCGAATATTAATAAGTCTGCTAACAAATGCTATGCTTAAATTGTACTTAAGTGACTGTCTACATATAAAAAATGTACCAGACGTGAAACTTTTTAATACGTACACCTATTTATAGACATCATTTTTGGAATTTTGTATGACATTTACCGTCGGATATTCAATGGTAAATACTTCGGTCAAGTGGTTTAGGAATTATTTAAGTTTACAATTTGGAACTATTTACGTTAAATTCATTATTAATCGCTACAAGCAAGATTGCAACGCGTTTTTTAACTATATTGAGCTGTAATTTTAGATTCGCATATTTGAAGCTTCTTGAAATCCATTTCTGTTTACAAAAAAAATTAAATTAAATTAAATTAAATTAAAAATTAAAAATCATAGGCTACATTTCATATTATACTCGAAATCTAATTACGAAATTATTTATATTTTGAAATAATTTGTCAAAAAAAAGAATAATTTCAGTGTATGAATTATTTTACATAAATTTATTTCTAGTAGTTTGAAATATGTGAATACAAAATTACAGTTCATTCCGTAAAGTAGTTTGTGAGTCGTGGTTAAAACACTACACACATTGCAGTCTTCTTGGCAACGATTAATAATGAATTTAACATACGGCGATCCAAATTTTAATCCGGCGTAAATCCTAAATGACTTGACCGAAAGACTTCATATTTCGCAGCATTTTGTAAAAGAGAGAAATACTTCTGAAAAAAGAACATATATCATTCTGACTTAAATTTCACATATCTGTATTTTAACATTAGATATTATTATTGATAAATTTCATTAATATAGTTTATATTAAATCTCTGAGAGTAAAATTTACAAACGAATATCCAAATATGATATCAAAATTGTTCGTTTGTATTAAAATTTGTCTAGTTTCGTACAATTTCTATATGGCGACGATCACCTATGAAAAGAAGTATAGCATTAATTAGTAGACGTTATTACTAATCGATTGCGTACTATGGTGATTTGCTGAACAGTTAATATGGATTATATATAAATATTTTTTTACAAATACATATAAAATGAGGCATTTCGTATATTAAGTTCGAACTCGACAAAAGCCGATTTTTTTTTAATATAACTTGGAACACTTAGTAACTAGTGCAATCTCTTACAATGTCCAATTCGCCCCTAATACTATGAAATATGCTTTAGAATGCAAACTGTCACACTGAAGATAATGATAGATGTGTATAATTAAACTACTGTTTCTCTAAATTTTATTTTGCCAGTATACCCTCAGAACATGCAACGGCTTAATTTTAATCATAAAATAATACTCTTTCAATATTAATATCTAACATGTTTTTATTTAATGTTTGGTCATTCTAACGAAAAGTCACTTGTGAATTTTTGTCATTTTATTATATCTGTTGTTTTGTTTTACTTCACTATCATATCTCTGTAAAATTAGCAAGAACGAAAAATCATGCCTCAAGCATAGATTGTGAAACACTTTCCAACACATCCAGAAAAATGTAACAAAAATTCACCGTTAAATAAGGTAAAAGAAGATTTAAGTAAACGGTTTAGAAGACATATACCACATTGAAAAATTACGTTTTCGAAATTACCTTCCATTGTACAAAAGTAGTCAAATTATTTTGTGCAGCCCTGTATATGTTCTGTATATTTCAATATATAATACATATCATGATAAAATTTAGTTCAGTTAGAAAATTTATATTTAACAATTTTCGCCAATCGATGGAAATACACTCGAAATCTTTTGTACTGTCCTGTATATTATCTAAACACTTTTATATTATCTAAACACCACATACTAAGCTAAAATTTAATTCAAGTACAAGACGCATAAGGCAACTTAAAACTCACTTCTAACGACAATGTATTTTGTACTTTGCGTAGCCCTGTATATGAAAATATATATATTCCACAAACTTATATTAATCTACAAATATAGTTAAGCAAGAAAATACGGCATAATTAAAAACTACCTTTAAGAAATTCACTCCCATAGTCTGAAATATTTATGAATTCCCTCGTATAGCTCTGTATATGATCAACCTAATTTATACACACAACGTAATATGAAAAAATTTAGTTAAACTTAAAAACGCAAAGCAAACTTGAAAACAAACTTATAACACTTAGACTGTAATTATCGCACGTATACTTTAACCGATATCATTTGTGTGTCCCTGTAAATGAACTATAAACACAATGCACACCATACTTTTAAGTGAGCAATTTATATCAATGCATATAAATTTCATTGTGTTTCAAATAGTGAAACATCATTAAATTATTCTGCAAACGATTTTTCCCCGTAGAACAATACGCAGCAGAATTCTTTTGTTTGAAGCTGTAAATTACCGATAAAGCAACGCACACGATACTTTTAAGCCAGCAATTTATAGTGCACCTCAGTAATGCATATAATTTTCATTATGTTTGAAATAGTGAAACATCATTAAATTACGCTGCGAACGATTTCTCCCCGTAGAACAATGTGTAACAGAATTTTTTTTGGTCCTGTAAATGAATAATAAATGTTTTGCACCCCATATTCTACAAAAAGCATGTTTTAATGCGCTTCATATATATATATATATATATATATATATATATATATTATTTTCATGTTTCAAATGGCGTAACATCATGAAAATGCACTTGAAAAGATTTTTTCCCATTGATTGTAATGTAACGGAATGCTTTTGACTGTCTCTGTAATAAAAGTATACGTGCTACACACTTCATTTGCAATAGGGCACATGCTGTGGAAAACGACAATAACATACAAAACTTTCAGGGCAATCTGAGTATATTTACGTAAGTTAGAGCACGGTCAGACGGCAGACAAACCGAAGTCGTAAACACTTTTAAACTAGGTTGGAAAGTGTTAAAAAACGATAATAATTGTTCATAAAATATTTTTCTGTACAATTATTGTTGATACAATAATTCGCAGAAATGGGAGCTATACACAGGGTTCGCATGGTAAAGTTTTCTAAAATAAAACTTCGCCTTATTTAATTGCGGTATTTCTGTCTTTAAACAAGGTGATTTTTTTTCAAATTGTGGCACTAAAATGTAGGAGTCGTGCGAGCCCTGGCTTTGAATTCCACCTCTGAAATCACAGTCATTCTAAAATATTGTGGCGGAAGCGTTGGCACTATTTTTTAACAATCATATATATTTCAAATTTGTATTGTTGTTTTCTCAAAATTTATTATTCTCTATTTGATTATAGAAACTTTTATTTTTCTAAACATACCATGCATCATTTTTTTAAGAGAAAGGAATATTTCTGAAAAATGAACATACAGGGTGATTATAAAAAAACTATCCCGATATATGAGCCCCTAACTGTCATACCGTTTGCAGAAACTGAATGAAATTCTGGCCTAAAGTATTTTGAGGTATGCGCTCAAGAATCATGTGAAAAACAACAGTTAAATTCTAACAGGTTACGGTTACAGTGACAAAATTTCGAAAATTTCAAATGGCAACACCTACTTTTTTTTATTGGTATGTGATCTTCATAGTGAAAAACCATAAAAAGCGTTGGAACGGTACCTGTAGCACGAAAATCGCCGGCGCTAAACAGACTAAGAAGAATAGTGAAAACAACCAATAAGGACAGAGAAGCAACAGAAAACAAAACATTTTATTGTATTTTATACATTTTCCATTTCACACACGACGACAGTTTACATGTGGCAGATGGTGGATAGCACTGAACAATAAAATGTTTTATATTCTGTTGCTTCTCTGTGCTTCATGGGTTGTTTTCACTTTTCTTCTTAGTCTGCCTAGCGCCGGTGATTTTCGTGCTACAGGTGCCGTTCCAACACTTTTTATGATTTTTCACTAAGAAGATCACATTCCAATAAAAAAATTAGGTGTTGCCATTTGAAATTTTCGAAATTTTGTCACTGTAACCGTAACTGTTAGAATTTAACTGTTGTTTTTCACATAATTCTTGAGCGCATACCTCAAAATACTTTAGGCCAGAATTTCATTCAGTTTCTGTGAAAGGTATGACAGTTAGGGGCTCATATATCGGGATAGTTTTTTTTATAATCACCCTGTATATCATTCTGACATAAATTTCATTTATTCGTATTTTTACATTAGAAGTTACTATTGATAAATTTCATTAATATAGCTCATATTAAATTGTATTTTGTAAAATTTACTTATACAATCTGATGCAAAAATCAAAAAGGAAATAAAAACTCAATAATTCGAAATGTACAGACTGTAACAATACTTTTTTCGCATAAATACACAGAAAAACATAGGATTATTTTACAACAAAAATTTTACTCCCTGCTACATTTTTCTCTCACAGTTAGCACTGTATGGAGATCAAAGCTGCTGTATGTCCCTTTTTCAGCCATTGTGTGACAGAATTGCAGCAGTTTTTACAACTCACTGAAGAGTATCCAGCCACACCTGACAGCTATTCTCAGAAATACAATCATTCAAATTAAAATTCGTAATAATTAAAAATTGGACAATTGCCCCATAATTTATACTTAAGATAATGTATTCAAATCAAATACAACATGCTAAATGGTACACACAAGAAAACAGTGACTTTACAAAGACATTTAAAATATAATTAAAATCAACGTTTCGTTTTGCTTATACGAACGTCATCAGGATATGATGTTACATACAAGTCTAGAATTTCGAAATGGACATAAACGTCTAAGAGTCCTGGAGAATACTTGAGCGGAGAGTGTGCAAACCTCACCCAGTTCCCATGGTAACCCTTACGATTATTAAGCTTGGGCAGTACATGTAACGATAATTTATCCTATAACATTAATAAAGTCTGGCATTATATGTTATAATCCATAAATACAGTCTGTTCGTTTTGTCTTCCACCCCACTCCTCCCCCTTTTTTTCACTGTGGTGGAATGCTCCTTTTGGTTAACATGGAAACTTGGTGACGTTTTCGCACTCTCTGGTCAAGTATTCTCCAGGACTCTTAGACGTTTATGTCCATTTTGAAATTTTAGACTTGTATGTAACATCATATCCTGATGACGTTCGTATAAGCGAAACGAAACGTAGATTTTAATTATATTTTAAATGTGTTTGTAAAATCACTGTTATCTTATGTGTACCATTTAGCATGTTGTATTTGATTGAATACATTATTTTAAGTAAAATTTTGCACAATGCACACAATATGCAACACTGCTGTACAAGCAGATGACACAACTGAATCGTTACGAATTGATTGCAAATGTAAGTATTCTGCCAATGATTTTTTTTTCATGCATTTCTGTACATTTCTGTAAAACGCTCATCTTTTACTGCTTAAACACTGTAAAATAATGCTACAGCAAAATTACTGTTGTAGAAATTCCAGGCAAAGACCCATAAAAAACTGTCTGTTCCCTTAAATAAACGTACTTTGTCCTTTGACAAATCAGCTTTGCCCGTAAAAGTATGCATTTTGCGGGATTGGATCGTTTAGCTTAAAAAAGTGGCCTTTCCCGTAAAATTACTACAGTAATTCACGGTAAAATACCGCGAACACACAATTTTTTTTACAGTGTATTTTTCTAACTATGGAATTTTTGGGACTGTTGGATCACTCGGAACTTATAACTACATTCATTTAACTGCTTTATAAAGTAAAAAAAATACATCAAAAGAACATTTTTGTCACTCAATTTTTATTAAGCTGTTTTTTCCAAATGATACAAATATTGTATGGCTAATAAAATAAATAATAAAAAAATTTATCCAATTTTTTTAGAATTTTAGAAAAACAATAGTAATTTTCTGAGGTATTTATTTAAGAGAAAGTTATTATTTGAGAAGCATTATAAAGTTTACAGGTGTAGGTTGATAATTTTTCAAACAAATATATTGCTAATATCATAGATTGCAATAAAATACTTTATTATGTATTTTTAAATACATACAAATGAACTTTGCCCTTAAAAGTATCCATTTTACGGGATTCAACCATTTAGCTTGAAAACGTGCCTTTTCCCATAAAATTACTACGATTGCTACGAAATATCGTTTTCAATTATTTATCATAAATTGTTAACATTTTTGATTAAAATTTGATTAAAATTTTCATTTTTTTAAATCTTATTAATAAGTTTAATTATTAATAAGTTCAATTATTAGGGTACTAAGTTTAATAGGCAGTTTTTTTTAATTATTATTAGGAAGTTTGCATTAAAAGTAAGACATTAGCGTTATTCAATTTTTTGTAAAACATCTAATCATCTCATCTTATTATTTACATTTTTTTGTTGCGAAGTATATTCTAAAAACTATTGAAGTTAATATAAGTTTCATTATTTAAACAAAGATAATAATCAATTAATTAAAACTCCTTTAATTAGAAGAAATCTAAAAATTAAATTTATGTAGAAAAGGAATAAAATGTGCTTAAATTTTTTTTTTAATAATCGTTTAATTATTATTATAAACAAATATTCGCTTAAAAATATGTTATATAGATACTAATTAAAGAAATGCGTGTTTCATGAGCAGTATGCGATACTATGACTATAAAATCTAATAATAAAGACAAATGAAATCGAATTAGTCTTTCATTGTTGCCATCTGACTGACATAAATACAAAAGCATTTGATATAGCTTTCGGTTAAGAAGTGACATAAAAATTTGTCTCATGTTTTCTTACTAAGAACATCTAATCTTGATTCCTAAGAACCAAAATTTTACAAAATGAAGAAAAACAATTATGAAAAC
Source organism: Maratus michaelseni (assembly GCA_963931845.1). Taxonomy (NCBI): domain Eukaryota; kingdom Metazoa; phylum Arthropoda; class Arachnida; order Araneae; family Salticidae; genus Maratus; species Maratus michaelseni. The sequence goes on along the minus strand of OZ007596.1, from coordinate 256,411,777 downwards.
AGTGCTTAATTGACAAATTTTATTTTCCAGCCAGAGTGGCAAAAGTTAATAAATATATTTTTTTTTTTCATTTTCATTTTAAAAGACATATTTTACCCCATTCCTTCAGCACAACTTTTCACCTCTGTTCCATACGAAACTGAATAAAAATTACGTAACTATTAAACTTTCCTAATTTAAAACAAGTTGGAAATTGTACGTCAAACGTGACATACGAGGTGCGTTCGTACTATAGCTAGTTATATAAATAGTCAGACCTAGATGATTTTTAATTCTGTGAAAGGAATTCTATCGTCTGCAGATTAATTTCTGTCATAAAATAAGTATCTCGGTCGCTTGACGATTTAACATCCATCGGAAGCTCCTCTAACAAGAAAGCACCGATTTAAAAAAAAAATCAAATTTCTTAATAAATATTTTTACTAAGATCTCCTAAAGTTTTGATTCGATTTTAATAAAATTTGAAATGTCTCGACAAAATTCTGCAAAGATAATATATCTTAAATTTTAAACCATTCGGTTGGGTAGTTTTTGCGTTGTTATATGCGGACGGACGGACGGACGGACAGACAGACGGACGGACGGACAGACAGACGGACGGACAGACGGACGGACGGACGGACCAAGCGACGACAATAGGTGCTACGTATTTATATAATTACGAAGGCACCAAAAAATAAAAAATCTTAATTAAGTTACATCTTGTTCCGAAAATGTTGTTATTTATTAATACACACGAAGTATTTAATGTCATTTCTTTCTAAATAACTGCCAGTTCTAGTCAATATTTTTAATCAATTACTTCTTAGAGTTTGATTAGAAAATCACTAAAAACTCACTAAATTTATAAAGTGAGGTTTCATTATGATTCAATTTGAAGAAACAATATCAATGTAGGGTGAAACCCCCATTAACTGACACGTTAAGGATTCTTTCTTGTTCAAATCACTATTACAAAAATTTAAATCTATTTTAAACTTACTTTTGTTTTTGAAAGGATATTATAGGTATATTAAAAAAATATTGCTGGAAAATTTTTGAAAAATTATACATTTTATTATTAAAAATTAATTTAAATCATAAATATGGTCAAAAACGCCAGTAACTGACACCATCCTTATTTTGAAACACCAATGACTGACACGAAGTGAACCAGTGACTGATAAATTTAAAACATTTTAGACATTTTAAAAGATTAAAATGCTTTAAAAACATTATTCTTTATTATAAAAACAAAATACATTAATAGTTATTATAAAAAGTGGCATTTAATAAGCTGTACTATATTATTGGTAATGCAAAGTATATAGTAAGAGTATATAGCAGTAATGTTTAATACTGCATTATTAGTAATGCAGATACCCAATAACTGACATTTATGAACCAGTAACTGACATCTGGTGTCAGACACTGGTAAAACAACTTAAATTTTAAAGGTGTTTACTGCAAGATAAATTTAATTTATTATTATTCATTTTTAAACAGTTCAACGAATATTTTTCAACTTTCTTTAATATAACCAATAACTAACGCCTCTGTCAGAGACTGGTGAAATGAAATTCTAGGAACCAATAACTGCCACCCCCCATTAAGCCAAATTAAATAACTATAAACCCTAAATCATGGCCCTAACATATCATATGCATCTTTAAACTAATTTCTAGAAGTAAAACTTTACGAAAAAAGTTTAGTTCACCCTACAATAATATTTTGAAGATTTAATGCGATTTCAAAACAATTACAATTACACTTTTAAATAAATCAAGATACAAAAGCTACTGTATCTCATTAACACATTTTTCTCAATCTTTGATTTTTATGAAAATTAAAATGCTGCAATACCACGAAGTGATGGATAAACCAACATATAAATCCCTATATAAAATATTTAGATAATATTTAAAACACTGTAATATATTGTTTCATTATACTAAATTTAAAACAGTACATTATTAAAAACAAGATTTTGAATCAGAATTTTTAAATATATTTTAAAAATCTTTCTAAATTTTTTAATTATTTTATTATCAAGCAAAATAAAGCTTGATAATAAAAGAACCATAAACCATTTTAATTTTCATGTATTAATTTAGGGATTATGTGGCGTTTTATTTTTAATAAAGAAAAATAAATATTTTTGCTAAAAGAATATTGCAACCTTGATAAAATTTAAATAATAACACAAGGTATTTGTGGCTTACACTTTATGGTTTTAATAGAAAATAATTTCATTTAAAATTCACTTTTCATGCATAAACTAACTAGCGTTTCGCGCATGTAATTTTGTTAAATGGTTGTCACTTTTGTAAATTATTGTAACTTATGAGCGAAAATAACTTTACGCTTTATTCACTTATTCGAGAAAAAGCTTTAAAACCTCTTTTTCCTTCAATAAATAAGTTAATTAATAAATTTAAAAAATATTTGCGGAATTTAATTGAAGAATTTGCTATTTTTCATTTATTTTTCCATTAATTTCTATTCTCTGTGATATTGACAGAATAAAATTCAAATTAGCCAAACTTCCTGCTTTTCAAATATGTAGAAATCCAGATAGTTGGATTTATTATTAAATAAAAAGAAAACTGCCCAGTTAAACTGAGGGCACTGATGCTCACAGGCTATTCACACTAATTGCATATCATACTCTTATTTCAAAGAATTTTAAATAAGCCCTCTAAAAATAAACAAATCGACAATATATTAAAGGGGCTCATCCCCCGTCCCCCCCCCCCCTTATAATTAACCAATAAACTCCCATAGCTAATCAGAGAAGCGCCTTATTGCAATGAACATATATACAAAATTTGAAGAAAATCGCATAATTCAGCACGAAAAACCTATTTATCTAAATTAACGAGGGGTAGCCCCCCCCGTATCCCCTTTATACTTAACGAATGAACCCCCAAAACTAATCAGGGAAGCGCCTTATCACAATGAACCTATATACAAAATTTGAAGAAAATTGGATATTTCTGCTTGAAAAACCCATTTATCTAAATTAATGGGGGGTAAATACCGTCCCCCTTTATACTTAACCAATGAACCCCCAAAACTAATCAGGGAAGCGCCTTATCACAATGAACCTATATACAAAATTTGAAGAAAATTGGATATTTCTGCTTGAAAAACGAATTTATCTAAATTAAGGGGGGTTTAGATCCCGTGTCCCTTTATACTTAACCAATGAACCCCCACAACTAATCAGGGAAACGCCTTATCACAATGAACCTATATACAAAATTTGAAGAAAATCCCGCCGATTCTGTACGTACATACATACGTACATACAGAACCGGCGGGCACATTATCTCTCTGACTTTGATAGCCTGTGCACTAAAAACAAGAGGTTGGGGAGTTGTGAAATACAAATTTTTTGAAATTTGTTTGGTTTAATAAAAAGATGCATGCTGAAAATAAGATTATATTTATTATAAACATTTTTTTAAAGTACAGCACTTACACATGTTTAGAGGTGTTTCTTAAACGTGTTAATTATACTTTTGCAGAAACTTGAAGATGTTTATCGGTGTGGAAAAGGCTATCAGTGATAATTTAAAAGCACTGAGAAATCTAAGATATTTTCTTTACGCACTCCTAACACATATGTTAACAATATTAAACTCTATCTTCATTTAAAATGTCCAATTAAAATATTATAAAGAGAGACGCTTAAATACATGCCCATGAATACATATTAATTAAGGAATCAAGTACCTTTTAAACTGACAAATTACACGTAAAAGTGACCCTAATAAGGACTGTATTAACTCCATATCTAATTAAATTTTGGATATGAAAATTAAAAGAACATTAAAAGAGATATTTTTTAACAGGTCATGTTCTGAAAACGAGTCTAGATGCATATGAAGTTTTTAATTTAATTTGGAATTAAATTTTTTGTTTAATAAATGAATTTACAGTATATGTTTGCTCGTAGGATTCCGCACCATTGAGTTGTCACAAATGACCTGAAATTTTCTTATTTCGTAGATATATAATATGTGTTTAAAATGACCGGCAATGGGGAAAATATAACGATGAGTTCTTGAGAAAAAAATAATTAAAAATAAACTCAAACTTTTGAATTTTTTAAATAAAAATAGTTTTAACTTCTAAATGTCTTACTTGATGAACATACTCATATTTGTTCATATAAACGTTTATACCTTAAGCCGAAATTTCATAAAATTCTATCCCACCATTTCTTATAGATCCTGCACACAATGACCAAAATCATCGCTTTGAGAAAATTGACTTTCACACATTGCTGATAATATAATTTCACCATGGCACACAAATATGTGTACAAGCATATTTCCCGGTGCATCACAGCACTTGAATACGTGTGCATCAATATTTTGATTGAAGAATATTTATTTTATTCCTATGAAACGGGATTTATAACTTATTACCATGCATTTAAGAAAGCCCCCCCCCCAGACTTGTTTAATGATTTTAATTTGGCATACAACGTGTTAAAGATAAAATTAGCCTTTGATCATATAAAAATAAATCAACTGTTTTAGAAATAATTTCCTTTCTAAAGTGAATTTTTTTTTGTTAATGTTACTAAAGAATCCAATTGTAATATAAGCTATTACGCAACATGCTCTTTTAATACTTTGAAAAGTACCTGAACCTTTAATTTCCAAACATTTTAATACTTTATTTCATTCACACTAAAATCCAAACACCCTCACATTAAAGCGTCTTTAAAACTAGTCGCTGGGGGCCTCCATAATATTTACCCATCATGGATATGCATAATATAAAATATGAAAAAAAAACATGTGTAAACTACTTATAAAATGCATTGCAATTCGAATAAAATCGGAGCTTGATGACGTCATAAACATTAAAGGCTCGATTACTGAATTGCGTAAAAGAAACATCCTTATAACTCCTTAAACAATAATCCTATTAACTAGTGGTTTATTGCATCTGATTAAACGTCTCATTTCCAATTAAAATATATCTTTGAATTGAAATTTGGTTGAAATACAGGGTCATGAAAAATCGAAGAGTGTGGTAAATAGAATTCCAAATATCTCGGCAACTCATTATCCGATCGACTTCATGCTTTATGCAAAATTTATGTTTTTTTTTTTTCGTTTTTTTTTTTATTCACTCCTTAAAATAAACAATTTCTGAAATTTTTATATACCTTTTATCAGAGCGAATATTTCGAGAGTCCGAAAAAAAAGAGTTCCGGATAATCGAGGTTACTGAAATTCCATAAGTTTCTTCCCATTATTACATACTAAGTACATACCAAATTTCAAGTCTCTATCTCAATTTTTTCGGGAGATAGAGCGTTTACAGACACACAGACACACAGACATACAGACACACAGACTGACGGCAAAAAAAAAAAAAAAAAAAAAAAATCTAAAAATATGTTTTTCGGAATCTTCAGTGTCTGAAACGTGTAAATCCGTCAAAAAAAATTTTCGATTTTCAGAACGATTACAAGACTTACTGTATACTACGTATGATAGATAAGTAATACAGAAAAATTTGTAATTAGTAATCCGCAAAAAAGAAGCATGATAATAAAAATACCATAAGCTATTTTAATTTTCCTGCATTAATTTACAGATTTACTTTGCGTTTAATAATTAATGAAAGAAAAAGAAACATTTTTCTTAAAATAATGAAGAAGCGTATTATTTACACTTAATGATAAAATTAAAATAATAGCAAGAGTATGCGGTTGACATTTTAAGGTTTTTCATAGAAATTTATTTCAATTAAAATTGACTTTCCATGCACAAACTAGCTGGCTTCTCACGCATGTAATTTTGTTATATGGTTGTCACTTTTGTAAATTATTGTAACGTATGAACGTCAAAAATAACTATACGCTTTATAAAATTTTTCCTGGAATTACTTTAGAAAGATTTTCACTGCAATAAAAAAAGTTAATAAATGAAGTTAAAAAATGGTTTCTTAATTTCATTACTGCTTCTGTATTTCAAGAATTATTATGACTATTTCCCATTTCTTCGTTATTTAATTTCGATTCTAAGTAACATTAATAATTCATAAACATTTCCTTCTTTTACCCATTAACCGCCAAAACTATAATCTTCATGCTGAAAGTCGTTTGCCACCACAAAAGCAGAAAATTTATTTTGTCTTTTTTTTTAAATTTAATCTGGAAGTTTCTGTCATTGAATATCACATTTTTATTAACACTGGAATTACTTTAGAGAGATTTTCACTGCAATAAAAAAGTTAATAAATGAAGTAAAAAAATGATTTCTTAATTTCATTACTGCTTCTGTAATTCAGAAATTACTATGACTATTTCCCATATCTTCGTTATTTAATTTCGATTCTAAGTAACATTAATAATTCATAAACATTTCCTTCTTTTACCCATGAACCGCAAAACTATAATCATACTGAAAGTCGTTTGCCACCACAAAAGGAAAAAAAATATTTTCTCTTTTTTTTTTTTTTTTTTTCTCTTTTTTTTTTTTTTTTTTTTTTTAATCTGGAAGTTTCTGTCATTGCATAATACATTTTAATAACACTGGAATTACTTTAGAAATATTTTCACTGCAATAAAAAAGTTAATAAATGAAGTAAAAAAATAGTTTCTTAATTTCATTACTGCTTCTGTATTTCAAAAACAATTATGAATATTTCCCATTTCTTCGTTATTTCATTTCGATTCTAAGTAACATTAATAATTCATAATAATTTCATTATATTATTCATTAAACACCAAAACTTTAATATTCATACTGAAAGTCGTTTGCCACACCAAAAAGCAGAAAATTTATTTTCCCTTTTTTTAAAAAATTTAATCTGGAAATTTCTGTGATTGAATAATACATTTTTATTAACACTGGAATTACTTTAGAGATACTTTCACTGCAATAAAAAAGTTAATAAATGAAGTAAAAAAATGGTTTCTTAATTTCATTTCTGCTTCTGTAATTCAAAAAATATTATGACTGTTTCCCATTTCTTAGTTATTTAATTTCGATTCTAAGTAACATTAATAATTCATAAACATTTCCTTCTTTTACCCATTAACCGCCAAAACTATAATCTGTTTGCCACCACAAAAGCAGAAATATTATTTTCTCTTGTTTTTTTTAATTTAATCTGGAAGTTTCTGTCATTGAATAAAACATTTATTAGCACTGGAATTACTTTAGAGAGATTTTCACTGCAATAAAAAAGTTAATAAATGAATTAAAAAATGGTTTCTTAATTTCATTACTACTTCTGTAATTCAAAAATTATTGTAACTATTTCCCATTTCTTCGTTATTTAATTTCGATTCTAAGTAACATTAATAATTCATAAACATTTCCTTCTTTTACCCATTAACCGCCAAAACTATAATCTTCATACTGAAATTCGTTTGCCACCACAAAAGCAGAAATATTATTTTCTCTTGTTTTTAGGTAGATTTCGTAAGAAATACTACCTATTACATTCTCACCTAAGTTGGAAATTTTGAAAAATTTTTGCAGATCTACGCGATCATGACTCCCAGAACCCAAAACCACCCCCAGTTCAAAACTTTATATCTATCTATCTATCTATCTATCTATCTATCTATGTCACTTTTTTCTGACCACGATAACTGGAAAAATTCTGCATAAATCTCTTCCAAACTGATACATAAAATCAAGGGTCATAAAATCTCGGTCAAGTTCGTTAATGAACCAAGGAGGGGAGGGAAATGGGGGGGGGCTTTTTGTGAAAACATAAAAACCCTCATAATTTATTTATTATTATACGTATCGAATCCGTTTAAAGTTATTACTACTTCTAGGAAAAGGGCCGAAAATTTATGTATGACAGATTTTTGATATAATTAAAAATGGCCCCAAGGGGGGGGGGGAAAGGGGGGTTTTAGAAGAAACAAAATCATAGCTTCGTCAATTCACAACATATCAAATCCGCGTAAATTTATTATTAGTATTATCTAAAACTTTTATATTGACAAGTTTTTTATAGGACCAACCGTTATAGCAAAAAAAATTAAAAACAAAAAAAAATCCCTGCCGGCTCCACCTGCAAACAAGTTAATTTTCGAAGTAGGCGGTTCCAACTCCCGCATCTTTTCGAAACTGATACATAAAATCAAGGGTCATAAAATCTCGGTCAAGTTCGTTAATGGGCAAAATCGAACCAAGGAGGGGGGGGATGGGGGGGGCTTTTTGTGAAAACAGAAAAAAAAACCAGAATTTCTTAATTATGATACGTATTGAATCCGTTTAAAGTTATTATTACTTCTAGGAATAGGGCCAAAAACTTATATATGACATATTTTTGATATAATTAAAAATTGCCTTAAGGGGGGAGGGAAGGGGGGTTTTAGAAGAAAAAAATTCATAATTTCGTCAATTCCCAAGATTTCAAAACCGCTTAAATTTATTATAAATCCTCTTAATATTATCTAAAACTTTTATATTGACAAGTTTTTTATAGGACCAATTCTTATAGCAAAAAAAAAAAAAAAAAATCCTTGCTGGCTCCGCCTGCAAACAAGTTTGGTTTCGAAGTATGCGGTTCCAACTGCAGCATCATCGCAAAAAGGTAATTTCTTCCGCAATTCCCGACAAACAGGTGCCCCACGGTCTCGTCTTCGAAATCTACCTGTGCCTGTAGGCCGAGCCATCAGGGATTTTTTAATTTAATCTGGAAGTTTCTGTCATTGAATAAAACATTTTTATTAGCACTGGAATTACTTTAGAGAGATTTTCACTGCAATAAAAAAGTTAATAAATGAAATAAAACAAATGGTTTCTTAATTTCATTAATACTTCTGTAATTCAAAAATTATTATGACTATTTCCCATTTCTTTGTTATTTAATTTAGATTCTAAGTAACATTAATAATTCCTAAATATTTCCTTCTTTTACCCATTAACCGCCAAAACTATAATCTTCATACTGAAAGTCTTTTGCCACCACAAAAGCAGAAAAATTATTTTTTCTTTAAAAAAAAAATGAATCTGGAAGTTTCTGTCATTGAATAATACATTTTTATTAACATTGGAATTACTTTAGAGAAATTTTCACTGCAATAAAAAAGTTAACAAATGAAGTAAAAATATTGTTTCTTAATTTCATTACTGCTTCTGTATTTCAAAAATTAATAAGACTGATCCCATTTCTTCGTTATTTAATTTCGATTCTACGTAACATTAATAATTCACAAACATTTCCTTCTTTTACCCATTAACCGCTAAAACTATAATCTTCATACCTAAAGTCGTTTGCCCCCACAAAAGCAGAAAAATTATTTTTTCTTTAAAAAAAAATAATCTGGAAGTTTCTGTCATTGAATAATACATTTTTATTAACACTGGAATTACTTTAGAAATATTTTCACTCCAATAAAAAAGTTAATAAATGAAGTAAAAAAATGGTTTCTTAATTTCATTTCTGCTTCTGTAATTCAAAAAATATTATGACTGTTTCCCATTTCTTCGTTATTTAATTTCGATTCTAAGTAACATTAATAATTCATAAACATTTCCTTCTTTTACCCATTAACCGCCAAAACTTTAATCTTCATACTAAAGTCGTTTGCCACCACAAAAGCAGAAAATTTATTTTCTGCTTTCGCCCTTCACTATTAAAACTGGGTTCTTACGACACAAATCTCTGACGACACAAGTCTCTACGACACAAGTCTTGAGACAAAACTACTTATTTGCAAGTATTTTGAATAGCTTCAACTCTCCAGTTAACGTAACAATGCATAGATCTCTTAAGGATCATACAATATAATATCATGCTGAACAAATCTTCGTGAATATAATTAACCATGCACATAAGTAAATAAAAGGAGAAATAGGTTGGAGGACAACAGTTTCAACATTCTACTGTAATTTAGAATAAATAAGTACTATTTTCAGAATTTATTATTATTCTTTTTAACGAAATTTCAATAAATTTTGTGCGTGTGAGGGAGGTAGGGGGCGGTATTCCGTATATGGATTAAATTGTATTGAAACAACATTTGTGTTTTAAAACTTTTGTGTTTTAAATAACAATTTCGTTTTAAAAACTGACAAAATATATTTATAAATAATTTTTTGTAAAAGTTTTTTAAGCAAGCTCTGAAATAAAATCATTATTTTCAACTGTCAAATAACTGTTTCTTACAATGCAAATGCAAATTTTCAGAAAAGATTTATTTGCAATCTTTAGTCTGTCATATGTCATTCCTCTCATTTCTAAAGAACTATTTTTAAAATGAAAACGGGAGAAAAAGTGCATTTGCATATCATTGAAAGTTCTTTTAGATTTTCTCTAATCTTTAACTATAAGAAGCTGCAATATCATATTGATGCATAGAAAAAAATTAAGAAAAAAGTTTCTATATATAGCTGACTTAGGAAAAACCTTGAAATAGATATTAAAGTATCAAGAAAGGACATGCAGTTTTCAAATAAAAAACGTTCAAACATTTTATATTATTTCATATTATTATCTACTAAATTCCGGTTAATACTATTTAATTAATTTACATTTGAATTTGGTTATATTTCTATAGAATACAATGTTTCAAAAAACGCCAGAATTTTTTTTTCCTTTCAGGCATTTATCCGAAAAAAAATTTCAAACATGTATAATTACAAATTTAATTTTTGAAAATATTTTTTTTCTTGATTTTCAAAACTACAAGCATTTCTATCATGAACATTCCAAAGAATAAACATGATTATCAAAATGTATTATTTTTGATATCATATACGTGAGAAGAAGCTTCTATAAATAATCAATTTACATTTTTATAAATATATTTTTCATTGAGAATATGAAATTCATGTTTGTTTCGAATATTTAAAAACTGCGTTGTAATCTATAAGGTTGTTAACAGAAATCGAATTCTAGAAGCTTCGAATAAAAACCGAATCGGAAATCACGGCTCATTCCACCAAATAGTTTCGAATTATATTTAAAGAACTTCTCGCAATCAAATATATTTTCTAATGATTACAAATGAATTTAACATTAGGACGTCCAAACTTTAACATGTATATATAACGCCTAAACTACTTGACCGAACAACCGCCCGTTTGGTATCCTAAAGTAAACATTGCCAAAAAAGCCAACTATGATGTCAAACTTAAGTGTTCTTATTGGAAATTTCAGTGTTTGGTACAATGTCAGTATGCAAACGACCCCTTATTGTTTTTTATTTTTATTTTTATTTATTTTTTTATTTTTTATTTTTTATAAAAACCAAATCAGGACATAATTTCAGTTGAATTGCTATTTCTTTTTCGCTTGTCATGTTTTGGAGATTATAATTTATGGGGTGTTGTCTTTTGCTTTTTCTTCTGACCAAATGTACATCTAGGATTTGATATTTGATATTTGACATTTTGTACTATGTTTTTTCAGGAATTTACCCCCCTATACTTTCAAAAGTCTAAATATAAAATGAAAATTAAAATATAGATGAAATACTTAAGTGATACAAAAAGGAACACAAAAGGCTTATAAAAATCTTTTAAAGATCGATATATGTTTCAGCGCTGATATACGGGGCCATTTTCAAGATATATAACGATAACCAAAAATATTCTCGCAAATTTTTGAAAATAAACTTGAAAACATAAAACACGAGATCGTAAATGTAAAAAAAGCAGGTGCTTGAAATGGTCAACTGTAAACATGAAAATTAATATTTTCTTATTGTTTTTTTTAAAACTGAAAAGTACATCGTGCCAGATTTTAAGTAATTCAAATGAGGCGGACTCATTGCAAATGTTCATGTAAAGCATATAGATTTCTGTTGATTCACGTATAATAGATGGGAAATATCTTGAAAATTGCGCCGTATATGAGTGCTGAAACATATGTCGATTATTAAAAGGTTTTTATAAGACTTTTGTGTTCCTCTTTGTATCACTTAAGCATTTTATTTATATTTTAATTATAATTAGGGATCTTATTATGTGATTATATAAAATGAAAAAAATATATCAAAACATTTTATGTTGGATTTTCTTAAAATTTGTTTTATTTTAAAGGTTGAAGGTGTTATGATGTATTCTATCATACGGTAAAACTAAAATTTTGAAATTCTAATTATTCTTGAAGATGTGAGATATTATTTATTATTCAATATTTTAAATAATATTAATAAATTTTAATATATTTTAAAACAAATTTTAATGAGCAATTTTTTGTGAAATAATTTAGTACTACCGGTTAACATACTAAACATATGCTATCAAAAAGAAAATAAATCACTAAAATTTACAACAGAAAGCTTTCATTTCAATTTTCTCGAAGTTTAATTTTCGTCACATAAATTTGTTTCCCACTAACTTTGTCAAATGTGATCTTATTCCTTTCATTAGTTTTAATTGTAGATATCTACAATTAAACTAAGTATTTTTTTAAACTAACTCTTATTTTCTTAAGTTATTTTATAATAAACTTATATATACTTTATTAATTGCTAAAATGTTCTAAATAAATACCATAAAAACGATAAAAAAAAGCTATTTATGTATAAACTGTCCACATGTTTCCGCTTCACCAAATCTTTTATCAAGACGAATAATAATATTTTACAGTTGCACGATCACGATCTATAATGTAATGATTTCAAAGGCCATTATTCACGTTTTTCGTGTTCTCTCTCAAATTACTCACGTTGTTGTACAACTTTCTTCTATCCTTACAAGAAGAAAGTATTCATGAAAAATCTCGACTTCCCGTTTTCGACGTATTTATACATATTAGAAGGTCCTGAACACTATTTGACTGTTTTTAGAATCTTTCTGTGTGTGTGTGTGTGTCTGTATATGACAAAAATTTTGTGGGCACTCTATCTGAAGAACTAATGCACGGAATTTGAAAAAAACTCTAGACTCTCTTAGACCTTGATATAAATTGGTACTGATTAGTTTTCGGTGTAAATCGCCTATCAGGTAACGCAGCTATACTGCATTTTTTACGAGTTTTGCAATAGCTCTATCCCAAGAACTAATGCATGGGTTTTCATCAAACTTTAGACTGCATTAGACGTTCACATAATTTGTTGATTATTAAGTTTTGGTGTTAATCTCCCAACAGGTGGCGCTAGCATGCTTTATTTTTCAGGATTTAAACGATTTTAGTGGTAGTTATATCTCAAGAACTAATGCACGGAATTTAATCAAACTTCATATTCTGTTAGACCTTAACATAAGTTGGTGCTGATTGGGTTTTTGTATAAATCATATGACAGGCGGCGCTGCTATGCTGCATTTTTTATTGTAAAATGCATTTTGGGATTGGCATATCCGACTAGTTTTATTTTTATTTAGATGTTTATTTCATTATTCTGAAACATGAAGTTGAATTACTTGATGTGAAAAACGTTAATGATGACGTTTCAAATTATTGCATTATGGATCATTTAACTGTATTATGTTCTCATTTGTCTTCATAAAGACTGCCGTGAAGCTGAAACAAGTAGACAGTTTATATATAAAAAGCTTTTTTACTGTTTTTATGATTTTTATTTAACACCTTTTAGCAATTAGTGAAGTAATGTTATCTATGCTTGTTCGCATTTGTTATACAGGGTGGTCCAAAAGTCCTTGACAAATTTTAAAATTCAATGCAAAATTAAGAAATTGGCGTACAAGAGTGCGGTTTGGACAAAAATGCTTCTTATGATCGAAAATTTTCTTTAGGAAAATAAAAAAATTATTTCCAAAATTTTCTCATAGGTGGCGTTATTTCTGCAAAGCTACCGAAGAAGTAGAATGCCTTTATACATAACAGAGGCGAAAGACGCACCGAGCGTATGCACAGATTTTGTCCAAACTATAGCACCCCAGAAAATAAAAATGCTCCAGAAAATAAAAATGTTCGTCTTCATGAAATCAATAGACGAGTGAGACAAGTCTACAAACACTATAATTTGGCGATGTAGAAAGTTCACCAAGATTCATAGGATGCCTCTGTAAGATAGTAGCTACATACGGACAATAAATTTAAGCGAATCGCCAAGCAACTTAGCGAGCTTTCTATTATTGCCAAATTAATGTTTGTTGAATTGTCTCAGTCGTCTAATCGAACTCATGAATACGAGTATTGATACATTTTGGAATGTGGATTGCCATAGTTGGACTAAAACTGTGCATACGCACTGAGCATCTTTCTCCACTTTTACATATAAAGGCATTCCACTTCTTCGGTAGCTTTGAAATATTCTTTTGTTTTCCGTTTTACCGTTCTTACTCTCTATTTTACTTGTTTTTGTTTGGCTTTTTCTATCTTTCCGATCTTGATTTTTGCAGTTCATGCCATCTTTGCGATGTTAGGACGAAAGGCATTCTTTCAAATCTCTGAATTGTTGTAAATAACGCTGACATTTTTTGGAATCTTTGAGAAATTTTTGGAAATAATATTTTTATTTTCTTAAACAAAATTTTCAATCATAAGAAATATTTCGTCCAAATCGCACTCTCGTATGCCAATTGCTTGATTTTCTTTCTATATTTAAAAAAGTAACAATTTAGAAATGTGCCAAAATATTTGGAAATGAACCAATGAAAATCTGCGTAGATCTTCCCGGCTTTTCTTTTCTTTTCTTTTCTTCTAGAAAATAGGGATTGCTGCGCGATATCGACCGGAATAGCAAAGCGATTACCCGGGGGGTTGGAGAGCGTTAGCGATCAGGGGGGCACAACCCGCCTAGTCTATTAAATTTTAAAATGTGTCAAGGAGTTTTGGACTACCTGTATATTTGTTATATTATCACCTCATATATTTAAATTACATTTCATAAATTATACAGAATCAAAATTAATAGGCACCCTTAAATAAATCATATTTTGATGCTACTTCTAGATAAACAAAATGCATTTTTCTATTTAAAAAATCTTTTAAAAATAAATTCCTTGCAAACAAAACATTCCACTCAGACAAAAAAAAAATGCTGGTATTTTTCATCGCAGATTTATTCACAACAACTCAACCCATCCAAATTCAAAACCATTCATTTTTATACTTCATAAAATGGCATCAACAACCTAAACGCAAGGCGGAAAAAATCTGACAAAAATTTAACGAAAGATGATATTTTTGACAAAATTCACCGTAATTGAGTCAAAAACAAAAGAATCATTGAATTTCCTCTAGTTCTTTCGCTGAAGTGTTTGGTCTCTCGGGCTTAAAAGCTTCATCTGAGTCAGCACTTTCTTATTCATTCTTCCTATTTTATTTCTGTTTTTTTTTCAACATAATGTTTAAGAAATTCAAGATGCCAAAAATCTTTTCAAACACCCGAGAGCCTGAGGCATAAAATTGTTCACATTTATTGAAATTCTATCATGTATTTGCATTGTATCTGCTTTTCAGTGAGAAAATATTTTATAAAAAGAAGTTAGAGGTTAACCTTTCGTTCTAGGAATATTATATTCTTCGATATTTTACGGAGGCTTAAAAATATACTAAAAAATATTTTATAAAATTTAGTATGTAATTTTATTTTTCTTAAATGGTAATTTCAATAAAGAAATATTTTAATTATTGTTATGTTATATTAATTATACCTGTGTTACTGTTTATATTATTATACATACATATAATTAATTTAATAATAAATGTATTAATTATGCATTTATTTTCATCCTTATTATCAATAAAAAGGGGGTCAAAACGCGGGTAAAACCGTTCGACGAGGGCAACCTAGCCGAGTCTCGTCTATGAGACAAGACCGAGTTTCCTCGTGGTCTTGGGTCGGTCAGAGGCGCCTTCCGGCACACGTAGTGTCGCCCACGGCAGATGAGCCCAGTAACTTGCCCCTCTATGCACGTCTATGATCGGACGCTGTGGGAAAGCAAGGACCTTAGAGATGTCGGACATGTGGTGGAGTTCCCGACTCCCTTATGGGGTTTCGGCAACGAAGCCGTTCGGCAGTCGCTACGGTTCATCGAGTGTCACGTGTGGAAGTCTCTTGTAAGAGTTGGAACTTCCGCCGAATTGCAACGACCTATGTCGTCCCTGCGAACATTCAACTCGGGTAAAATGATTGGGAGGTTTCGCTGGCTCGCGATCCTCTGAATCGGTCGTAGCGCCGCGGTGAGACAAAGCCGCTGGTGCGTTAAAAGTTCCTCAAAACTTGGGCACGACGAGGTGGAGTGGTCGCTCGGCGCCCCCGAGGGCGCCGGTGGCGCTTTCTAGTTTTATATCGTTGGAAAGGTCTGTGAACGCTTAATAATATTATGCAGGGGGAGGGGGGTATTTTCTAAATTTTGCAATACCCCTCATGTGATACATCGTTGGAAAGGTCTGTGACCGCTTAATCCTATTATGCATCTCCGGTGTTCATCCCCCCACTTTGCCCCAAAACGCGATTAGCTTTCACCACCAGGGGGCGCGTTCCTATCTCTGTTTCTATGGGTCGGATCACGACGGGGTATGGCTCATTCGACTCGACATCGATAGAGATTTCCGATTTCAATTCGTTTTTTCACCACCAGGGGGCACCTTCCTATCTCTGGTTCTATGGGCTGGATCACGACAGGGTATAGCTCATTCGACTCGACATCTATAACCTTAACGATTTCAGTGTCCGAGGTTCATATAGAACAGATTGCGCTACCTGGTGGTGGAAGATGGAACTTGAGTGTGCGCAGCACGACTGCTATACGGTGCCGAAGGCAGCGCGGACCCGTGTAGGAGGTTCGTTTGGTTAGAGTTTTATACTATTCGATGTGCAAATTAAGGGATTATCCGGTGCCGAAGGCAGCGGGGAACCAGGTCGGAGGTTCGTTCGGTTCGAGGTTTATCTTATTCGAGGTTTACAAGATTCGAGGCCCCGATGTAAATTAGGGGCACGCTAGCGGGCGAAGCCAGCTAGTGCTAATAATAATAGAGCATGATATCACGTTTGATTTCAAAGGCAGCGCTGACACGCTATGTACGTATTCCATTTTTATTCATTTCATGGATAAGTCAGTGATATTTTTTAACGGAGGATAACAAGTATTATAACAAACCACATTTAGTATATTGATTTTAAAAGTGTAATTAGTTTAATTGAAAAAACTACTGGTATTTATAATTAACCCTTTAAACAATGACTGAAAGTAAAATTTAATTTTAAATTATTTCTCATGTTTAGTTTATTTAAATTATGTTTAATCTATTTAAAAAAAAGAAATGATATCTACAAAAACAACTTTTCAAAAGTAAAAAAAAGCCAAGCGTTAAAAAAAAGGTTGTGGCTAAAAAATGGTGTGATATCAAATTTCCAAGCTATTATATTACTTATTTAACTTTTTCCATTAAATAAGTTATCATATATATAAGTCAAGTGCCTACGTATATGTTAATAGAAATCGTTTTCTCCTGTACTAAATACATCCTAACGAGTTTCTGAAAATTCAAATTTTTTCAAATTATGCATGATGGACTTGGCGGCCATCTTTCCATATTTCTAAGCACCCAAATTTCTAAAGTAAAAGCGTAATATGTTTGCAATGTAATATGTTTATAACAATTTCGAACTTAACTACGGACAGATAAATTAGATAAGACTGATATTTTGAGAAATTGATTTTTACTAGTTTGAAATTATTAATTACTCTAACAAATAAATCATAAGATGAATCTTTAAGATAAGTCATCATTATCTTAAGACACTATTTTCAGAGCATACAAGTCTATAAATTAAACGCTTAAAATATTTGCTTAAATAACAATTTTGAACTTCGGATTTTAACTACGGATTTGGGTGCTTAGAATTTTGTGAATAATATGCAAAGATGGCCGCCAAGCCCATCATGCATAATTTGAAAAAAATTGAATTTTCAGAAACTCGTTAGGATGTATTTAGTACAGGAGAAAACTATTTCTATTAACATATACGTAGGCACTCGACTTATATATATGATAACTTGTTTAATGGAAAAAAGTTAAATATGTAATATAATAGCTTGGAAATTTGATATCACACCATTTTTTAGCCACAACTTTTTTTTTACGCTTGGCTTTTTTTACTTTTGAAAAGTTGTTTTTGTAGATTCTGAAATACCAAAAATACTTAGAATATTGAAACATGGACATACTGAAAACTGAGCACATAGAGATTAGTTCATACGCCTTTTTGAAACATGGACATACTCAAAAAGGATTAGAATCAGTTCAAACTCATTTTTGAAACATGGAAATACTCAAAAATGAGCACATAGAAGTCAGTTCATACTCATTTTTGAAACATGGACAAACTCAAATATGAGCACATAATGTTTTATTCTTGAGTGTGTGCATGTTTAAAGAAATGAGTATATACATTTTTCAAACTTGAGTAATTTTGATTCGGAGCCATTTTGGCTATGCGACATACTCAGATATGAGTATTTAATGCTCAGTTTTGAAAATTGCGTACTTAGAGTGTACTAAAATTAGTATTCAACAGATTGAAAATCTGTGAGCTATCAAAACGTTTCTTTATTTTCTTACGCCAAGTTTTATCTCTATTTTCCATGAGTCTTGTTTTAGATGAATGCATGTGTGACTAGAATGTAGAAAAGAACTTGAAAGTTATTTCTTTAAAAACACTTTTTTCATTGAGCATATCTAGAGTTATATCAAGCAACATTTTACATCTTATGAATGATATAGTTTATTTCATCATGTCGAGAGATCTGCTTAAAACATTTATCACTTCTATACCAGTAATAAATTTTAATTCGATTCTATAATGATCTATATAAAGGTGTTGATATCATATCATTTTCCAGTAGCTAATTCCTCAGAAGCACAGAGGAATATTTGAGGCAAAAACCTGACCAAAAGAGCAAAAACTTAAATTTGCTCAACAATTGCAAAGAAAAACATATTTTATAATAGCTGACTAACTGGTGCGTCGATCTATGTCTATTTCAAGAGCATGAATCATGTCCGTCGGATCCTAAGCTTCAGTTTAAGATCATGTACGCTAATGGTGCCCGGTGCATGTAAAATCCGTCGTGGGTGTAAAGTCCTCTAAGTTACCTGTGAATTACACCTCTGGGGGTGCCTAGTCAGGTGAAGGTCTCGTCACCAGATCAAGGTTCTCAATTACGAGATCAACTCGAGTGGCGATGGCATGACGTATGGATGAACGATGCAGCGAGGAAATAGTAAATATCCCAGCATTTCACACCCGTCCGGCATGACATCGCTACACTGCGCAGTGCTGAACCGCCTCATCAAAAATCAATTAGCAATCTGCCAACTAAGAAAAAGCAATTAAAGCAATCAGACGCACTGAAGCCACGTCGGTCTATAGATTTAACAAACACATCTTCGCCAAAAAGAGAGCAGGTGAATCCTCGCCCCGGTGACAGGTATCAACTCGTTCAGCTAGGCAAAAGCCTGGCAGGTAGGCGCCTGGTCAGCGGTGTAAAAAAAGAACCTTAGTTTAAGAGAAGGTTTTTTGTGAGAAGACGTGCGTTTTTTAATACGTTTCAGCTTTGTTATTATGTTTAAATGTATTTTGTATATGTGTATTTAAATAGTTCATTTATAATATAATAAAAAATATTTAAAAATAAAAATGGATTACTTTTAAAGCTTTTAAAGCTTTTAAAGCTCTAATTTAGATATATTGAAAGCCTTTTTAAAGGTGTGTCAAGGTTTATCGGACCATCCTTGAATTATAATCGTATTGGTTAAAGTTTCTGTAGGCCAATTTTTTTTAATGTTCCGCTTATAGTTGTCATTTTTTTTATTAAATGAATGTGGAGGGGCCTACACTCAGAAAAAGGAATTGATTAAAACTACAAAACATTTTGGTTGAGTACATTTTGGTTGTTTTAGCAAAATTGAAGTAAAATTGAACCATTTTACTTCAATTAACAAAAAATTTTTGCTGATGATACAATTTTTTTTTTTTTTTTTGGAATTGCAAAAAAAAAGTGGTTTTCAACAAAAAAAATGTTTTTGTTGATTCAAACAAAAATTCCATTGACCTATATTTAAACAATTTTTTTTTTTTAAATATGGGTCAATAAAAATTTTGTTTGAATCAACAAAAAACATTTTATTTTTTGCAATTCCAAAAAAAAAAATTTATCGTCAGCAAAAATGTTTTGTTAATTGAAGTAAAACAGTTCAATTTTACTCCAATTTTGCTAAAACAACAAAATGTACTCAAAAAATATGTTTTGTAGTTTTAATCAATTTCTTTTTCTGAGTGTAGCAATCTATTAAAGAAACTCAAAAACAAGCATCTCTATACCATAGAGACTTAACTTTGCTAAATACTAAATGGAAATTATATATTATATAATATACATTCGTTTATATAAATAATTAAACTTTTATATATAGTAAAATTAACCCCATTTAATTAAGCATTATTTGTAAATAAAACAAATCTATCAACAATTCCTTTCCTCTTATAAACAGTAAACAGTTAAGTACATTTTGTATTATATATTTACTAGCTGACCCGCCCAGCGTTGCCCGGGCAGACTGTCATTGAAAAATATAATAGTGGGGTGGACTTCATAAAAAAAAGATTGAATAATATTTAATTATACTAAAAACTTGTAAAAAAATTAAATAAATTCTAAAATTTCAAAAGTATAACAGTTACGTTTAAAAAATTAAACAGTCAGGGAAAATTATTGCACTTACATTTCCCTTTTTACTAAAAATTCCTTTTTAAAAATCATTGCTTTGTTTACATTTTAAACTTTATATTGCTAATTGTATTTTTTTAATTATAAATATTAAATGCTTACAAAAATCAATATTTCAAATGAAAATGCATAAAAATATATCTATTTAATTGTTAATGTTGACAAATTATAATTACAATTTGAAATCATTGTTTGTTTCGCTTTTATTCCTGTAGATGGCAGCACCTAACCAATGAGATGCGTTGCATTTGTGTGTTGCCATTAAACAATGGTACGTCATTAAACAACGTAACGTGTTGATGCTCTGCTGCTGAGCAAACACTGGTGGAAATTTCTGCCCTCTCTTCTCTTCCCCCTCAGTGACAGAGCATCAGTACGTTATGCTGTAATGTCCCAAGTACGAGTCCTGGCCCTAAATTTTTTCACTCATGTTGTGTTTGTGTATTTAACATTGTCTAAATTAAAAATGTTATTATATAAAAAGTGATCAGACGTATTGTGTATATGAGCTTTAAAATTTTAAATTGATTAAAATTGTTTCAAACTCAAAATTAAAGTCCAACTCTGAGCACTGTCATTGAGATTTCGATATCGTTAGTGTCGGAGACAACAAGAGAAAAATGTTACTGCCGTAGAAACAATGACTTCTTCGATGTCGAAATGTATAACGACAGCATATCTATTTAATTGTTGACAAATTATAATTACAATTTGAAATCATTGTTTGTTTCACTTTTATTCCTGTAGTTGGCAGCACCTAACCAATGAGATTCGTTGCATTTCGGTGTTGCCATTAAACAATGGTACGTCATTAAACAACGTAACGTGCTGATACTCTGCGACTGAGCAAACACTGGTGGAAATTTCTGCCCCCTCAGTGAAAGAGCATCAGTACGTTATGCTCAAATGTCCCAAATACGAGTCCTTGCCCTAGACAATTTTCACTCATGCTGTGTTTGTGTATTGTCTAAATTTGACTAACATTGACTAAATTTAAAATGTTATTATACAGGGTGTTTTTTTTAACTGGCGCTATTCAGAGCCGCCGGTAACTCGTTCTAATAACTGGATTAACACAAAATTTTATAAATGGACTAAAAAAACATGGGAAAAAACATTCCAACAAAAAAAAATTAGTTCCAATCACCGCCGATAGGGGGAAATTTGGCGCTGTACATTGAAAGAAAACATGAGAAACAGACAAAATTAATAACTTGGATAAAATACCATGTTTTATTCATCATATACACTTTCCCGACAAGGAATTCGACCACATTCAGTATGAACACTGTTCTCTTGCACCACACCATGATTTCTTTGTACAACATTTTCGACGGCCGAGCGTAACATGTCACATGGAATAGCCCTACTGCATGTATTATGTTGTCTTTTAAGATACACAGACTTGTTACTCCCCCAAGATAGACTCTCGATTTCAAATAACTCCAGAGCCAAAAATCGCATGGAGTTAAATCCGGAGACCGGGGCTGCCAGACATATTGAAAACAACGACTGATAACTCTTTGGTCAGTGAAGTTATCGCACAACAGCTTCTGTACTTTTACACCAATATGTGGTGGTGCACCATCCTGCATAAAAATTATCTGATCCCGACATTGTCTCTGTTGAAGTTGTGAAATGACAAAACTAGTCAGCATATTATGATATCTTTCTGCGTTAACAGTACACGTCACTGGTCCTGTCGCAGTAATGTTCTAAAAAAAGAATGGTCCAAGGATGAATTCAGCTGTAAAGCCACACCAAACAGTGAGCTTTGGTGAATGCCACGGAGTTTCTAGAACTGTATGAGGTTGTTCCGTGGCCCAAATTTTACAGTTATGAGTATTAACGGATCAATTCAGATGAAAATGGCCTCATCTCCTCATAAAATTCTCCACGGGAAAGCATCATCGACTTCCATTCTGCAAGAAATGTCAGAGCAAATGTCAAATGTTTATCGTAATCATTGGGTTGAAGTTGTTGCAAGCAGCTGATCTTGTATGGATAGTAGTGGAGAATTCGCCGCAAGACTTTTTATACTGTCTAAACATTTAAATCCAGTTCTCGCTAAACAACCCGTGCTCTGCTACTACAAACAGCAGAGGTACTCTGTGACCTATCGTGGATAGCAGTTGCAACATCCATTATCACTTTTTCTGACACCGGTTTACGTCCTCTGCCTGGCCGAACTGCTACCGAGCCTGTTTCTTCGAATTTCAGAATCATTGCTTTCAATGCATTAACCCCTTCGCGACGAGCGTCCTGTACAGAATTTTTAATCTTTTGCCACCGGTTTTTCAAAACAGAAAATTTTGCCTAATTGAATCGCAGAAATGTTGTCATTAAATAAGGCAAAGCTTGCAATAAAAAATAACTGGTGGGAAAAATCGAGGAATCTGGCATCTTATGCGTCACGTATACATGTCGCTCGTCCCCAACGGGTTAACGGAGAAATGTCCTTTACGTGTTCTAAATAAACGAAGAGTGGCTGGTGCATTGCACTGGTTACAATAATAGAACTTCACAAGTACCGCACGCTGCGATAACGTGAGATTCATTTTAAACCTGAGCTGAAATTGTTTCTCGGAGTTTTTCGCATGCATTTATAGCTTAAACTATTAGCGCTACTGTCTCTTGCGTAAGCAAAAATTTCCATTTTCATTTACTGTCCGTATTTTATGCTAATTCTCAGTTGCATAAATTACCACAGCGCCGCATTTCCCTCTATCGGCGATGATTGGAACTATTTTTTTAGTCTTTTTCCCCATGGTTTTCTTAGTCCATTTATAAAATTTTGCGTCAATCCAGTTATTAGAACGAGCTACCGGCGGCTCTGAATAGCGTCAGTTTAAAAAACAACACCCTGTATATAAAGTGATCAGACGTATTGTGTATATGAGCTTTAAAATTTTAAACTGATTAAAATTGTTTTTCAAACACAAAATTAAAGTTCAACTCTGAGCACTGTCAATGAGATTTCGATATCGTTAGTGTCGGAGACAACAAGAGAAAAATGTTACTGCCGTAGAAACGATGACTTCTTCCATGTCGAAATGTATAACAACGGCATTCTTAATTCTGGCCTTTCCTTTTAAAATACACTTTAAAATTTATCAAACAGACGAAACTGTGTAAAATTAAATAAACTATTTCATCGTTTATGTTTAAATCCATATGTACTATGCATTTAAACACTCATTTAACAAGAAATTTCCAAATGCATTAAAATCATTTACTTTTGGCGAGGAAACGTGTTGCTCGCCAAACCGAATAATGCTCTCCTCTTTTTACGCCAAATAGAAATTATTTTATTATTTTACAGATTATCTACTGGGATTTCGCAGCCAAATTTGACCGATCCTTTATTACGTACATAAGTAGTTTTATTAGAATTTTTTTTTAAATGTTTGGAGTATGCGCTTTAAGGATAACTTCCTTATTAGTCCAGTGGTGATTTAGTTTTAATTTCATTAGGATAAAATTATGGCGTGTTTGTCTTTCTGTCTTGTTTTTTAGAACTTTTTTTTTAGGGTTTCGTTCATCTCACGAAACTCAATTATTCTCGTTTCGTTGTCTATCTGTCACAGAGCCGGTTCTCATAAACTATATAACTTACAGTCATGAAATTTTGTGTACTTATAGCTGACTACCTACCATGAAGCTCAAAATCCTAAAATTTGTAAAAATCGGGTTATTTTAATATATAGAGATAAAAAACCTAAAATCTAACACCCTTTTCTTACTAAAATTAGAATTTTTTTTTTGTTATAACAGTTGCTAACAATTAAAAATCCACAATAAAATTCTTTGTAGAATAATTAATTTTCTATTGAAAGATTTTCACGTGAAAAATGAAAAAGAAATAAAAAGTTTGACCCATTGAATAAAAGATTAATAGGACGTCTTATTGATAATAAAACTGAAATTTTCAAACATTTCTCAATAATACAAGGAGTATGAGTATGTGTAAATACAGAAAGCAGCTTAATATGACATCATTAGAGAATTAAAAAGAAAATTAATCTGACGTCTAACATTTTGAAGGTCTCTATACAACATGTTTACTTTTGAAATTGATTTTTTTAACACCGCATTTAGTCCGCATGACAGATATTATTATGACAGAGTATAATAGTTGGCTTCGCCCGCTATCGGACCGATTCAGATTTTTGAAAAAACGAGAAAAATAGACCGATAAATTTTTCTTTTATAAAAATCATGACTTTTCTTTTAATGAAATTTATTTAGATTTATTAAAGAAAGGATAAAGTGTTTTGAAAGGAATATTAAACGAAACCCTTTGTCCGATCTTCTATCACACTTACCCACTTGTTTACTTTTCGAACCCATAGTGTAAAGAATGTGTCGTGATCATGTTTTGTATTTCTGAGTGAGTGAACATTATGACTCCTAAACAGTACTTTTGATTGCGCTCTTCATTTGGTGAATTTATTATAAACCACTGTCGTAAGAACTGCAAAAATTTTCGTACAAATCGGTCGACGGATTAAGTATTAATTCATTTGTAAACTATTTTCAAACTTTTTTGCAACTGATTCTATAGAGAACGTCACAAGGAAATGCAACAGAGCATAACCGATAAATATTGCGCGGACGCAGACAAATGATTGTGGCTCCGAGGTAGAAACGGGAGGTCTCGTGTTCGAATCAATCTAACATCATTCTGTCAGAAATTTATATGAATCCATGATATTCTATACATTGTTCGGAAAGTCGGGTGGTGTCACTTGATGTAAATTTTAGTAGTGACTAAAATTTGACAATCTCTAGTTGTATAGCCTATAATTCGGAAAAAAAATATTTTCTTTCTTTTATAATAATAAGGATTTATAATTATTAAGATTTATAATTTTTTAGATTTGTTTTTCATATTTCGTAGAAACTTAAACGAAAGTTATTTTTATTGCAATTTTGTAAAAACCTACCACCAATTAATTATCCTTCAGAATTACTGGTATTCAAAAAACGGACCAATAAAAGCCAGCATTTTTTTGTGTTTTTTTTGGGGGGGGAGGGGGTGTCTACAAATTTAGTAGCACTACAATTATAATTTTCGAAGCAATATTTTAGTTCTTTTCAAGTGTAGAAAATATCAATTAATCTATTTCCTCAACCTCCAATCAGTTGTTTCCAGAATTATACGAGTGGGTATATCAATTTCATGATGGCAGTAGCGGTCACATATTGGATATGTGATTATAAAGTGTTAAGTTAGGTTTTAAATTTTACTGTGTATATAGCAAGGAATGTAGTTATTTTAACACAAGTTATTTTTTTAATCACTGCAAAGACACATAATTTAACCAGGCAACAGTCAGGGGAAAACAATAGGGGAATCTTAAATTGGATATGTGATTATAAAGTGTTAGGTTAGGTTTTAAATTTTGCTGTGTATAAAGCAAAGAATGTAGTTACTTTAAAACAAGTTATTTTTTTAATCACTGCAAAGACACATAATTTTTTGTATATGCGTTAACCATATTAGACTTTATTCTGAACGTATATAAGAAAGTGTATAAATAACAATTTATTAAACAGTTTAAAAAAAATTTAATGAGTATTGACAATATTTTCGTACTTCTGAAGTTTTGCTAAAAAGTTCCACGGAACTTTTTTTAAGGCACAGAATGCACTACATATTTTATTCTGTCTTGGTAACCTTTTTTTCACATGTGCTTTTTATAAATCTTTTACTAGCATAGATTTTTAAAAAGTGATCATAAAATAGTCTGTATAACAAGATAAATCACGATCAAAGACAAAAAGTCATTATGTACTTTAACCCTTTCATTACGGGGATATATATTGTCCCAGCGACTATTTATTTATTCACCTCGCACCACTTTTGGAATTTTGTTTTTTGTAAACTGTGCTGTGAATAAAAATATAAAAATTTTCGCCTGACCTAGCATGAAAGCAGAAGGTTAAATATTCGAATAAATTTATATTCTGTTGAGAATCGAGTGCCTAAAAAAAGAAGTGCTTGAAGAAAGAACTTGTATGATGTTCATTTGAAGATACAGCCGCTAAGATTGGGAGGAGGGCCAATTTTTTTTCGGATAACAAATCTGTCTAGCTAGAGGAAGAAGAATAGAATCATAAAATGTTAACTGTTGACATGGACACGTGATATAGTTTCAGGTATTTAAAAGTTTTATGAAATTCCAACTCAAACTTTGATTTTATTTTAATGATTGCTATGGAATTCGTTAAAAAATTAACAAATCCTAAATATAAATTTTCAGATAATTGATTGAAAATCACTATCATAAAAATATTTTACAAAAATAGTTTGGCACAGATAAATTTGAAATCAGACAATACAGTTTAAAAAATATTTATCTCTTGAAAACAACTGTACTTAAATATTCCGTTAAAATACCGGTTGCTGAAAAATGTTTTATATAATATATATATGTCACTCTCCTTATTTCTGAAAAGCTATTTTTGAAGTAAAAAGGTGTAAAAAATGCTTTTTCACATCATTAAATGGGATTTTAGAAAACTTTTTTAAACACCATAACACTCCAACTACATGTCATATTGACACAAAAAGTGAAAAAACTGTTTCTATGCATAAGAGATAAGAGAGGAAAATCTCAAGAATATATATTAAAGTAGGGATAACGGATGCTGAACCTGTTTAGAAAGATTTATCACAATTTATAAAACATTTTGTCAGAAATAATATTATTTTACACTTATTTGGTTGTTTTTTTTTTCAATAATTGCACACTGTCATTCCTTATAGTTTAAGAACATTCTGCCGTATATATTTTTATTATTTTTTATTGATTCAAAACATTTATATCTGAAACTATATTTTTATAAAATACTTTTAAAAGCTAATCATTTTAAACATGTCTAATAATTTTAAAATAACCATGTTTTATCGAAAGTATATGTATTGGATATTTTCGGTTGTTTCCTAATCATACAAGAGATAATATTTCAAATTTTTAAGGAAGAAAAAGAAAAGTATACACCAAAATTTTCTTCATAAAAAGAAAAGTAAATACAATATTATTTTATGTGTGATTTAAAAGATTTACAGTTAGAAATAAACAGTTAAATTTTGCAAAAACACGCATTGTAACATGCTTTTTGAGCATGCTAACGTCTTGTGGTAAATTCGTGGCAGCAGTATTTAGTTCAACAATAGCAAGTATTTATTATAATAATAAAAGGTATAATTCATTTAAGTAATTGAGCAAATTTACTAATTCAACTTGCCTTTACTCAAAATCTATTTGAAAAAAGGAAGGAAACTATTCCACTAAATTCCAATAAGTATCTAAAGTCTAAAGAATCAACTCATTTATTGCTAGTCGAAGTGAATAGAAAAGCACTTTCACTCAAATTAACATACAAGATGAAAATGTCGCTTTCAAGACATGACTGTAAATATCGGAGCAATAGACTACTTCTTACGAATACTACTATTCAACAACATGACTCTAACGTTTCTATCAATCCAAAATGGCTATCCGCAGAATAAACTCCACAGCAATCGCAATCTCCAGTTAATGTAGTGATTCAATAAACTGATTGGGCAGGGCACGCTGCAAACCCAATTCATTCAGCGAAATCTTCACCGTTTATAATCGGCAGATAGTCAGGTGCACCAATTTATCATAAATTCACAAGATACAAATAACACTTCAATTCCACCGAGCACATTCACTCAACCAAAATTTAGAGATCGGAAGGGAAAGGTTTCAATATTTGTCAGCACACGTGTAAGCATTTAACACTAGAATCACATTGTAAATGTAATATCCAAAAGGTATTTATGGTTAAGTAACTGACAACTAGGTCACAAGATATTATTTGATTATTTCAACTCAGGAAGATCTGTTACGAAGCTGGAATTGTCGAAGGTTTTTTTTTTTTTGTTTTTTTGTTCTTTTTCCTACCACTATTTCCAAACTGTAATATTCGACATAGATTTCTGATAATCTTCGAGATGGATTATTTTTGTTTCGGAAAATTTGTAGACAAAATAATAAAAGAAGTCAAGAAAGAAAAAGAAAGCTAGTGTCAGCTCTGCATTATCTTATATTGTTATCAGAACTTGTGTTATCATAAATTTGTCTAAAGGATATTTAGCGTACAAAAAAAGCACTTGCAGGAATTTTTTCGCTCTAAAAATGGGATCCAAAAATCTAGGCGGTGAGGAGAATTATTTCGTTCAAGGTTTCTGAAATAAGCTCAAGAAGTCGCCACACTGTTTTTTGTTGATAAATTTTAGTTAAAGTATAAATTTTATGAGTGATTATAATTTCAAGAGTTCGGCGAAATTTTATAAATCAGGTTACTCATCCTCTTCACTTAATTTATTTTAATTAAAAATGTTTTTATCTTAGATGGTGAGTTCATTTAAATTCAAGTTATGAAACTCAGCGATGAATTTATAATAAATTTAATCGAATTCCATTCGGCATTTTTCTATAGAATGCGTTAGTGAAAAAAATAAAATAAACTACGCTGTTCTATAGCTCTTGGAGGATCATTTACTATTGTTACTAACACCGTTTTCTTGAATATGGGTCCTTAATTACTTTATATTGCATATGTCACGTTCAACTGATGTTTGACTCCTACGATTTAAGTTAGTTTAACCCCTGCCTGTGACGCCCGAACTCAATTTGGGCAACGCAAATGCGCCAATTTTGGAATGCCCGACCTGAGTTCGGGCAAGAGAAAAATCGTTGTTTCAATTCCGTGAACCCCGAACTCAATTCGTCCAATGCTTAAAAACAATGCAAAGAAACTTTTAAATTGCAAAAAATTTATATACCTGCCTGTCAAACATAATGTGGTTTGAATGAAATTCGAGAAAAACTGCAAAATTGAAAAAAATCAGACAAATGGCGCGAAACTGCCGAACTTTTCGCGAGAAAGTATCGCCATCTATTGGGAAAATGGTAAATTACATATTATGCATTGGACTAACTGAGTTCGGGCTTCCCGGAATTGAAACATCGATTTTTCTCTTGCCCGAACTCAGTTCGGGCATTCCAAAATTGGCACATTTGCGTTGCCCGAATTACGTTCGGCATCACAGGCGAGGTGTTAGAGAAAAAAATTAAATTTTTGAACGTGTTTCTCAAATATATTCCACAGGCTAGGGGTTAATATATTTACTGAAGCACGCTTGGCTATAATTTTTGGAACCTCAAAGGGTACCCGGAAGTGATGAAAATTTGAGTGAACCTTGCCCGGATACAGAGGCGAGCAATGTGTGACAGGGCAATGCACTAACCACTGATCTACAGGACGTTCATTAGTGTAAATCCATACTAATGATACAATGGCGGGAAAAATTCAACAAACAACTATAGGGGCAAACAACAAAAAGGGTACTTTATGCTAAATCTATTAAAAGAAGTCCAATGAAAGGTAGCAAGTTTCGATCCAAGTTCAACGCTGGCACATACAATGGTAATTACCTTCTCAATACACAAATAAGCAAATTCAATTAAATTTGCATGTGTGGAAAATGGATCATTTCGTTGAGAAGGCTTTTGACGAATTGTAAGAAATTGTGTTTACTAGGGAGAATGAAAAGAGGACAGTAAACTTGTATAGATGTAAAGCTTTCATTTTTATCAGGGATGTCTAAACACAGAGTCGTACTGGCCCACCGGACAACGTGGCAAATGTCCAATGCGCCCCTCTTTTTTCGTGAAGAACGCTTAAATGTGTGCATTCTGAACATCATAAAATCCAAATATTTTTATTTCACAATTTATTTTGTTGGTTTTTATCTTTAAAATTTGAGTATAAGCAAACTTTGTGTGATTAAAGACAATCAGATATCTGGATCGAGATAAGTAATCAACATCAGGTTTGGCATTGGTAGGCATGGTGAACTGGACCTGATTTTTGTTTTCAGCGCCTGTACGAATGTTAAACTCTAAGTAAACTAATATTAAGTATTCACTTGTATTTTATGCTTTTAAGTATTTGATACGCTTAGTGGTTGTCTGGTATTTCTGTTTTTTGTGCAAGCATAAAAGACAAAACTGATGTAATGCCAAATTAAGAAAACTTGATGCTCATTTTAATTGTACCCATTGACAAAGGCTTTGAAAGTCACGGTGCCCTGGTCCATATTTTTTCAGCAGCTCTATGAATAATAATATTATATCTTTACTGTATTTTATCGTTATCTTACTTTTTCAATGATTTTATCTTTTTCAAAGCATAACAACCTTCCCTGTCCCCTTTCTAATGCCCATGAATCGCAGTAAGAAAAAAATACTTTTATTACTTCTGTCAATTATAAAAGAATTGCCTCTATTTTTATGTATATCATATATTTATAGTATATAATTTTGGTGTCAAAAATGTTTTAGGAATAATAAAGTATATTCTATATCAATAATTATATTTTAATGATGATTTTTTCTAAATCATGCATCTAGTGTGTGCGTGCATATATATATAAGCAGTTAGCGCATTTTTTATCCATTTTGCCATCGCCCTCTGTACCATGCCAGTACGACCCTGTCTACACACCATATAATTTTTTTCTGCGTATTTCTGGAAAGTTGTGAAACATTAACATATAATTTTCCCTACCCTACTTTATATGACAATTCCTATATTATTATTTAAATTTATTTTTCGCTGAAATAAGGTATTCCACATCTTGAAGATATGTCAAACGTCTTGTGCAAGTCATCTTTTTGTAGAAAAAAAAAACATTTAAATTATATAAGTTTTTAATACATCTTCCTTTATTTTTTTCCGCAGAGTTTTTTTTTCAAACAGGGCTGACAAAACACTTTCATTGAAGTGTTACAGCTAAAGAATAAATTTTAAGCTGGACTATACATTTAAAAAAATATCTTCTAACTTACAACCATGTTTAATATATTCAGAACAAATATAACATATTAAAAAAGTTATACATAAACTTTTTTTTTTGGAATGTGCCTTTATTTTTATTTGAAAAGAACTTTTTTAAGTAAATACAGAAGAAAAAGTACATTTTCGCATCACTGGATGTTCTTTTAGAAAACTTATTTTTATTCTTCAGCTCTCAAAGTTGTGAAAAAACTTCAATGCCATATTGATACGAAGAAAAATTATGAAGGACGTTTTTATGCATAAAAGATAAGAGTCAAAGAAGAAAAGAAGGTATCAAAAAGAGAGGCGATGTTTCATTAGAAAAAAAATATCGCTATAATATTTTGTCAGGAAAAATATTCTTTTATACTCTTATATTACTTTTTTTTTAATTAACGTACGTTTTCTATTATTTGGAATTAAAATACATAAGTTACCGAAAAAAGCTTTGTTTATTTTATTTGTTAATCTATATTTTATTTATTTTTACCAGAAATAAATAGTTATAACATTTTTAATTGAACAAGATTTCAGCACTTATAGGCCATAGCCAGAAATGTATTCCCATTCTTTTGTGCAGCCTTGTAGATAATGTGTAGATTTGCATATACTCTATATAGCATACTGTAATTTAGTTTAGTATAAGAAAACACATAAAACAGCTGAAAATTAATCTTCAGCAATTTCTAGCTAGACGCAAACATATTTGAATTATTTCATGCTACTCTGTATACTACCGTAAGATTTTTATACACGCCACATATTCAGTCAAAAACACGCGGAAAACTATTGAAATCACACTTACCAAAAATTATTATACAAAGGCGACCAAGTATACAGTTCTTTGCGCAGCCGCGTATATGATTTTATTTCTATTCAGCAAACATTCTTAGTATACTAAATATATTTCACTTTCAACATGCATAACTCGATACAAAAAACTTTTAAGCAATTTAAGCTGATACACAGTAATGCTTGCGAATTCTTTTGTGTAGACCTGTATATGATGTATAGCATTTATACATACCACATAGTATGCAAAAATTTAGTTAAACGCATACCTAACTGGAACTGCACATACAGATATTATCGGATTTTCGGAAACAGTACTGTATCCGAAATCTTTTGTGTGTCTCTGTAAATGGACGTAAATGCTATGCACATCATATTATACAACAAGTACCTTGTAGTAAACCTTAGTAATGTATATCAATTTTATTATATTTCAAATAGTGTTACATAACTAAAATACGCTGGAAACAGTTTTCCCCGTAAACCATGTGTAATCGAATACTTTTGTGTGACCTTGTAAATGAATGATGAATGCTTTTCACTTCATATTCTACAGAAAGCATGTTTTAATGCACCTTAGAAAATCATTTAAATTTCAATATGTTTGTAACAGTGTAACAAGATTAAAATTCACCACAAACGAATTTTCCCCATAGGCCATCATATAACGGAATTATTTTGAGTTATTCTGTAAACTAATTATAAGTGCTACACATGCTATATTTGATAGTAAGCATGTTGTAGTGCTCTTCAGCGATGTATATCAATTTCAATATATTTGAAATGTTGTAACATCATTAAAATACGCTGCAAAGGTTATTTCCCCATAGACCATAATATACAGTCATTATTTTGAGTGCCCCTGTACATGAAGTATAAGTATTACATACATCATTTTAAATACCGAACATACCATAGTAAACCCCTATAACATAAATCAATTGCATAGCAATCCGAGTATATTTACGCGAGTTAGATCACGGGCAGACGGCAGGCAGACAGACAAACCGAATTCATCAACACTTTTCAACTATGTTGTAAAGTTTTAAAAAATGTGGCAACCTAAGATAAATGGGCGATAATTGTAAATGGGCACTGTACGTCTCGCGCCCATAAATCGGTAATACGGCGATAACTGTAACGGGACCCTGTGAGTTTCACGCCTCATAATTCATTAAAACGACAATCATTTTAACAGAGCCCTGTGTGTTTCACGACTATCAACTGGTGACACGGCATGCACTATAATAAAGCCTTGTGCACACTCGAGCCCATAATTATAGCAATCAGTATTTAAATCGTACATTTCTACTTCCCCAAAACTTTTTTTTGAGAAGAGGGGGAAATGTACTATATTTTGTGTATAGATTAGAATCCGATCGTTAAAGTCAAAAAGCGAAAAAATAATGCATAAAAAATTTTATTTAAAAACACACTAAACAAAATTTTACTTGGAAAATTCGCTTTCGCATAATAACTAATAAAAAATCAGCAATAGCAGTCTTTTTGGTCTAATCTCCCATAATCGGGTTCATAGCCAAGGCTGGCCACAAACATGAGTGATGCTGGCAACAATGTAGTTTCAAAATTAAAAGAGTGATAACAATGGTTACAACAACAAAATTAGTTATGCGCCAAGCCACGAACACTAAAATAGATTGAATTACGGAAAATATATTTTTTAGATCTTCAGTATTCTTTTTCACCCCCCTTGAGGGTTGAATTTCTAAAATCGCTGAAAAACAAAATTAACCATTTTTTTAGTAGATTTATTATGCTGAATTTCAGGCTTCTACCTAAAATTGCTGCTGAGATGTGCCTTAAAAACCAAAAACTTCCGACACCCACTTTTATCCTTTCCATGGGAGTTGAATTAAAAACTAGTCAGATGTGCTAATCCCGAAACTTTCTTCTATCTCACACAGGTTTCGCATACACTGAAAATAATCAGCATTAATTTATATCAAGGTCTAACTGAATCTAAAGTTTTATTAAATTTCGTGCATTGGTTCTTGAGATATGACTATTGCTAAAATCGTGTAAGTCCTGCAAAATGTAGCACAGTAGCGCCACCTTTTGGGGAGATTTAGACCAAAACCTACTCAACAACAACTTATGTCAACGTCTAACTGAATCTGAAGTTTGATGAAAATCCGTACTGGTTCATGGGATATAGTTATCGTGATAATAATGAAAAAAGTAGCATAGCAGCGCCACCTGTTGGGCTATTTACACCAATAAATAAACAGCATCTATTTATGGCATGGTCTAACAGAATCGGAAGTTTGATGAAATTCCGAGTATTAGTTCTTGAGATATAGCTATCGCAAAAATCATGAAAAAAGTGGTATTGCGGCGCCACGTGTTGGGATGTCTACTCCAAAACTTAATTAACGTCTATTTATGTCAAGGTCTAACTGAATCTGTAGTTTAATAAACATAAGTGCATTAGTTCTTGATATAGAGCTATTGCGGAAATTGTTAAAAATGCAACACAGCAACGCCACCTATTGGGCGAGTTTCATCAAAAACTTATCAGCACCGATCTATATTAGGAACTAATTGAATATAAAGTTTTATCAGATTCCGTGCATTAGTTCTTGAGATAGAGCGCCCAAAAAATTTCTGCCACATACAGACAGAGTCACAGAGTCACAGACTCACAGACAGACATTTTCTAAAAACAGTCAAATCGTTTTCAGGACCTTCTAAAACGTTTAAATCCGTTGAAAACCGAAAGTCGAAATTTTTCATGAATCCAATACTTTCTTCTTGTAAAGATAGAAGAAAGTAAAAATACATTTCTTATTGGATCCCTATTATGTGGTACGAATTTATACACTGGAGTTCAAGTTTCTAGCTTCAATAGTTTCGTTTGTGTATGAATGAATCTGTCAAGAGTACAGGACAAAACCTTTTGTATATAGATATAGACATAATATACTCCTTATAAAAATAATTTTGCTTAATTTCTGCGGAAAAGTTAGTTCTTTCCGTTAATTCCAGACAACAGGGAATAAAAATATTCTCTATGTTTTTCCCTTACTATGCTAAAACTGGTTCAGCACTTTTCGGTTACACCATCATTACTGTTGTCAAGCTCAATATTTGGCGACAAATGCAATATTTGAAAAAATATATCATTGTTGGTTCAAAAGTGATCATTTAAAAAATATATATTACCATTAGAAAATTACAGACTTTCACGAACTATTTTATTAAACCAATTGAAATATATACTTAAAATGAAAGAACAAATAAATATTCTGCAATAAAATTATAAAATAAAACACAATTTAAACTGCAGGCATGAAATTGTAAATGTCTCTTAGCACTGTAGTAAACATTTCATTTTTTGGAAAAAAATTCGTTGCCACATGAACTCCGGGCAAGAATTGTAAAAAACGACGAACGCTGCCGTGCTGTCTTTTTGTATTACGCCATTTTGCGATGTCCCATAATCTCTCAACAGATTGGGTCTAACACCCAGTGTTGGGGTCAACAAAATCATATTTGTGATTTATTGTGAAATGATGGTAGCTGGAATCGCGCAAAAAAAACTATAATTATATACAGTGGAATTCCAGATATACGTTACCTGAGTTGTACGTTTCCCCCAGTTATACGTTTCAACTCAGCGGACACGACTTCTGAACATTAAAAATTAGCTGAGTTATACATTTCCCTCAGTTATGCGTTACATTTTTGCATCCTTAGACGAAATTTTGTCTCATTTATTCATTTTATAACCGGAAACACTGCCAATGTGTCAGATGAGTTTGATTTGAAAGATCCCACTCAAAATCCGGAGATGCTCTGACGCTCGTATTCACGAATAACTTCGACCCCGAGTCAAGCCGAAAACCCGGGTCGAAAGCTAAAATGATATTCATCGTCTACCTGACTGGACCGGTTTGAAGCCGAAATCTAACACTGGGTTCAGTTACTTGAACCTGGCTTTACAGAGGGTTGAAGTTCAAGTTTTTCAACCGAGCATGCGCAGTTAACGAAAAACAATACGAGAGAGCAAGTCGGGTCGCATTTTACAATAATGGCGGATTACGTACTGAATCAAGTGTCTGTGTACAAGATATAATAGAAGTTTAATACTATTATAAAACAGAAGAACAATATGCAAAGGTATGTGATCTCATATATATGTATTAGCTTCAATTTTTTTTATCTGGTTTGTTTATATTTATATATAAATCCTCTATATTTTATGTTCAATTGTTTGTTTACATAAATAAGCATGCTCGCGAAGAATTTTACTTGCCATAAAAATAGTTAACATTACATTAATGGCAGATAAATTGCTATTAAAATAAAAACTGTTGCATTTAAGGTTATTTGTTTTTTGCAATTTTGATCTTAAAAAGAATTTATGAATGTATCTTAATAGTAGCGAAATAAATGTCGTACTTACGTACGTTCTAATTAAAATTTGAGACGTCAGACTAATTTGCATTTTTCTTTAAGTAAAAAATACTTAGATTATGTTCAAGTATCCATCGGCTCAATGTAGGTTTTCGATTTTGGTACTCGTAGAATATGGGTAAAAGTTAAATTTTGGGTCTTGTGTGAAAGATACACTAATATTATTTATGTACGATCTGATAAGATTAGCTCTATAAATTAACAATATATCATCTGAGTTGTATTTATTTATTGAAGATTTTTAGTATGTTTATTCTTTTTTTAAATCACTAATATCTTTATATTAATTAAACAACTCTATCATTAACACTATACTATTGTTATTTCTGTTTTTGAGCTTTACGTTATATTTCCCAATTTTTAAGAAATTTGAAATATTTATTTAATTACATTTAAGTTTCAACTGTGTTTTAATTTCAAATTTATATATAATTTAAAATATTACAATAGAAGTAAAGGGCTGAAATACATTGATAAAAAATTGTTCATTTTTAAAATAACACTAGGCAAAAAATCCAGAAACACCTTTGTTTTAAAATAATGCTTCTCTTCAAATAAACGTTTTGTCACTTCCAATTTTGTATATCATGACAGAATTGATATGACCTAAACCATTGATTGTACGGTATATAAAAAGTTATGACAGCTGTACATATGAACTTTCATAATCAAACTTACCCCCTCCCCCTTTTCCCATCATGTTTTCATTTATACACATACTAAGGGTCAATCCAGACAAAATTTAGAGCCTATTTAGGGTCACTTCACAAAAATACATGTAATAAAACAGGGCCTTTCATAAAATTCCTTTTAATAAAACAGTTCCTTCACAAAACTCCTTTTAATAAAACAGAACCCTTCACAAAATTCAGTTCCACAAACACATACTCTTCATTAATTATTTTTATTGTGTTAGCTTTTAAAATGTGTAATCTACTAACAAAACAAATTCACCAAAAAGTAAAACTTTAGCAGAAGGACTTAAAGAAGTAATTTTTATTAAATGCTTGGTTGAATTTGAATAACTGAATTTCATCTTTTGTTACAAAATGTTTTTTTCGCAAAAATATAATACATTTCACAAAAATAACTTATTTTACTTTTCACAACCCCACCCCTCCGCCCCCCGCCTAAAAAAAAAAAAAAAAAAGAAAAAAGAACTTGGATTTCTTACTTTAGTTGGTAAATCAAAAATACTAATTAGTTTGATATCTGAAATTTCATTTATGTAAACAGGGGTCATTTCACTACTGTTAAAATACATTCGTTATTCCTAATTTTTTTTTAATGAAAATTTGAAAAAAAAAACCTTAAATGCAACATATGTTATTTTAGTAATGTTTTATCAGCTCTTTAGATAATGTTGACAATTTTTTAAGGCAAACAAACTCTACTCTTCATGATCTTGAATGCTTATGTAAGTAAATAATTAAACATGTAATATATGAGTTGTATGTATAAATATAAACAAACCAGCTAAAATGTTTGCAGATAATATATATATATATATATATATATATATATATATATATATATATATATATATATATATATATATATATATATATATGAGATTATATTATATATGAGATATTATATATTATATATGAGATTACATACATTCTATTTCTAATACTTTAAACTTTCTTTTTATTTCTATATCTTACACAGAATCTTGAGTCACGTTTTAATTTACTTTAATTAATTTATGACACTGACAAAAAAAAAAAAAAAAAAAAAAAAAAAAAAAAAAAAAAAAAAAAGATAGATAGATAGACGCGGAGAGATGCATGGGTAGGGTTGGGCAAATGGAGCACTTATTCTTCTCCACTAAGTCACATTCAAAAAAGTTATATTCCTTAAAATTCGGTACTGTAAAATTACCTGAAATTATCATTAATACATTCAGATTGTTTTATCAGATTACCAACTATCATTATTCTCCTTATTTAGTCTAGAAATCTATCGGAATTCATTCATAAAAAAAATATTTTAAAATTTCTTTTTTTTTCTCCTTCTCTCTCTCTCTTATAAATAAAATTGTAATAAAATCTATGAAGTGACATCTAAATGAGTGAAAAAATAAAATTTAAAAACTAGAAAGAATTTAGAAAATGAAGTATAATTTTCTATATAAATACATCTTTTTCAATGATGCACTGGATCTAAAAATAGGTGTCTGTATGCATGTAAAAATATTTTGTAATTACTTGGGCTAATTTATTAAAAAATATTCAAAGGCAAAATTCTTATACAAAAGGGCTGAGGGGTAGCTTCTAAAAGCTACTGAAAAAAAAGTCAACTTTTTGTAATATTTCACAGTTTTATGTCCAGGTAGTATACAGAATTCATTTACCATTATTTAGAAAACACTTTACTCGATTCTGTAATAATAATAATAATACATAAAATTAGTAATAATAATAATAATACATAAAGTAATAATAATAATAATAATACATAAAATTTGAATAAATTGTTTTAAAAAATATTAATTTTTGTAAGAAATTAAAATAAGTTGATCTCCATATTTAATAATTACAAGTTTTTATTTTGTGCATATATTTTGTAAAAAATAAAATAAGTACTACATTTAATTTCCTTTTTTTTCGGCACTTTTCTTCCATAATATAAACAAACAATGCTTCAACGCGAAACCGAAAACGTCATCTGATTTTTTTTTTAACCAATTAGCACGCTTTATTCAACCGGGGTCGAGAAACTCTGAGTTTGGTAACTTTTCGTCCGAAGTAGACGGTGAATACGAGTTTTCAACTCTCGGTTGAAAACAATCAACCTGGGGTTACTGGACCGTCGGTTTAACTCTCGGTCGAAGCTATTCGTGAATATGAGCGTGAGGGCTTTTGATGTAGTAAAGCAGTTCGTCAGTAGTAAAATCCGTAATGATAAGGCGGCTGCATTATTAACAGAAATGCAAAGTTTGCTGTTTATTGTCAGCTCTACCAAAAAGAAAAAACCGAATATTGGGGATTTTTTAAACAAGATTCATTAAACTACTGAAATGTATTTTGATGAATGATTTATATGTCAAGGCGATTCCAATGATTTATTTTAAGTACTGTATGTGTATTAAAAATATTTTTAATAAAGTTTTTATGATAAAATAACTTTCATATGTACTTTTCTTATGTACCTTTTTTCTACTCTGTCCCATTTTTGAAAATGTATGTCATGGGTGCAGTAGTACTTAGAAAACTTCCGTTTTTGATATAAAAGGTAACAAACACTTCAGCAGAACAGAGTTTTAACAATATATTTAAAACATTGTTCCGATAGCCCATTAATTGATTTGTAGGTTTTATTCAGTTATGCGTTTTGTTGTCCAGTCCCGAGCAAAACGTATAACTGGAGTTCCACTGTATAATTCAAATAGCCCTGAAACAATTTTATCGAAGCTTCCTCATCATCTGGTAACTGTTAAATGGTTAAATCCATCCCAGTGTCAATGGAAAATGTAATTTACAATTTAAAAATTATTTTCAATTCGATAAAAAGCAAATTCAGATATTCTGCACGAATACGATTAAATAATAATAATAAAAAAAAAGTATTTACGTTGAGTAAGTAGCTGATCACAATGTTTAACACGCTTCTAAAATTAAAACTAATTTAAATGACGTCAAAGGTCTTTTCTGATTTTATTCTCTGCGGTCGAATGAAGTATATATTTTCCCAGTGGTTTGAGAACGGTAAAAATTACAATTAATTCCCTTCTTTTTGAAGCGCTCATTGATTTTGAAGGCCCGTATTTGTTTTCTTCAGTCAAATGACATGTACTATTATAATATAGATTATATAACTGTAAACATGCTGAAAATAATTTTATAATTTTCAAACGCAAAGTACTTCTTTCCGTATTTCGAATACTAAATAGATTGAAGGTTAACTCTTACCTGTGTGACTACATTTTCCCCCTCCCAAGTATAATTGAATTAGTTTTGAAACAGAGAGTATATATTAAAGATATTGAGTAAGAGAATCAAATAATGCGCAAATTAAATTGTACTTGAATAATCACAAAATATGAAAGTTAGAGTTGCCAGTTATAGGTTCAAGTGTCACAGGGGTTAAAACGATTAATAAACTTTTATCCTTTAGGTTATCTTGAGCATTTTTACAGTTTCAGAGAGCGCCATCTGTCGCAGACATTTGATGCTAAAATAAGAAAGCAGACAAAAAGCATATTTTGTAAGAATAACTTCATCTATCACTACTTGTTTTTTATTCTTCTTTTTCCATTGCAAATACCATCAATTCATCTAAAGAAACTATGTATATGGTACTGTTCATATATAACATCGTTATCAACATTTTGGTAATTTTGGACCCCTTCCCCCCTTTACGATATCGTATGTTATCATTCCTCGAACCTCCCCCCTCCTCCCCTTAAAGATATCGTTATCAATTTCTAAAAAATCTTTACCTTTTTAGATTTTGTTTTCTTTTTGTTTTGCGTTTGCAGTGATATACAGAAATGGTTATACATTTATCATTTACATACTTTAAGGATTCAAATGAAGAGAGGAAGTCAATAAAAAATCACTATTATACATATGAAATAACTTTATATCAAATAACATCGAAGAGAGATAGTTACTGTTTAAAAGAATTTAATAATAGCTTATTGTCACATAATTAATGCATTTAACAGTAACGTTGTATTTTTGCATATGCCCTTTACAGGGAGGGTGAAAGCAGAAATTCTTATCAACAAAACAAGTAGACAACATTATTTTTCTTTCTTTACTAAATTAGTAAACACAATAAGTATCATTTCAAACATATTTTGCACCT
Organism: Maratus michaelseni; assembly: GCA_963931845.1. NCBI lineage: Eukaryota > Metazoa > Arthropoda > Arachnida > Araneae > Salticidae > Maratus > Maratus michaelseni. Next base: position 256,370,225 of record OZ007596.1, on the reverse strand, counting down.
GATTTCTCCAATAGCGAATAATATGCTCATAGGCAGAAGAACAGTTATGCCGAATGTTGTGGTATTCCATATTTAGGAATGAAATGATTTTATAATCATTTAATGCCTTTAATAATAACTGTATATTTTCATAAAAATAGATAAAACTATAAAAAAAAGTTTGGATAAAAAATGATAAAGATATCAAAAGACAAACCTCCCCTGCCCCTAGAGATATCTGACGATATTAAGTGCGAGAGCCCTTCCTTCCTCCTAAAGTGATAACGTTATATATGCACAGCCACTATGAAGTGTAATGTTTACATTTCAAGCATTGAAGTCTGAACAGAACAACCGGTTTTTCCCGTAATTCATTTGGTTGGAAATTTATTTGAATAAAACCTTTCAGAAAACAACCCGTAAAATGTAAAAAAAAAAAAAAATACTTATTATTATTAAATTAAAAACATATATATGCTAAAAGTGATTACAGTATCCATAAAGCTTGCGAACGTTTAATGAACGTTACTAATACTAGTTTCATATACAACATTCTCATGATCAATAATAATAAAATAAATTATTTTCACAAAATAGTTTGAAATTATTTTGAATTAATGTAAATTGGGTTTGTATTTTGTATTGTAAATTGTTTAAGTTTCGAAAAGTATTTTATAGCAAAACTCCATAACTGGTAAGAAGAAAATTTCCTTTTTTACTTTCTCCTTACATCAGTACTAATGAAAAATTTACTTTACCTTCTTTTAAATTCTGGATTTTTTTTTTCGTAAAAAAGTATTGTTTTAGCTTGATGTTAAACATGTTTTTTGCACATCTCAAAACTTATAGTTCTGCATTTAGGTGGCCTTATGAAATAAGCGATTCAATTCAACTATATTTCGCAAACAGTGTTTCATAGAAGAGAAATATCTTGGTACCGTATTTTTTATTTTAAAAAATCATAAGACAATGACAAGTTTATTGATTAAACAATGTATTTTTATTTCAACAGAAAAAAATTATTTTTATAGTTGCATCTCAAATTTATTACATTTGAGATACATTATTGTTACGCCTCAGCATATCGCAATTCAAAACCACTCATTCGAAGTTCAAATTTTATACTCAACGTAACTACATTCAATAATTTTTGTACAAAGAAAAGAAAATGTGACAAAACTTATATGAATATTGATATTTTTTATCAAAATCCTCGGTAATTGAACCAAAAACAAAAGAATCATCGATTTTGAGTTTTTCCGCAGAAGTACCAAGCCTCTAGAGCTTAGAAGTTTGTTCCAAGAGAACACCTTCTTATTTATTCTTCTGCTTTTTTTCTTTCTTGTCAATTGCATATTTAAGGGATTCAACACACCAAAAATCTTTTCTAGCGTACCCGAGAGCCTACGGCATAAAACTTCTTCGCATTTATTGAAATTCGATCACACATTTGCATTGTACTTTCTTTTGAGTACGAAAAAAGTTTTGAAAAGAATTTTGAAGCTCGCTCTCCTATCTCTCGAAGCATGAAATATTTATTCCTTGATTTACCTTCTTAGAAAATTTAGTAAAACAAAGTTCTTATTATTAATTACTAAGTTTTTATTGAGAAATAATAGCATTCTTATAACTATACTAACAGCTAAAAGAAAGGGGATTTGTGGTTATCAAATTATTATTTTACGTTCTGATTTTTTAATATGTGAAATTTTATTATGTGAAAATTATGTGAAACACCCTGGTTTGGACGGCACGTCATAAAATTGGATTTTTTGCTAATATATGATGCTATTATTTCATCTCACATTGAAATAGAAACAGATTCGAAAATATCAATAGCGGCATTTACGTTACATATTATTTCTTCAGTTTTTAACCTTAAAGAAAATATCACTTTTTCGAAATATTCAGATTCCAAATATAGATATAAAAAAATACTATAATACTATTGAAAATATAACAGCTGTATAAAATAGATACCTATAATTCATTTTCAAAACGTGCTGAAATTTATGATGAAGCCTATAAAGTTGCATCATCTTATGAAATTATTATTCTAAAATTCTGAATTGTATACAAGCAAACAAATGGATGAAATGTGAAAGCACCAAATCATAAACTAGTGAGATGTGCCAATCCCAGAATTTGCTTTTTTCCCATATATGTTAATACTTCCAAAAGCATGATTATGCAATTTTGTAACTAAAAAATGCAGTATAGCATCGCTACCTGTTATATGATTTACACAAAAACCTAATCAGCACCAACTTACGTCAAGGTCTAACAAAATATGAAGTTTTGTGACATTCAGTGCATTTATTCTTGAGATATGACTATCACTAAAATCATGTACATCGTGAAAAATGCAACATAGCAGCGCCACCTGTAAGGCGATTTACACCACAAACAATTCAGCATTAATTTGCATCCAGGTCTAACTTAATCTAAAGTTGTATTAAATTCCGTGCATTAGTTCTTAAGATAGAACTCCCACAAAATTTTTGTCACATATAGACACACAAAAAAAGACATACTCACAGACAGACATTTTCGAAAAACATTCAAATCGTATTCAGAACATTCTAAAACGTATAAATCAGTCGAAAACCGGAAGTAGAACATTGTCATAAATGTCCATAGCCGTACGCATGGATTGAGCCAGTTACTAAAACATATTATCCTCCAGGAACAATAAATGGACTACGTGCCAAATTAAAATTATAGCGGTAAAATTGGAAAATCAAAAACTGACTCACAATTAACAGTAATAGATAGTTATGTGTGTGCATCGAATGGGATTTATCCAAATATCAAAGTGCTGTTACACAATTGAACAATTTTGCCAGTAACAACATGTAGATATGAAAGATACTTTTGTACTCAAAGACAAAATATATATATCTTTAAGATGAGCAGAAATGTTTGAAATGGTGAAAACTGAATAAAGTTTGATCTTGGATTTGGGACTCTATAATTAATTTAGACTATTGCTTCTTTTTGCATTTATTTATTTACGTCTTATAATATTTGTTAAATTTTCAAAAAAAGATAACAAAAGTTTTAATCTTAAATTAATCTTTCAGAACTAGTTTTGAAACGATTTTGATGTCCAGTTTTTTATTTTTAAGAAACAAATGAACAAACTTGAAAGTAGCACAAATGCAAATGTATGCGTAGAAAATGGCAAACAGCTGTTTCAGAGCTTCTAATGCTCGATCATCAGTGCAAGGGTTAAAAATATCAGATGTCAATGTTTAAAACATGGAAAACGGGTAAAACCAAATTTAAAGCATAGCAAGCGTCGCAGCTCAAGGCCAAAATGAAATGGCGGAAAGTGTTGAAAAACAAACAGCGGAGTCAAGAATGGGAGATATTCCATCTACGTCATGTGGTCAAGGCAAAGAATTTCTAGCTTCAAGAAGGAAAGGATGCATAGACCTAATGTAAATACCCGGCAGTCAGCGAAACAGTTCATGGGGTAAAGCAGTAGTAACTTCCCTTCTTATCAGTTAGAAGTTCTTTTGGTAAATAACTGGTACCATGTGACTTTATCGAGCCTGAAACCCAGATTCGGAATATAGTCAATTCCCGAGGACACCAATGAGAAGCGCTTTGTCAGTCTGGAAGGCCCCAAGTAGGAAAGAGAAAAGGCGAAAGTGAAGAGAGTAAATTAAAGAAATGGGAGCCAGACTTTAGAAAAGTTGGGTGTACTGGACATATCATGAACCAAGCTGTCTGAATTCTTCCATATATGATAAACTTCCTCAAAATTAAGATCGAAAATTCATGAGCCTTTCTGAATTATTGAGCTTTCGGAATAACTAAAATTGTGATTGTTAGACCAGCAATCCGTAGCGGAGCTTTTAATGTCACCATTTTAACACTGTTTTATGCTTCCTAAAGCAGATCTTAAAAGGTCTCTTGGTTTGACATATATACGTTTTATCACACTCGCAAGATATCTTGTAAATTCTCCAATGTGAAAATCTGTTTATTGGATGTTTGAGATTTGTAAATTTCATTTTGTTAAATGGAGTATAAATTACTTTAAAATCCAATTTTATCAGCACGTTGGATATCTTATGGCTAATTTTTGGAAAATATAGAAGTATATACATTTTATCACATTCGCAAGATATCTTGTAAATTCCCCAAAGTGAAAATCTGTTTATTGGATGTTTGAGATTTGTAAATTTCATTTTGTTAAATAGAGTATAAGTTACTTTAAAATCCAATTTTATCAGCACGTTGGATATTTTATGGCTAATTTTTGGAAAATATGGAAGTATATACATTTTATCACATTCGCAAGATATCTTGTAAATTCCCCAATGTGAAAATCTGTTTATTGGATGTTTGAGATTTGTAAATTTCATTTTGTTAAATGGAGTATAAATTACTTTAAAATCCAATTTTATCAGCACGTTGGATATTTTATGGCTAATTTTTGGAAAATATGGAAGTATAATTAAATTCTCATTGCGAACAGTGTTCATCATGGAATGGGTACGTTTAATGAGTTTATTATAAATTGAATCGATGATTTCAACTGGATAACCCCGATCACTGGCAGTAGTAGAAGAATGTTCGTTGGCCGTCAGCAGGCGCTGTGTGCGTGGTGGAGGTGGGTACCGGAAGTGAGCCTGGTAGTGGAAGCGGAAGTGATGGAAGATAAGACAGGAAGTGAAAGAAGATAAGACAGGAAGTGAACCGGAAGTGTTGGAAGATAAGAGAGGAAGTGAAGTAGGGGAGGGCTTAAATTTTTTTTAACCGATAAGGGAGTGAGGGGAGGGCTTATTTTTAGGGGGGCTTAATTTTTTTTGTGAAAAATAAAGGGTTTTAATCAGATTCTTTCTTGTTAGGGAATTTTTTTTTTTTTAATTATGGGCCCACCATAACCACCCGCTATGAAAAACAATTCATAACGCCACAATTTTTTTTTTTACCTATTCTTTTACACCAGTCATCTGTGAGAGACCTGTAACGAAATAAAAGGGTTTAATTATTATTATGCTTCAGCAAAGTCGAGTGGAGTTGAGGGGTAGGAAGCCTGCTTTAAAAATAACAGAATGCGAACAGTGCGAGTGGAGTTGAGGGGTAGGAAGCCTGCTTTAAAAATAACAGAATGCGAACAGAATGTACAATATTTTTTTTTTTTTATTGTGGACCCACCATAACCACCCGCTATGAAATCAATTCATAACGCCACAATTTTTTTAAATCTGTCAATCCTGCTTCACCAGTCATCTGCGAGAGACCTGTAACGAAATAAAATGTTTAATTATTATTATGTTTAAGCGAGAGTTGTGTCATACAAGAAATCAGATGTGTGACGTCTGCTAAAGTTGTAGAGTGTCTATGAGGAAATCCAGCTTCACGGAACCTAGAAAAAAAAAAAAAAAAACAAGCCTTGCTTGATGTATGTGATAGCTAAAGGCCCCCCAACCTATACAAAATTTTAAATAATTTTATATAGGTTGTATTATCTGACTAAGCAGGGGTCGCATGGCCGCCACACCACTCATTGTTGCCTTCGATTCACATACAACAAACAATACTTTTTGTATTGATTAGTAAAAAATCAATATATACAGAATATATATATACAACTTTTCGCAACGAAATAGGTTCATCGTCCATAAATTTCTTTGTAGAGATTAATTATATACAACAGGATGAAAAATAAATATATATACAACTTTTCGCAACGAAATAGGTTCATCGTCCATAATTTTCTTTGTAGAGATTAATTATATACAACAGGATGAAAAATAAATATATATACAACTTTTCGCAACGAAATAGGTTCATCGTCCATAAATTTCTTTGTAGAGATTAATTCAGATATACAACAGAATGAAAAATAAATATATATACAACTTTTCGCAACGAAATAGGTTCATCGTCCATAATTTTCTTTGTAGAGATTAATTATATACAACAGGATGAAAAATAAATATATATATACAACTTTTCGCAACGAAATAGGTTCATCGTCCATAAATTTCTTTGTAGAGATTAATTCAGATATACAACAGAATGAAAAATAAATATATACAATTTTCAGCATTCGCCATTTTCTTCAATTTCTTTAATCTTGTAATGTCCGTAGGCTAGGCTCGTTATACCATCCGATAAAAGATAACGTTTATCGTCAAACGCAGATAAACATTTTTTGTTGAATTGTACCGTGTATAGTTGATGCAGCCTTTGGTCAATCTTTTTTTGAACTTCGTAAGTACTTGTCTGGTTATTTAAACAGGCAACATAATCTTCATGTCGAAGTTTTCTTCGTACAATTCTTGTAGACACCCCCTTGGCTCGTTTTTTTTCTTCTTGTGCAGATTTTATGCTGTACATTTTAGACTTAAGACCTACGAATTGATGGGCAGCTTCACCATTCAATTCATCCTTAAATTTTCCCAAAACTTTTTTATTCGTGGAAGAATAAAGTGGGTGGCTTTTGGGATAATCAGAGAAATCAAATCTGGAGCTGTGGAGCCCCAAATCAGTTTGTAGGTCTTGCGTCTTTATGTGATACATGAGAGAATCCGTATCGGTAAAAAGAAGAACTGCACGATTTCCACTATAAATTTTTTTTATAAAGTTATAGTGAAAATCATACATGAGTGTTTTTGACAACTCGAGTATCGTAAAACCGACGTATATGGGTCGATTCATCAAGATACTGTTCTTTTGTCTTTCTACACCCACGAGATTCTCGTCAAATATTTTACAGCCTTTATAGTTGGGTGAGGCCACCAACTTTTCACCTCTTCTTGTGTTATTGGTTAGCTCGATATTTCGTCTTTTTCTAAGATTTTCTATGCATTTACCGTAAATGGAGTTATTTAAGAGCTTGAAAAAATCACGCTCGAAACTGGTCTTTGCTTGTTTTCTTTTTTCTGTGTTGAATGTAATGTATTTTTCGAGCCAAGGGGACTGATTAAATTGCAATACCTTATGAATTTTGGTTAGTTTTAATCCTAATTGTAAATATAGTTTTAAATTTCTATAATGACAAATATATTTATGTTTATTGAACAGATTCGGAATGAGTTTTGGAATACCCTTGAACCCCTTGTTGATCAGACTTTTCGCATAGGGCGATAACATGTTTTCTTGTACGGTAAGTCTTTCGGGTGCCAGTGGATACTCGTTGTGGAGTGTGTGAAGGGATTCAGGATACTCCAAATCAACTTCAAAGATGAAACCAATTTTGCTTTTTTCATTCATGTTTAAAATTCTTCTTTCATTAAATTCTTCGGGATTACCCCATTGAAATCCTCCGTTCGGTAAAAACTGCGACATAGACCACCCATATAAGTTATTGGCGTCTAAATAAATCAAATGGGATTTTTCGTCATCTTGTTTAAAGTGTGGGCAATCTATGTTGTTGGCTGTGGCGAACCTATGCGATATCTGAGATACGCCCCCACGCACACCTTGTTCTATAAAAAGAAGCATATCCACGTCCGTTAAAAGTTCCAATTTCACATCGGTCATCTTTAGGCAAGCCTGCCATGACAGACTGGGAAGTGTGACCAAATGTGCTGGATCCAGTTGGTAATATTGATTACATAATTTTCGGAAATTTTCAAACACATCGGCCAGCAACAACACGTCTGTTTTGACATACAGATCGTGATACTGACCGAGGTTTTGTATCTGAAAGTCTTTCCAAACTTTATGTGCATGTGCATATTCTTCTTCTGTGATATGTTCTTCGGTAAGGGTGCTATAAAAGGCAGATTTGGGGGGTAAGGATGTATCTTCAAACTTTTTAAAACTGTTAACATATTCATAAGGGTAAATACCTTTTTTCCTTATCATATCAAAGTTTGTTTGAACAGGAAAGTTTTCATACAAAACTTGAAATTGATCAGGTTCCAAATTACTGGATAGCTTATCTAATGACGTTGCCAGAAACAGAAACGAATCGATAAATGATAAACTTATTTTGGATCCTTGTTTTTTGATTTTAAAGGTTATATACTGTTCTAACGTTGAAGCGATCACATCAATTTTGTGGTCTTTATAACGGCCTAGCCTACTCATTATTATGTGTCCGTCATATTTTTTTAAGTTGTGGAAAACCACAGGTATGGTTGTGGACTGTTTAAAGTGCAGATTGCAAAACGGATGGGCAGCTCCTCTGTATTTTGAAGTCACATGATCGTGATCCCGTACTTTTTTGGTTCCCAACGGTTTTCGACAAATGCAACATGTTTTTGCTTGTTGGAAACTTTCTTCTTCTTCTTTCGTTAAATTCATGGGTTCTACAGTCAGGAGTTTTTTTCCGAGTTCTTCTTTTATGTTTATTAACGTATCGATGAAGTGATCCACCGCATCTTCACCTCGATAAACATAAACACCCTCTTGATTAGAGGGTGTTTGTGTGCACTTATAAGTTTTTTGGTCGGACCCGACAACGACACAGGCATAACCGCACGGTACATGCTTGGCAAGATCCATTTTGTAAGATGACATGTTGGAAGGTTGGGCAGTTGGTACTGGTACGATCAGCGACTCAAAGTCTGCATAAATCGTAAATGGAACGGGGGCTTGAAGGTGAATACCTGTAAAATTTAAAATATTTTTGCCTTCTTCCGGCATGTAAACAACTTGGGGTGCTTGCTTTTGGCAATAGGGTGCATGCTTATCTAAAAGGTCTTGTCGTATAAAAGCATGCAGGCAGTTAAAACAATAAAATGAGCTTCTATGATGCTTGCTTCGATGTCCCATAAATCTTGAAAAATTTCTGATAAGGCAATAGTGTGACTTTTCACCATCGCCTATCAGAAGTAAGTTAATGACCTCATCATTTGTTTTTTTTGAAACATACAAAATGTAAATTTCGCCTTCTTCATAACCAAACACATTGATCCTTAAATCGTTTTGTGATTCAATAAGGGGTACTTGTTGATAAGGTACTGGGTAGGTAACTCCTTTCATATTAATCGTATGTTCATGATCAATATATTTAGAAACACGATGAGGGTTTTCATCATAAGGGAGGTTCATTTTTGAAGCTAACAGGCACCATAACATGCATTTTTCATCTTCGAAATTTTGTATATTCAAAACAGCATCCTTTCCACGCAAGTCTTTCGGTAAACGAATGTAACTGTTGCCTTTTAAAGGAGCATGTTTTGCGGTTTGAAGTTCAAAGTGTTGAACTTCACGAAGTACCCACCCAGACCCCTTTTGTAAAAACTTTTCAAAGCTTGCTAAAATTTTTTGATGTGCCTGTGCAAGATTATCCTCAAGTGTGTCAATCGTATAATCAGTATACGTGTCCGACCAAAAATAGGTGGAAATAACTTCAACGTCACCTTCAGGCGAGGTCTTTTCCAATAATACTTTAATTATTAGTCTCCACTTAATGGCGCGATATTCTTCAAGAACATCTTCTAAAGTGTCAATTAATTCATTGCGAGAAGAATCGAAAAAAACAGAAATGTCAAATTTCATGTCTTCTTCCGGTTCGATGTATATAGACTTAAACATTTCAAGTGCTTGTTTTGCGGTTCTATTATTATTTTTTGGGAATCGGGAAACTCTTTGTTTTTTCATACACGTAAGATTACTATTTTCACTATGCACAGTTCTTGCATGTTGCATTAAATTAAATTTCGTAGCGAATTTTCGCTCACAATCCTTACAACTATATAACGGGTTTTCATGTAATTTTAGATGACTTTTCAAGTTATCTTCTCGTGAAAATATTTTTTGGCAAATCGAGCAGCTAAATTTCCTTTGGTTCTCTTCGTGAGTTTTTTTATGTCGTGTTAAACTCTTTCCATGAGAGAATGACTTTTGACAAACATCGCACGTGTATAATACCTAAAAAAATAAGTATATTTTAATTTTTTCCTAACAAAAAACTTGAATTACTTTTTTAACATACCTAAAACAATTAAAATCGCGAAAACCTGTAAAAATAATAATTAAATTCGCATACCTGTTTCGATGATGTCTGCACACCCGATGTTGATGCACCCTCATTTATTTTTAGGGCTACCCTCTCATGAGTGAATTTGTGTCGCTTTAATGAATCCTTCCTGGAAAAAGTTTTTTGACACACTTCACAAGTCAGACTCTGAAAATTAAACAAAAAGAAAACACATTCTAAACATTTTTATAATATACACATTTTTTTTAAAGTTTATTTTACCTGAAAAAAGCTTATTTTACCTGAACACACAATGAATTGTTTTTAGCTTCGCTTTGTAAACAATCCCAATCCGGATCACTAATTTGCATCTCCTTTATAACATCTGCAGTAATCTAAAATTATATATAATTTTTTAAACCAAAAATTTAAAAATATACTTTAAAACTAAAACTCTAAAAAACTTTTTTATACCTCATTGTTTGGTTGATAAGATGTTTTCGACATATCTTGAGATAGATCCCATTCGGGGTTGCTGTTTTCCATTTCCATTAAGGTGTTATTATCTACCTAAAAAATTTAGATGTGTTTTATAGAAAAAAGCTTAATTCAAAGTATTGTACACTATATCGAAAAATACGTTGCAATTCAAACTTTTAGATTATATTTTCTTAAACATGCATTTAGACTAGTAAGTAACACTTCATTAAAAAAAAAAAAAAAAAAAAAAAAAAAACTATGTTATAATTTTCTCACATTTATTTCAAAGTAATGTACACTATATCGAAAAATACGTTGCAATTCAAACTTTTAGATTATATTTTCTTAAACATGCATTTAGACTAGTAAGTAACACTTCATTAAAAAAAAAAACTATGCTAAAATTTTATTACATTCATTTCAAAGTACTGTAAACTTTATCGAAAAAAGAAAAATAGGTTACGATTCAAACTTTTAGAATATATTTCAAAGTATTGTAAACGGTTAACAAAAATTAAACATGTATCGTAAAAGTAAGAATAGAAAGTAACACTGTATAAAAAAAACTATGTTATAATTTTCTCACATTCATTTGAAAGTAATGTAAACTTTAACGAAAAAAGAAAAATACGGTATGATTTAAACTTTTAGAATATATTTCAAAGTAATGTACACTTTAACGAAAAAAGAAAAATAGGTTACGATTCAAACTTTTAGAATATATTTCAAAGTATTGTAAACGGTTAACAAAAATTAAACATGTATCGTAAAAGTAAGAATAGAAAGTAACACTGTATAAAAAAAACTATGTTATAATTTTCTCACATTTATTTCAAAGTAATGTACACTATATCGAAAAATACGTTGCAATTCAAACTTTTAGATTATATTTTCTTAAACATGCATTTAGACTAGTAAGTAACACTTCATTAAAAAAAAAAAAAACTATGCTAAAATTTTATTACATTCATTTCAAAGTACTGTAAACTTTATCGAAAAAAGAAAAATAGGTTACGATTCAAACTTTTATATTATATTTCAAAGTATTGTAAACGGTTAACAAAAATTAAACATGTATCGTAAAAGTAAGAATAGAAAGTAACACTGTATAAAAAAACTATGTTATAATTTTCTCACATTCATTTGAAAGTAATGTAAACTTTAACGAAAAAAGAAAAATAGGTTACGATTCAAACTTTTAGAATATATTTCAAAGTATTGTAAACGGTTAACAAAAATTAAACATGTATCGTAAAAGTAAGAATAGAAAGTAACACTGTATAAAAAAAACTATGTTATAATTTTCTCACATTCATTTGAAAGTAATGTAAACTTTAACGAAAAAAGAAAAATACGGTATGATTTAAACTTTTAGAATATATTTCAAAGTAATGTACACTTTAACGAAAAAAGAAAAATAGGTTACGATTCAAACTTTTAGAATATATTTCAAAGTATTGTAAACGGTTAACAAAAATTAAACATGTATCGTAAAAGTAAGAATAGAAAGTAAGAATAGAAAGTAACACTGTATTAAAAAAAAAAAAAACTATGCTAAAATTTTATTACATTCATTTCAAAGTACTGTAAACTTTATCGAAAAAAGAAAAATAGGTTACGATTCAAACTTTTAGATTATATTTAAAAGTATTGTAAACGGTTAACAAAAATTAAACATGTATCGTAAAAGTAAGAATAGAAAGTAACACTGTATAAAAAAAACTATGTTATAATTTTCTCACATTCATTTGAAAGTAATGTAAACTTTAACGAAAAAAGAAAAATACGGTATGATTTAAACTTTTAGAATATATTTCAAAGTAATGTACACTTTAACGAAAAAAGAAAAATAGGTTACGATTCAAACTTTTATATTTCAAAGTATTGTAAACGGTTAACAAAAATTAAACATGTATCGTAAAAGTAAGAATAGAAAGTAACACTGTATAAAAAAACTATGTTATAATTTTCTCACATTCATTTGAAAGTAATGTAAACTTTAACGAAAAAAGAAACATACGGTATGATTTAAACTTTTAGAATATATTTCAAAGTAATGTACACTTTAACGAAAAAAGAAAAATAGGTTACGATTCAAACTTTTATATTTCAAAGTATTGTAAACGGTTAACAAAAATTAAACATGTATCGTAAAAGTAAGAATAGAAAGTAACACTGTATTAAAAAAAAAAAAAAAAAAAAAAAAAAAAAAAAAAAAAAAACTATGCTAAAATTTTATCACATTCATTTCAAAGTATTGTACACTTTATCGAAAAATAGGCTATGATTCAAACTTTTAGAATATATTTCAAAGTATTGTAATCGGCTAGCAAAAATTAAACATGTATTATACAAGTAACACTATGTTAAATAAATAATAATAAAAAATATGTTATAATTTTATCACATTCATTTGAAAGTATTGTACACTTTATCGAAAAATAGGTTATGATTCAAACTTTTAGAATATATTTACTTAAACATGCATTTAGATTAGCAATCATTTAAACATAAATTAATAAACTTAAAAAACTTACTTCAATTTTTTTAAATCCGTTGGGTGATTCCATCTTTTGATGATATTTTCTGAAACACGAATACCGGTAAAATATCTGAAACACACTAGAAAAGTAACCTTGAACACACACTACAAAATAACTTTATTACACGAAGATCGATAAAATAATAACTAGATTATGAAGTGTGCTCTTATTTATCTATTTAGACCGGAAGCTTAAACACTCCCCGTTTATCTCTCATTGGTCGAAACATTTTCCTTTATCAATTCTTATCAACCAATGAAATTTAAACACGCCTCCCTCCCTCAATTTCTTATCAGCTCGATTACGTCACCATTCGATGTCATTTTCTAGAACATATTGCATCACTAACCAGGATTCTCGAATGTTCCAAAGAAACCTTATTTCCGCTGGTTTTATCAACAAGGTAATTTCCTGTGTTAACTGAAAAACATAGGTGTAGCTTATCAAATGTTTCTAATTAAAAAACAGGAAGCAGGCAGGTGTTTTATCATCAAGGTAATTTCCTGTGTTATCTGAAAAACAAAGGTGTAGCTTATCGTAACATTTCTAATAGTCAAAAAGGAAGTTTGAGGCGTGAGACATTCCGGATGTGTGCGTGTTTTATCAACAAGTCAATTTCCTGTGTTATCTGAAAAACAAAGGTGTAGCTTATCGTAACATTTCTAATAATCAAAAAGGAAGTCATGCAGGTGTTTATCAACAAGCTTCTTTCCTGTGTTTAAAATAGTAATGTTTTCTAAACAAACATAGGGTCAGTTTCTCGAATGTTCGTAGTTAAAACAGGAAATAGAATCATTCATTATTTGGGTGATTTCCCATAACTAAAATGGATAAAGACTAATCTTATCTTAATTATTTACTTACATGACCTAAAATTTGATAACATATGGTTTTACTTTTCATTAGATATCTTGTTCCTGTTTAAAGCATACAATAAGACTGAAATTATTTCAAGATTTACTTAGACAACTTAAAATTTGATAACATACACATATGGTTTTTCATTCTCATTTCCATTCAAGACATATGTTAAATAAGTCTTATTTTATCGATTTACAAAGCAAGTTTTATTTCTGTTAGAATATGAAGCATATAATAACTTTTAAATTTCTGTGTTATATCTTTAAACATACTTTGCTTATAATTTTTTTTTTTTAATTATATAATCATTCTAAGTAAGTTAGAATTTTCTCATGATTATAAATCATTTCAAGTCACAATTATTAAATGCGGTACTTTTCCTATAATAAAAAAACATTTTAAGTAAGTCAAATTCTAAAAAAAAGACAACAATCATTTTTAAATCAAAACAAAGTTTATTTCACATTTTAATCAAACAGTTTTTCAAGAAATTTTTCATAAAATTCAGAATTAAATGATTTAAAGAAATTTTCGTCATAAAAACAAGTACATTGTAAACAGACAACTTTTGACAATTCAAATGTATTTAAATGTAACATTGCTACATTTTTAAACAAAATCCACTTTTCAGACATAGGGGTTGTTATACATTCATGATCAAATGGTGAATTACAATTGTGTTTGCAACCTTCACAAATAAACATTTTATTTAAACTTGTTTCAATCTGTTTTTTCAAACACGATAAGAAATTTTCTTTCGCATCATTTTCAGTATAATGCGAATGGCATACTGGTCTCTGATGTCTAATGCAATTTGGAATAACACGAGTTAGAATAATATCAATCAAAGTTTCGTTGATTTGTGGGATAAATTCGATTAACTTCAAAATTTGATCTTGCCATAATTTAATTCCAGAAGTTTTAAGGTAAAATTCTGAATTTTCATTTGAAAAAAGCTGTTGTAAAAAGCATGTATCCGAGTCAACACAGGCTGTTAAAAGCTGGTTGTTTGCTATAAATGAATCATCGTTCGAAAAAAATTTAAAGTGACACAGTTTTTCACTAAATTTTTGCCAGGTTGGTATGTTCATTAAAACACCTTGTTTTGTAGGATACTTTTCAAATGTTTCCGTCTCTTTAAAATTTCGAATATGCAGTTTCAAATATTTAAAATTTTCCAGTTGAATCTGAACAAAAGCATTCCAACATAAATTAAATTCAGCTAGTAAGGGGTGATGTTCATCTAAATGCTTCATATGATGTGACATCCAATCATTTTCAGGAATAACTAGATTGGTTTCAACAGTTTTTGCTTTTTTTAAAGGGGGAAGTTCAGGTTGTTGTAGAATTCGACGAAACGTTAAACTTATTCTCATTTCTTTTTGTGAGGGATCTGCAGGTACACCATGTGAAAACAGAACATTGGTCGGGTGATGCATAGAATACATAGAACCATGACTTAGACTTATAGTAGTTGTTGGCACACCCTCTCTTTTAAATTCAATATTTCGTGAAGCTCCAAAATTTAAAGCAGCAATTGGGAACGTAGCATCGAGTTGACTTTCGTTATCTTTATGATGTGAAATATAACTTTTTCCATCAACATAACAATTTAACAAAACATAGTTGTAAGCACAACCCAATTTCTTTTCAACAGCATCTCTCAGTTCAAGCATCAGGGGTGTCCACGCAAGACCGGGAATAGTGGTTCCGCTGAAGCTATAGCTTAATCCAGAATCGCCATATGCAAGGGTTTGTCTTTTAGGTTTAATACTTTTCCCACGAAAACATAAGGTTGGTGTGAAAAACGGTAAGTTTTTAAGCTCATTGAAATAAGAATCAGCCACTTCTTTCGTGAAAAAGTCTGGAAAATACTGGACGTTCAGTTCGTTTTCGTTGAAAATCACTGAAGACATTAGGAAACAGTCTAAATAAAGATGTATTACTCAATAAGAAAACGTTCACTCCAAACTGTTGAGTCACCAATCAAGTTCAAATAGCAGGTTTAAACACGAAAACGATGAGTCACCAAGGCAAGTCCAAACACGACTAATCAAGCGAGCGGTTAACAGCAAGGTACAGAAAATAAGACAAGCAACATCGACTGAATAAATGTTGCGTGTATTTATACAAAATTCTTATCACAAACCGGAAACGACGTCACACACAGCGTATGACAAGTAGCACCTCTAGCAGCGATGGTAGTGCCCTCTATCAAAAAAAGATCATTCAAGTCGATGCATGGATAAAGAACGCACGTGATTGTGGGTAAGTGTTCCTTATTTTAAAACTTGTTCTTATTTTTATTTGTAAAACACATTACTTTAAAAATTCATTCTCTAAATGGTTGCGATAAAAATCAACGTTTAAACTTTCAAAAAAGCAATGGTTATAATGACATGTACATTGCTTATTCAGGTTTTGTAAAAATTCCTTCACATTAAAATTAAGCAGTGCACTATCTCTTGTCCAATTATATTTTTGAAGAAGAGAATATCTCACACATTCATGATCCGCTTGAATTTCATCTCCAATAGAACATCGATAACATTCAAACATGCGAGACACAGAGGCTTTCACCTCATCATCAAAACATGTTAAGAAGTAATCTAAAGTCTTTTTGTTTGTCATGTGCGAACATTTACATCTACGTAAGTTTTCTAACACATAAACAGGAATCACCTTTGTTAAAACAGTTGCAATTAAACAATCGGTAATCGAATCACAATATTTCTCGAGTTCATGAAATTGTTCTTTTGTCATCGTTATAGAATTAGGTTTAAAACAAAACTCATAGTCTTCTGTTTTTGATAGCTGTTGTAAAATGCAGGTATCTCGATTCACAAACAACGTCATCAGGTCATTGTTAGACACAAAGGTATCTTTTTCACAAACAAAATTAAATTTATCCATTTTTAATCTAAATTGATCAAAGGTTGCAAGTGATAATTTAATTCCTTCATGAATAGGAAAAAGTTCACCTCCACTAAATTCATAAGTCATAAATTTCTCAATATGAACATACAACTCACAATTCTGATTCATTCTAACATGAACAATTGTGTGATCTTCCAAGTCACGTTTTGAAGGTGATAAACCCAAGTTCCAATATGCAGGAGAAAAAACACCAGAAAATTTAAATGTGCGACTAAAATGGGTTATATCTGAAATTTTATAGTTTAAAGTGCTTCCAGGAAAAAATCGTGTAGATGGGCATAGCTTAGCATTCATTTTTCTAACAATCAAGTCCAAACAGGTAAAGATGACTCACTCTTGAAAGCGTGCAGCAAACCGGAAGTGGTGGTAAACAAGTCTGGGCAAGCAGATGAGTCACTCTGATAAGCGTGCAGCAAACCGGAAGTGGTGGCAAACAAGTTCAAGCAAGCAGATGAGTCACAAGCTGATAACACGTTTGTAAAAGCGAACACACCGAAGGTGGAATACACTCAGATCAAAAAAGAAAGTGAAAAGTAAGCTTGTGCTATTCAGTTTTATACTATTTGCTAACAGGATGTGACCTCATAGCTACGATAAAAAAATCACGTGATGTTCACAACCACTCAGCATTTAAAGCACCTATCAAGACTTGTTTATTTGAAAAATTCATAGTGAAAAGACACCTATGAAAAATTTTGAGGTAAGTCCAGTTTTAATTAGTAATTCTCTTTTCTCATGTTTAAATTATCAAAGTTATTCAAAAAAATGTAACATTCGTAAAAACAGTGTCAGTTAAAAAAAAAACAGACAACACTTTTAAAATAATCAAATAAGTTTATTTTTCATTTTAAATAACACATATCAAATAAGCCTATCATATTGAGCTGTATACAATTCTAATTTCAAAATTTTTCGTAATGTCCAATTAAACACACGTTCTGTAAAATCTTCAAAGCCGTTGTACAACTTTAAAAAGGCATTCTCAACATGTACAGGTATGTTTTGGTCTGTTAATTCCAATTCACTTTTGGAAATAAAAAAGGGCGTCGCATTCTCCAAGTCTGCATCTTGTGTTTCACGATAGACATCCACTTTAACAGCTGCATACCATTTTATTGACTTTTTCATTTGCAATTGGTAATTTAATTCGTTTAAAACATCCGTTCGAATACTGTTAAAAAACAAACGAAAGTCTTTTTGATTCCTCTCATTAGACAAGATAATAGTTTTAGTAAAAATATTTCGCACATCATGTTGTCTTTTAAAATGCTTCACTTTTTCAAATAATAAATCAGGGGATTTCACAACTTTATGTAAAGTATCACAGTGTTGTACTAAATCCGATTCACAATTAAATATTTCACAACACTTTGCACATGAATGTTCTTTTCCTGACTTGTGTGTCTTCTTATGTTTCATTAAGTCAGCCATTCTTGAAAATATCTCGGTGCAATCACTACACTTGTATTGTTTGGGCGATTTGTGAATCTTTTCGTGAATACGTAAATCGCTCTTTCTCGAAAAAACTTCGGCACACACCTCACAACGAAAAGACTTTTCCTTTAAATGATTTTTCATGTGAAACACTAAGTTAACTTTTCGAGGAAATGTTTTGTCACACGACTTGCAAAAATAGGGTAACTTTTTAATTGTTTTAGGTGAACCGGTTTTATCCCCTTCACAAGACTGCATCGCGCGTTCCATATCAACTTTAATACTTAGACGAAAATCACAACCTTTCACATCAATCCCAAACTGCTATAAAACACCAAACACTTTTTTCAGAAAATAACATTCTCACGTAGGGGGCGCTCGATTTAAAATACTAACATTTTATTGGTTAAAAAAGTCACATGACACAATTAAACACGCCCACGATTATGTGATTTTTTAACCAATAGCTTATAACACTTTTCAATGCTGTAGTTCCATGGCTTGATCATTAAACCCGCCGACAATGATCAAACCATGGTACTATTTTAGTCCCGGGTTCGAATCTCAGAGATAACCTTCTTTTTCAAACTTTTTTTCACACTTTCTTTTCTCACCGGTAGAGGGCGACACCCTTTTTCCCTCACATTCACAAAAAAAAAATTAAGCCCCCCCTAAAAATAAGCCCTCCCCTCACTCCCTTATCGGTTAAAAAAAAATTAAGCCCTCCCCTACTTCACTTCCTCTCTTATCTTCCAACACTTCCGGTTCACTTCCTGTCTTATCTTCTTTCACTTCCTGTCTTATCTTCCATCACTTCCGCTTCCACTACCAGGCTCACTTCCGGTACCCACCTCCACCACGCACACAGCGCCTGCTGACGGCCAACGAACATTCTTCTACTACTACTGGCAATGAATTTAATGTAATCTAATTATGCTTTGAGTAAACTCTCAGAAGGACAAATATTTAAGGCTATGTGAACATAAATATTAAAAGCAGCCAATTTCTGATTAGGAGGACGAGATGAGAAACGATGTGTGTGTGTGAAGAAACTGCAAATATAGGGATAAATAAACTACGATTAGACAATGGTTTGAAATGAGTCATTTTCGTGGTAATCCCTAACATCAACAAAAAATAGTTAGTTGTTATTTTCAAATTCAGATGTAAACTGTATATGCTGATCTATAACGGTCATAACAGAGAGAATATGAGAAATATCTATATCACTAGAATTTATTAATGCTAAGCTGTCATTGACATAGCGGGTGTAAAATGAAAAAAATAACTTATTGAATAGGTTTGATTCAAAATAATAAATGCAAATATCACTGAGGATAGAGCTGAAGAGGATGCTCATGGACGAACCATCAATCATGCGATAAAAGTTACTATTAAATATGGACGTTTTGTGAAATAGACAAATACCAGTAACGTATATTTGCTCATCAATTTAAAATTGTGAGTAGTGTAATTCCTGGAGACGTATTTTAAGACAATTTAGAGCGCCTTGAACCAGTAAGTTAGTAAAGAAGGAATTCCCGTCTAATGAAACCATACTGTGGCTTTGAGTAGTAGTGACGTTTACGAACTCATAAGGTGAGCTTGAAAATCGTGTTATCGGATTGAAACACGAAAAAATACGATTCAATATTTTAGAAAGATTGGAAACTTTTTTTATCCTTAAACAGATTTTTTCTAAAATATTGAACACGTATTTTTCCGTTTTTCAATCCGATGTATACTTCTCGAGTTATTCGACCGTTTCCAGACTTTTCAATGGAAACGATTCTCACTGCATTTTACTCGATTACAGTGCCATTTACGATTTTTGAAGAAAATGTTCAGTATAAAAGTTACGGATTTTTTTCCCGTAATATCCGAATCTGCAATAAAAAGAGGGGGTATCATTTAAGATTTCAAATTTGCCCCCCTTTCCCTCCAGGGGTGGCATAGTTGTCAGGGGCAACTTTGATATCACTAAATAGATTTTTCAAAAATATTGAACATGCATTTCTCCGTTTTTCAATCTGATGTATATTTCTCGAGTTATTCGACCGTTTCCGGACTTTTCGGACACCCTTTATATAACTGCACTAAAAAGGGCTTACTATAGAATATGGTGTACATATTATTTATCGTTCATTTACAGGACACACAAAAGAATTCGTTTACAGTAGGGTCTATGAACATTGCTGGAAGTGCGTTTTCAGTTATAGTTCGTGTTTTTTAAATTTAACTAATTTTTTTCCCAATTACTTAGAGAAAATAAATTCTATCGATCATATACAGGGCAGCACAAAAGATATCGAGTACATTTCCAATTATTGACGGAACTTTCTGAAGGGGAATTTTCAACTTTCCTATGCGTTTCATATCTGAACTAAACTTTAGCATACTATGTAGTATATATACAAATTTATACAGGGTTGCAAAAAAAGTTCCGACTATTGGTGGTTGTTTTTGAAATTGGGTTTCCAACTTGTTTACTTAGACATCATATTTCGCTTTATTAAATGGTGTTTCTGGAAGTGTTGGAAAGTGCTTCATAATCTATGCTTGACGCATGATTTTTTGCTATTGTTTTTCCTCTATTTTTTTTTCTTGTAACGGCTTTCTTTGCAGTAATCTTCCTATTCATATTGATTGATAGATGATGATGATGATGATGATGATTAAATTTATAATTTACCAGCATAAATTCTGAAACCACTATGACTAAATTTGTAGCTTACCATCCAGAAAAAAATTCTCAATATCTGTCGAAGCTCTAGACACGATAGATTATTTTTTTAAGTATTATGAGTATGAACAGCATAAAATAAAAATCGTTTCTTCGAAGAATTTAAAACGTATACAAGCGTTTTAACATTTATTTTGAAGCTTGAATAAAATTTTATGAACATAAATTAATTCAAAATACCATATTCTAAATGAATGTAATATTTGACACATACATCTTTATATGTTTTCTTTAGCAAACTTTTTAAATTAAATATGTTCTTTTATTTTTAAATAAATCCCAATGTTTAAATAAACATAATTGTCAACGCTCAGAGCAAGAAAATTTATTCGAAAATGAATAATTCGAAAATTCCCGAAACTAATTTACATTTTATACTGTGGTGCAGTGTATTCAATAACTGATAGTTAGATGGGATATTTTTGCGATTTGGAAAAATATGCATAGCGTAAAAGTTGCTTCCTGGTGGATTATAAGATATTTGTAATAAGCAACTTTGAATGCAAAATAGAGAAGGAAAAAGTTTCGACTCGATGTATTCTGATAAAATACTCGAAATTCTATTTCATTAAAGCAAACGGAAAGTGGAAGTAAAGCATTCTCGGAAACAGCTTTGAAAATATTCAGATTGTTTTTAGATAGAAATTTGAGATTTACAAAGAAAACATAGGAATGAGATTAGATTATTTAAAGCCTGACATTATATTGTTAAAATAAATGTTATTCCTCACCGAATAAAAATTAGAATGAGATAAGTGCAAATTCCAAAATATTTATATTTGAATTAATTAAATAAAAAGCTCCGTAAAAAGTGTTTGCTAATGCATTTTTGTGTGATTTTTAATATAAATATAGTAATAAATGCCAATTATAATAGTAATATTTATTACACTCGTAATGCTGTTAAATTTATTTATATATTTGCCAGTTACGTTGTTACATTTGCATTTCATTTTTTTATTTTATTAGCCTACTTTTAACATACTAGATCATACTACTCATCTGTTTTTTATGTGTGTCTACGCACGCAGAAACAAGGTGCAAAGAAAAGTCTGGTTGCACTCAAATAACTCGTGAACGGATAAAGCTTGAATTTTAAAACAAATGTGTAATTATAGTAAATCGACTATGCTCTGTAATATTAGAGTGAAGGTGGTGGCTCTAAGGGCGAATCTTAGACGTTATCGATCTTAACTTGAAAACTATAAGATATAACTTAAACAAATCAATTACAAAAGTATAGAGAGATAACGATGTAGTATGAAAGACGCAATGCATTTAAAAATAACTCTTTTATTACACATACACTTGCACATGTACTAATTCGCATTATCAACTAGTAATTCGTAGTTTCCATTACACATGCAATCTCATACATACGCAAGCATGGCTGCCGATAATGGATTCATTGAGCATACTGAACTAGATTTTCTTATTAAAATATTTTATACCTTGCTTACATGTGTTTGTTTTATTATTAAAGATGTATCTGCATTATAATTCCACACTTCTACGAATGATTCATGACGCCGGAGGTAGGTTATCGAAAACTTCGCATTTAATGTCTTATTACATCTTACAAATCCCAGAACTCTCTACATTTTTGTACTTAAAATTTTCTCTATATTTCATAGTTTCTACATTAGATAGTGTCGAAAGCTTTCAAAAACCGCCATTCAATTCTCTACAGTCACTTTTATATGATAGCGCATAGCCGTGTTAATATAAGCCTTGCACTTGTTAGACCATTCTAACTTTATCCGTTCGAGAGATATTTGAGTGTACCCAGATCTTACTTTGCATCATGTATTAAAGTCTTGCGCGTGTCGGGTTATACCGGGACGTCCCAGATTTCGCTTTTTGCTCTTTTTACCGCACCTGACACAAAGAGCCAATTCCTATGCGTGACGTCGCAAGCGAGATCCATACTACTTAAAATTTTCCACGTACTTTGTTTGTTTGTACGGATTGTTTACGATAGTATTTTGATATTATTTATTATTTTATTTAGTAATTAATAATAATTTTCAGTCTGTTTAGATTATAACGCTATCATTAATTATAGATCATAACTATTAAAGAAGTGTAGATTATATCAAGAAAATAATGAGACGCCATTGTAGTTCTCCTGGTTTCAAACCTAAGTCTTCAAATTTCCAACTGATAATGAAAAGAAAATTACGTCGGGATAACTTTACTCATATTACAACAACATTGATCTGCATTAAACGTTTCGATATACTTTTTATACATAAATATAAAACTAATATGATGGTACTGAACTTGAGCCGAGAAAAAAATTAACCCTAACGACGAATTGTTAACCTACTGTAATGGAAATATTCCAGCATATTTGAATGAATGTGTACTTCCAAAACGAAAAGAGCCAAATTATCTTTGGGTAAAAAAAAAATAAAAGAAGCAGACGATAAACAGTTTAAAAAATGGTGCATCGATAACATAACATATTTCGAAGATTTTTTTTAATAAATACGCTAGTAAATGGAATTAAATCTGGATACACTCAGTTATAAGTGATTGTGCTTTGTTTATAAAATTAAAAGTAACTGATTTCCCCAAATTAGTAGTTTCATTTAAAAGGTTAGCTAACTTAAGTGTACAAATACAATATGAAAATAAATCTGTTGATAATTTCCTTTGAGTGATTATTAGGCCCTGAGCTCAAGTATTATAGCTATACAATTTTTGAAAATGTTGTAAATAAGTTATCAAGTTAAGATAAAACAGAAAAGCAAATACAGGCGTTTAGAGAAAATGGCTTATGGCGAGAGAACGAAATTTGCTAACATATTTTCTGGCAACCTATTCTCTGTTTCATACAAATAAGCAATTTTTTTAATATATATATTAGTCCAAGTGCTACACGACAAAAATAAGGTGAAAACTGCACATCGTGATACAGTTATACCGTTTGGTCAGTATCTACTCTATATTAATACAAAGCATATAAGAAGGGGAGGCATAGCGGAAAGTGCGGGGAATTCAAGATGGCGGCCGTTATTCAAAATGCCTCATTTTCAGGAATTAGTGCAATTTCGTTTCTATTCATCGTATAAAAGCATGTTTGATGGAAATTTAGATGTTTTTAGATTAAAAAAAACATTATTTGCAACACTTTACAGCACAGTCGAAAAGTATTTATGAATTCAGTTTGCCTGTTTGTCTGTCTAGTCGCGCACTAACTCAAAAAAAAAAATAACCGGATATCCAGATAATTAAAATATGGTACTGTAGTATAACATATTGTAGTATTGTATAGTATATATTGTAGTATAACAAGTTCGGTATTCATTTTCAAGTGTGCATCATTCATAGTTCAATTACAGAGGCAATCAAAAGTATTCGGTTATATTATGGTCTGTAGACGAAAATCGCTTGCAATGTGTTTTAATGATGTTATACTCTTTGTAACATATTCAAATTAATATACATCAGTGCGGTGCAGTACAAGATACTATATAATAAGCAGTGCATATCAGTTTTCGTTCATTTACAGGGGCTCACAAAATAATACGGTTACCGTTACATTAATGTCTCCGAGCACAGCGCCTTTATAACTTGTGTATAAATTTTATAGATCATCAGCTAAATCGAATCTTATTAAGGGAGGTGCTAGGTATGAAATAACTGCAATTTTTAATAATAATATCCCTATTGGTCAGTATCTTCTTTATATTAAAACAATGCACATAACAGAGGCATAATGAAATGTCTTAGGGATTTAAGATTTAGGCTGTTATTCAATTTTTTCCGTTTTCATCATATAAAAGTGTCTTTGATGTCATTTTCGATTTTTTTAATCAAAAATTTTCTTTTTAATATCAGAAATATACTTAAAATGAAACTAGTTCAATTATTAAAGTATTTTTTATTGTATAATGAGTAAAATGAATGGATTAAATAAATAATAAAAATCCATTTTACTAATGCCTTACTTATACAACATATTAAAAAATGAATGCTACATGACAAATGAATGACATAAAATTGCAGAATATAGAAACTTTAGTTTGTAGCATATTATTTCTCATTCACATTCGTTTTTACAGTTGCGCAATAATGTGCAATAAAGACCAACCTTCCTACAACTACACTTATTTTTGAAGATTTTGCACATACATTTTATTAGTTTTTGCAATAATTTGCAATCTCGGGCAGCTTCGATCATTTTAATTTCCATGAAAAATTATCCAACCACCATCCCCATTTGTTTCGAGAGGGGAGACATATTTCCCGCTCATGTGCTTGTCCCCAAATGTGTCCAGCTTAGAAAGCACTCCCTAAAATATGTTGCTCTAGTGCACCCTTGGTTGATGGAAGATGTTCAATAGGACGATTTTTTCTCATAAACAATTCCTGTCTAGCACCATTTACACTTATGCTGTTACATGTTGAACAGTACAACAATACTACGAATTTTTCTAAAATATTTAGAATATCGTTAGGTATGGAAGTTTGCGATTTTGATAAAAATTAAAATGCGATAGTAGCATCTTTATAGAGAATCCATGGCTTCCAAGGTGATTTTTTTTATTTTCCTGTGAAACCAGGATTGCTGTCGCAGCCTGTGAAAGCATGGAATCCTAGTAACGATATTTATTTTTCTTTTGCAATTGCTGCAGCTACAGTATGGACGGGAATAAGTCTGTAATTCTTCCCTATTCCAAATGCAATCCAAACAGTTTGCAGGTGTCTATCTGACAAAGTAAAGAAATGTGCAATTTCTAAAACTAATACATCAGTATCTACAGAGCGTATAAAAATATTTTTCAATCCGTTTTCTGCCATGTCTTTGAGGTGCAAGATTTTCCTTGTACCAGCTTCTTCATGACCAGGGCAAGTCATTCCAATTAAGGAACTTAGTGCAATATGATTTCCTTTAACTTCTTCACCTGAAGTGGTTATAACTTGTGTATTATTTATGGTATTTATAGCTAGTGTTGCAAGCAGATTAAATAACTCCTCTTTATTACTTGAATTTCTTAAGAAATCTTGCCAAATTGTAGTTAGTTTGACATGCGATAGCACTTGCCGCCTGGTTCCTGCACCCCTTTTTTGTCTTGTTTCGCCTTTAATGCTTGGTGTAATGTATCTATCCCATATAAAATCTATTCTTTGGCAGCTAAAACCCTCGATGTCGTTACATAAATGGTGTTAAAATGTGTTAATGTAGTAATCATTAAAGGTTTTAGAAGACTGGTGATGCTTTAAAATGTTAATAAGAACTGGCCTATCATAAATTAAAGCATCGCATGTTCCTGCAAAGGTGTCAATTTGCAATTCTTTCATATCTAGAAAAGTTTAAAAACACATTATAAAATTAAAAACGCGCATAGACAGCATTGTTTTTATTGAAAATCCTGTGACCGTATTATTTTGTGAGCCCCTGTAAATGAAAGAAAACTGCTATGCACTGCATATTCTACAATAAGTATCTTGTATTGCACCGCACTGATGTATATTAATTTGAAAATGTTAAAAAGAGTAAAACATCATTAAAACACATTGCAAGCGATTTTCGTCTACAGACCATAATGTAACCGAATACTTTTGATTGTTCCTGTAAATGAACTATGAATGAGATACACTTGAAAATGAATACCCAACTTGTTACGGTATACTACAATACCATATTGTAACTATCTGGATATCCGGGGTTTTTTTTCGAGTTAGTGCGCGACTAGACAGACGACCAGACAGACAGACAGGGCATTTATGCAGGATTATTCAGGATATTTATGAATTCAGGCAAACTGAATTCATAAATACTTTTCGACTGTGCTGTAAAATGTTATAATGTTTTTTTTATCTAAAAATATCTAAATTTCCATCAAACATGCTTTTATACGATGATTAGAAACGAAATTGCACTAATTCCCGAAAATGAGGCCATTTTGAATTACCCGCACTTTCCGCGATGCCTCTCCTTCTTATATGCTTTGTATTAATATAGAGTAGATACTGACCAAACGGTATAACTGTATCACGATGTGCAGTTTTTTCACTCCTAGCACCTGGACTATATCATTTATTTAATATAAAGAAGCATTTATCAACTTTTATATAGTGGTACATCCTGTTTTAAAGGTAGTGGTCCGTTTAGGTCTTGTCACTAATTTCCACCCAAACACTAAATATCGCTATTTCCTGTTCAAAGTGCACCTGCAGAGGTGTGTTCATAGAGCTGAGATATCAAATATCATCCAGCCCTCTCGAACACACCCAGCCAGACACGTGGAAAGATATTTTGTTCTAATAAATCTTGTGGATTTACACCATATTAATACATTTTATATATTTTAAAGTTGTTGTTTTTTTATATCACAGAACTACTTTTAAAAGATTTCAAATTATTATATATAATTCCTTAATAAATTACTGCTTCGTATTGCAAAAATAAGATTGCAAATATTGTATGATTGAAATGTTCATAATTAAATTGTATTAAATTGTAACTTATTGCTATAAACAGGGGTCGATCCAAGCCAAATTTGGGGCCTATTTTGGATCCCTTTACAAAAATCCATTTAATAAAACAGAACCCTTCTCAAAATTCCTTTTAATAAAATAGGACCCATCACATTTTTTAAAAAAATGAAACAGGTCACTTCACAAAATTCCTCTTAATAAAATACTCCCCTTTACAAAATTCCATTCCATAAGATTATACTCTACATGATTTATTTTATTTTGTTAGGTTTTAAAATGTGTAATTTGCAAGCAAAATACGTTTACTAGAAAGGAAAACTTTTACAGGAGTTATTAATAAATGCTTGGTTCGACCTAGATTAACTGGATTTAATCTCTCGTTGCAAAATGTCATTTTTTCACAAAATATAATGAATTTTACAAACATAACTTTAACTTTTCGCAAAATGGTCCCAAGAAAAAAAGCCTGCATCGATCCCTGATAAATCTGTATGGGAAAATAATTATTTATTCATAGTTTGTTGTTGCTTAGGCTTAGCTAAAATATTTTGAAATATAATAACCTTTGATCGAAAACTTTGCAATAGTTGCCTTTTTCACATCTTTGAAATAAATGCAAATTTTAAAATATGCAGTAGCAATGTAAATCATTCGTGTTTAATAGTTTATAATAAAACTTAATTATAGTTCTTATTCAGCTATGAATAATCATTAAATAAATTAATGTAATTTTCTTTAAAGTTTAACAACATATTTGATTTTTTAAACTACCAGGATGTATTCGTTTTGAATCAGAATCATCAAAATTGGTGCAACTACAGCAGAATTATGCCTCAATATAAATATAAATACATACATATGAAATTTCTTTTAACCGGAGAAAAATGTTTATAATGCTATATAAATATTTTTCCTAATTGTCTAATTGTTATGCCAAAATATAAGCATAAACATACAACATATGAAACATATTTCCCAGACAGAATATTACAACCTGCACAAAAATTAAGAAACAGCATTATTTGTTATAACATTATTTTCTACGCTGAAGAAGAAATGAGATTGACATGTCGACTGATTTTTTTTCTAGAAAAACTAAAATAAAATTGCTTGAAGCCCATCATCATATTCTAATATGAACAAAATATAAAATAAAAAAAAATAACATAATAGTTTAATACTTCAAATAATATAAGACAAATAATTTCATTTCTTAAATTACAAAATTTAAATAATTATTTAAAAAAACATAATTCATTACTTTATTTTATAGGGCTTTTATGAACTGATTAACAACTGTCAAAGGTTATTTCAATTTAATTGTATTGCTTCTAAAATTTTAGAAAATGTGTATATGTAAAACAAGCTTTGTCAAATTTTACATTATTTAACTGTATTTCCTGAATATTTAGTTTACGTTAAGTATCAATAAACTACAACTTATTAATTTCAAGATAGCATTTAAAATAAATAATAAAAATTTAAGTATCCATTCTATTATAATCATAAAAATGTTGTACCTCTTTTTTTCTGTAATGGGTAGCAATAATTTATTTAGATATTATACAGCAATTTATAAACAGTAAAACAAAATTTTTTATATTTAAAATTTACTTACATGCGCTATTAATCCACAAAATTAAACGAACACTGCATATCTTAATCCAAGTTTGCAGCTGCTTCCAATTTTTCACAAATAAAATATAAATAAAAGAACGAGACTATTTTAAATGTTTTGTAATTTATTATGACCTGCAAATTAACTTTTACTGATGTTATAGTAATATTTTATTTTTATATGAGGGAAATTTGCTCTTTTAACACAAAAGTTAACACGAAAGTCAACACAAATTCTTCCGATTTAATCCCTATCCAGTGTTATTTCGTTCTCTTTGTACTGTATTTAATAAATGTTTCCTTGAATGAGTTGCTTAAAAATAATGTGTGAGGTGCAAACAAAAAAGTGTTGTTATTATCTTTTTAAATATATCTGTAAGCACCAAAAGATTTTTATAATTTAATTAAAAATGAGAATTCCGCTGGGAAACTTCTCTGCTGCTACATTACTGTAAAATTCTATCGAAGTGGCATTCAAGCTTATCAATTAGTAGCGACAAAAAATATTTATGTTTTTCCTTTTAAATATGACATCATTATCCGTCTACTTTCATTATATACAGATTTTCATGCTTCTTGTATTATTACGAATATTTGAAAATGCATGTTTTATTTCGAGTATGACGTCATATTTGTCCAATCCAAGGAGGATCCTTTTCATAGCTCCGTGGATGTCAGCTAAAAACAAATGACACTATATCTAACATATACTTACGAGTCACTCTTCCTATTGTTGAAGATGCAGTTGTCTTTTACTAATGTCAACCAACACATTTCCAAGCGATATGTGGCAAATAATAATAAGTTTAAGACCTGTTGTTAAAAATCCGTAATACACTTTGTTTAATTTATGTAGTTAACATGTATTCGTAGCTTGGAATGTTAAGATTCGATCGGGTAGTAGGGGATTCTCACATATCACTTTGCTTTTTCACTTAGCAATAACTTTTGATATTACTATCAAACATTAATATAGGTGATCACCCCACTATTTTGTTGCAATAATCTTCAATAATAATAATAATAATAATAATAATAATAATAATAATAATAATAATAATAATAATAATAATAATAATAATAGGTATAAAAATATTAATAGTATAAGACAATTTAATGAAAATCTTTTTAGGATCGAAAAAAAATTTTTAGGTAAATTTTGAATAAATTCCAGAAAATGTGTACTGCAAATGTGTATGCAGAGCTAAATATATAAATTATACGAGTATTTAAAGCACTAAAATGAAAATCAATAAAATTTTTCTACTAACATTGAAAGTTAACACAAATTCTTCCGATTTAATCTCTAGCCAGTGTTATTTCTTTCTCTTTGTACTGTACTTAAT
The DNA here is from genome assembly GCA_963931845.1 of Maratus michaelseni. Taxonomy (NCBI): domain Eukaryota; kingdom Metazoa; phylum Arthropoda; class Arachnida; order Araneae; family Salticidae; genus Maratus; species Maratus michaelseni. The sequence continues at coordinate 256,339,940 of OZ007596.1, read as the reverse complement.
AAATGTTTCGTTGAATGAGTTGTTTAAAAATAATGTGTGAGGTGCAAATAAAAAAGTGTTGTTATTATCTTTTTAAATATATCTGTAAGCACCAAAATATTTTTATAATTTAATTAAAAATGAGAATTCCGCTAGGAAACTTCTCTGTTACTACATTACTGTAAAATTTTCAACATCACTTAAAGTTAGTGTAAAGTTTTTATAGTTGAAACAAAAACGGATTAGCAGGTATTTAAACTGCACTTTGAACTTTTACTTTTTCACGCTAGCATTAAAAATTTTCAGAATAACGATAGAAAATTTTGTAATTAAATTTGGTATATATGATAAGTTAAAGGAACAAGTATAAAATTTCATGTAGCTTGAATGATTTAAATTCTAAATACATCTAATTTAAATCTAAAATAACGTGAAAAGTATATTAATCCGTTTTATTTCTCGTTTTTATTCACAAAAATGTAGTAATTTAGTTGCCGTTTATAGAGAAATTTGGTTAACACTTACAAAAAAAATAATATTTTGGAATTTAATTCAAAATTTTAGAGAGTTTATATGACATCCTCGTATCAATGATAACCGGTTGTTTACTAAATCGTGTTGCGTTCCATAATCTAAGAGGAGTAGTTGCGAAATAGAAACGGACGATCAGATTTTAATATAATAGATACGTGTGCATTTTTCTTTTCCTAATAATCATGATGGAAATTTTGGCAGAAAACTCTCATCTGTATGTAACTGATATTTTCATGCTTAATAATCAGTATAGTTAAACAAATATTTGAATTTTTGTTTTAATTAGGGCATGAAACTCATCTATTTTCTATACTTAATGATCCTTGTATTATTAATGTATAAAATTGATTCACGCTCCTTTAAAAACATATTTGAAAATTCCCATTTCATTTCAAATATGACGTCACTTTGTTCCCATAGAAATCTTTTTTTAATGATATAATTCTTGTTAATTTTCTTTTTCTGGCTATCATTAAGTGAATTTTGGCAGAAAACTGACATATGTATCTAACTGGCATTCAAGCTTATTAATTAGTAGCGACAAAAAATATTTCTGTTTTTCATTTTAAATATGACGTCATTATCTATCTATTTTCATTATATACTGATTTTCATGCTTCTTGTATTATTACGAATATTTGAAAATGCATGTTTTGTTTCCAATATGATGTCATATTTGTCCAAGCCAAGGAGGATCCTTTTCATAGTTCCATGGTTAAGAAATCTTTTCATAATAATAGAATTAAGTTCTTGTGGAACATCCACAAGATTTTCCCTTTATCATGCCTGACACATCTTCAAAAATCAGAATATCATATACTTATTTTAATTGCTAAAAAGGCGTAAAATAAAATATTTATAAACAGTAAAATAAGTTTTGCTAGACTGTTCACATGTTTCCCTTTCATCAGAGCTATTATCAAAACAAATAAGAATATTTTACAATTGCACGGTCTATGAAGTTTTTATTTGAAACGCCATCATTTAATTTTTCACGTACTTTTTCAAATTATCCACGTTATTTTTTTAATTGGATGTTTATTTCCCTATTTGCAACCATGGAGTAACTCCAGCCACAATTTTTTTAGTTAAATATTGCTGCAATGTTGCGTAGTGTATTTTTACGTGTTACAATCTCTATGGTTTCTCTTATAATAGATAGATAATATACATTGGAAGGAAAAATTATTTTACATTCATTGAAAGTTATTTGAATGCTTTCTTTTTAATATAATCTTGTCAGGGCTGCCCGTGCAATTGTAAAATATTCTTATTTGTTTTGATATTGGTTCCGATGGAGCAGAAACATGTCAACAGTCTAAGAAAACTTAGTTCACTGTTTATAATGTTTTTATTTTGCGTCTTTTAGCAATTAAAATAAGTATATTATTACAAGGTGTTATAATATGTTATATTTTTCATATCTTATTTCTAAAAAATAAATATAAAAAATAAAATTTCTAAAGAATATAGGAATTGTGATATAGAGTATGGGAATGGTATATGTTAATATTTTACAATTGTTTTGAAATATGTATAAAAAGATTTAAGGTGTGTGGACACACCTGACCGAAATGCAAACTGTTTGCCTTTACATGCTTACTGTTCTACTTCCATTCTCCCTGTTAAACTCCATTTCTCCCAATCCATCAAATGCCTTCTCAGCGGCCTGATCCACTTTCCACAGGTGAAATTTGTATCGAATTTGAGTACTTCTGCGTAGTGAAGGTGAACAACATTTGACTATGTGATAACGCTGGTCTCTAGTTTAAAACATACTACAGTGAAACCCCGATTTTACGTCCCCCGAATCTACATTTTTCTCGCATTATACGTTTTTTTCTTTTGGTCCCAGTTTCTCCGTATAATTGTAAAGTTAATTTAACCAAAACCGTTAAGTTTGTTATTTATGGAATTTCCCGCATTTTACGTTTTCTCTGGAAAGTAAAAAAAGTAAAAAATGTTCTAAAAAACGCAATAATTTTTCCTTTTGTGCTTTTTTAAAGCTAATTCACTTTGTTAAAATGTATGTAATCTATGAAAACGGAAACGCATTCTACAGACTCATCCTGTCTTCTGAAACTGGTCTCCCCTCCTTTGTTGAACACCTGCTGTCGCGGACTGCTCCCTTCCCTGACACTCTCTTCCCTACCCCGGAAAGCTGGCGGGGGAGCAAAGTACAGAAACAACACACTTTATTGGTGTAGGAATGAGATAGACAGGGTATGAGACCCTCCAGTTACCAATCAGATGGGGTGGCTCATTTCTTTCGTCGGGAACGGAAAGAGGTCCTTACCCTTCCTCATGTTTTCAGATTCAGTTGCTGTTTAGCAAGCGGTGGTCGCATTTTTAACCTTGTTGTGCCAAAATGACGAGTAAAGAAAAAACTTTTCTGTTGCTGAGAAAGCCGAAATTGTTAAACAATTTGATGAATTCACGGAACCAAAGTAACGTTCGTTCAATCGCAAGGAATTCCCGTGACAAACCTACAATCCATACTACAGAACAAGTAATATAAAAACTTTTTTTTAAGTCAATTCCTACTTAGGTCAAATAGAAATTTTTTTTTCCAGCTAACTACACGCTTCGCCACTGACGGTATTTATTCCTAAATTTATATCCTGCTAAATATCTTACATAAGAGAAATTTTTGAAATGTATTAAAAATTAAATAAAAAATAAATAGCTAAAATACCAAAAATTAATAACTCGAAAAGTATTTCTCACAAAGTTGTTAGACAAACTGCGTTAGAAAGGTAAAAAAAAAAATGTATTTTTCTTGATATAAATTTAAAATCTAATGATTATGCCGTTTTTCCAATATTGAATTTCAAAAATTACCAAACTTCACAATAAAGTGCCATAGCGATGTTACAGCTAGCGATAATACACTTTTTTCAAATATTAATTAATTAATTAAAATTTATTATTTAATTTTAGTTTGATACTTCATCTCTATTCAAAAGTACAGACTCACTCCACAATTATAGCCTCCTTCGCCCGCGAGCGGCCTGATCTTCGTCCGTGAACAGCCCCATTATCTTTTTACGTGTGAAGGTGAGACTATAAATATGGAGTGAGTCTATACTTTTGAAGAGAAATCAAATATAAAATTAAAATTAATTAATTAAATTTAATTAATGAATTAATATTTGAAAAAACTGTATTAACATCAATTGTCATCCAGTCCAAGTTAATTTATTTGAACTTGAATGGATGAATAGAAAATATTTTATTAACTACTAGCAAGCTACGCCCGCTACGCTGGTCAATTTCTCTTAACGAACCTTTAATCAAACAAAATATTGACATTTCATAATTCACTTTTATATTTTAACAGAATAATAAGGATACTATAATTTGTGACTCGTGCTATAGTCAATATACACGTCAGGACACGTCGCCCTTATCATTATCTTTTTACGCGTGAAGGTTTCGCTATGGTACTCTATTGTGAAATTTGGTAATTTTAGAAATTCAATAGTTGAAAAATCGCAGAATCATTAGATCATTTTTCTTTAGAAATTGTTCTTAGAGCGCATTTAGATCTTATAAATAACAATCATGCCGAACTTGAAGTTTCTAGCTCCTTCAGCATCGCAAAAATCGCAATTTTAGGACATTTTTCGCTTCTGCACCCCCCTCGGGGTAGTGGCACCGACATAAAATATAGCCTATGTTGGAGCAGGGATTGTCACCATCCATTTGCCACCATCACTTTTGAAATCGCTTTAGTAGTTCCAGACATTCCATACAAATTGTAATTTATAATGTTTTTAGAAAATTTTTTGCTTATTTCAGCCTTTTAAATTTCGAATTTTTTTAGATTTTGTTCTTATAGAGCATTTAAATCTTGTAAGTAACGACCATACAAAATGTCAAGTTCCTAACTCCTACATTATTGAAAATATCATAATTTTGGAACGTTTTTCGCTCCTGCACCCTCTGCGGGCAGTGGCACCGACAAAAAATTTAGCATATGTTGGAGCAGGGACTGTCACCATCCATTTGCCACCATCACTTTTGAAATCGGTTCTGTAGTTTCAGAGATTCCATAGAAATTGTAATTTAGAATGTTTTTAGAACGCTTCTTCCTCATCTCACCCTTTTAAATTGCGAATGCTTTTATAATTTGTTCTTAGGGAGCATTTACATCTTATAAGTAACTACCATACCAAATTTGATACTTCTATCTCCTTCAGTACACAAAAAATCGAAATTTTAGAACGTTTTTCGCTCCTGCACCCCCCTGGGGGTGGTGGCACCGACATAAAATATAGCCTATGTTGGAGCAGGGATTGTCACCATTAATTTGCCACCATCACTTTTAAAATCGTTTCAGTGGTTCCAGAGATTACCCCCTACAAACAAACAAACAAACAAACAAACAATCTTTACTACTTTATATATTAGTATAGATAAGGGGGAATTAGCCCCTTGTTTCCCCCCCTTTATACTTAACCAATCAATCCCGAAAACTAATCAGAGATGCGCCTTAACACAGTAAACCTATAAATAAAATTTGAAGGAAATGGGATAATTCTGCATGAAAAACCCATTTGCATAAATTAAGGGGGGTATTAGCCCCCCGTTCCCCCCCTTTATACTTAATCAATCAATCCCGAAAACTAATCAGGGAAGCGTCTTAACCCAATGAATCTATAAACAAATGTTGAAGCAAATAGAATAATTCTGCATGAAAAACCCATTTATATAAATTAAGGGGGGATTATCCCCCCGTTCCCCCCTTTACACTTAACCAATCAATCCCGAAAACTAATCAGGGAAGCTCCTTAACACAGTGAACCTATAAACAAAATTTGAAGGAAAACGGAATAATTCTGCATGAAAAACCCATTTATATAAATTAAGGGGGGATTAGCCCCCCGCCCCCCCCCCTTTATACTTAACTAATCAATCCTGAAAACTAATCAGGGAAACGCCTTAACTCAGTGAACCTATAAACAAAATTTGAAGGAAAACGGAATAATTCTGCATGAAAAACCCATTTATATAAATTAAGGGGGGGGATTAGCCCCCCCCCGTTCCCCCCTTTATACTCAGCCAATCAATCCCGAAAACTATCATGCAAGCGCCTTAACACAGTGAACCTATAAACAAAATTTGAAGGAAAACGGAATAATTCTGCATGAAAAACCCATTTATATAAATTAAGGGGGGGATTAGCCCCCCCCGTTCCCCCCTTTATACTTAACCAATCAATCCCGAAAAGTAATCAGGGAAGCGTCTTAACCCAATGAACCTATAAACAAAATTTGAAGGAAAACGGAATAATTCTGCATGAAAAACCCATTTATATAAATTAAGGGGGGGATTAGCCCCCCCGATCCCCCCCCTTTATATTAACTAATCAATCCCGAAAACTAATCAGGGAAGCGCCTTAACACAGTGAACCTATAAACAAAATTTGAAGGAAAACGGAATAATTCTGCATGAAAAACCCATTTATATAAATTAAGGGGGTGGGAATTAGCCCCTTGTTCCCCCCTTTATACTTAACCAATCAATCCCGAAAAGTAATCAGGGAAGCGTCTTAACCCAATGAACCTATAAACAAAATTTCAAGGAAAACGGAATAATTCTGCATGAAAAACCCATTTATATAAATTAAGGGGGGGATTAGCCCCCCCCTCCCCCCCCTTTATACTTAACTAATCAAACCCGTAAACTAATCAGGGAAGCGCCTTAACTCAGTGAACCTATAAGCAAAATTTGAAGGGAAACGGAATAATTCTGCATGAAAAACCCATTTATATAAATTAAGGGGAGGGGGGGGAATTAGACCCTTGTTCCCCCCCTTTATACTTGACCAATCAATCCCGAAAACTAATCAGGGAAGCGCCTTAACTCAGTGAACCTATAAACAAAATTTGAAGGAAAACGGAATAATTCTGCATGAAAAACCCATTTATATAAATTAAGGGGGGGGGGAATTAGCCCCTTGTTCCCCCCTTTTATACTTAACCAATCAATCCCGAAAACTAATCAGGGAAGCGCCTTAACACAGTGAACCTATAAACAAAATTTGAAGGAAAACTGATATTTCTATGAAGAGTTATCGCATTACGTACGTACATACATACATACAGAACCGGCTGCCAAGCTCTCAGGGCTTGACAGCCAGTGTGATAACTGAAAAATCGCAATTTTAGAACGTTTTTTGCTCCTGCACCCCCTGGGGTTAGTGGCACCGACATAAAGTATAGCCTATGTTGGAGCAGGGGTTGTCACCATCAATTTGCCACCATCACTTTTGAAATCGGTTCGGTAGTTCCAGAGATTACCCCCTACAAACAAACAAACAAGATTTACTCCTTTATAATATTAGTATAGATTGAAAATTCCAACAAGATATATATAGAGAGAGTGGAAGCTAATAGTAGGAATTTAAAAAGGAAACATCGAGAATGTGAAAGAAAAAAATGCCAAAAAAACGGAGAACATTGACAAAATCGCCGTACGACGAGCTGGAAAGTATCTTATTAAAGTGGTTTAAAGAAGCTCTTGCCGCGAATGTACCTGTAAGTGGAACGTTGGTAAGAGAAAAAGCTCTATAAATCGCCGATAGGTTTGGTGGTTTGAAAGAATTAACAGCTTCAAATGGCTGGATTGACCGGATGAAAAAAATCTTGACATAATGATGACATAATCTGACATAAATAATGTAAATGACATAAATAACGTAAATGACATAATCTTGTGTATAGATCGCTTTCGGGAGAATCATGAAGTGTAAATGAAGCTACAATAGAAGATTGGAAGAAAAATCTACCAAATTTGACCAAAGGATACAAGCCAAAGGACGTATTCAATGCGGATGAGACCGGATTTTTCTTTAACCTCCTACCGGATAAAAGTTACGTTGCTAAAGGAGACTCCTGCCATGGAAGGAAGATGTCTAAATTGCGTCTTACGGTTTTACTGTGCTGTAATTCTGATGGAAGTTAGAAGCTGACGTCTCTTGCTGTTGGAAAGTCGTGCAACCCACTATGCTTCAAAAACATGAGAAGTTATTCGACAAAGTACGAAGCAAACAAAAATGCGTGGATAACCAAACACTTTCTCAAAGACTTTTTTGCGCAAATTAAACAAAACAATGGGGTTGCAGAGTCGTACAATAATTTTGTATATTGATCAATGCAGTGCACATCTGGTTTTGCAGCTGTCTGATGTGCATGTCGAAATTTTTTCGGTAAATTGTAGCCTTGTGATTAGTGTGATTGTAGCCTTGTGTAGCCTTGCGGCATTATTCGATCTTTCAAGGGTTTTTTTATAGAAAGCAACTTGTCCGGAAAACTGTAGTGGAAATAGAAAATGGAAACCAAAATGACTCCTGCAAATTAAAGTTAAGTGTTCTAGAGGCTATGCATTTTATTTCTGCGTCGTGGAGAAATGTTACACAACAGTGCATTTCCCATTGTTTTGAAGAAAGCGGAATCGTAGCATCTAATGAACCGAGAACAGATGAAAAATCAGCTGTGGTAGACTCGGAGAATGACAACGAAACAGTTATCGATGATTACATCCGGGAAAACTTAGCAACATGCGAAGCTGAAAAAGCTACTGCTCCATCCGTGGCCGACGTTATGGACTTTTCGTTCACCGATGAAGATGACGAAGAAGAAATAGAAGCACAGCCCACCCCTTCTTTCAGTATTACATTGAAGAGCTTACAAATAGTGAAAGACTATTTTCTTTCTCATAAAGACTAGAAAAAAAAAACTTGCAAAGTATTTCAAACCTGGAAGATGCTGCATTCACTTTGAACTCAATGACTAAAACACAATCCACTATTACGGACTATTTTCAACCTAAACGCCAGGATTCGAAACTAAATGTGTTAAAATGAAATGGTAAGTATAATAATGTTCTTTTCGTAAAATATAGATTGTAATACCTTTTGAAAGAGTCATCTTTACCACCTTTAGCTTTTTCTATGATTTTTTTGCTTTCTATGTATTTCCTGTATTTTACGTTTTTCCCGTTATTTACGTTTTTTTTACTCAGTCCCTTGAGAAACGTAAAATCGGGGTTTCACTGTACTTTCGATTGGACTTCCTGTAATAGAATGAACATAAAGTACCTTTTTATAGTTTATTCTTTAATTTTCCCGCCAGCTTTTTTCCGCTCCTTTATCTTGTTACATACGAGGTATCTAAATATTAACTGGTGCCTTTTAAACTTCAATATAAGATCACGTATCTGACGAAAGATATTGCGGTTTGGAATAAAATGATTTCCATGATAAAAACTGTTGTTTAATAAAAAATAGTCTCAAATCTTACCGTTATATAGTGCTATACTCAATAAATAAAGACAAATACGCAAAAAACTAGAAACTTTTATAGAATATTTATTTGGGCACAAGCAGTTACAGAACATTTACTTTTTGGAAAATTCACACCCATATAATATAACCACATTTCAACATATGCACATGTAACCCAGTCTTTTACGCAATGACATGGATTAAAATTTAGTACCGTTTGGATGTGATTCGTACACATTGAAATATGGTAATAAACTAATTATGATAAATGATCTGCAGTTGTTTAATTTGAGTTTTTAATACTTTTTTTCTCTCCAGCACCATCTATTTCAGAACTATGTACCATCATCTACTTTATCTGTTACAGTATCATCTATTGGCAATAATTGAAACGATTTTTTCTATTTATTTAAACATAATTTTTCAGCAACCGGAAACGTTTTAGTGCAAGCATCACACCCGTGTATCTGCTATCTGATATTATATTTAAGTTTAAAATGTATCAGTTAATTTTCTTCTAAACTGTATAAGTTAGTTTGAATTTTGATATAGAGTCAGGAGTAAAAATGATGACAAACACAAACTATTCACAGACCAGTTATTCAGTATATTTACATTTAAGTTCAATTTTCTTAGTGTACTTACATCGTTCATCTCTCTTTATAGTACGCCTTTCATGCTAACAGATCACATTATCACTACAAATTACACAAAAGTTAAAAATTAGTTATTCATGGTTTTTTCTGTTACATGTGTGAATTTTCATTGCTCTTCCCCATTTATACCTATTTTCAACTGTATTTTTCAAAGAACTGCATTCATTTTTTCCTCGATCGAAGATTGCTAAACGATAGTATGCTTTTCAAGCTAACAGATCACGCTATCACCTTAAATATCACAAAAGTCTACTATCGGCGTTTTTCTCACCAGACTCTTTGCATACATTTGTACTTATTTCGTTGTTTTTCTTTCTATCTACAAATAAACCGTACTTCATAAATGTTTTTATTCATAAATATAAATATATATAATGAATTTGTTTTTGGCTATGCGAACCCACACATAGAACTTTAACAAAAGCATTCATCGCTATGAATGTTTCGTAAACTATTGTGCTGGAAATAGAAACAATCTTTAGCTTCTTTTGTGAAGAAAACAAATCTGCATTTTCCATTCGAAAGTACTAAGATATAAAAAGTTTGCTTTGTCAGAAATTCTTAGTGGTATTCTATTATTATTTATAAAAAACTATTGTATATTATAATTTATTTTTCATTTACTTTTAAAGAGGAAACTAACTATATATATTTAAATTTGAGATCCGAATGTAATAAAGTAGTTAATTTTTTGGTTGCATATTTTTAAACCTTTGATAATGTATATATGTGTTACTTTTAAATGTCTTGAAGAAACATTATATCACCAGTCGACAAATTGTACGTCAATGATCATCTATTTTCTTTTTCAACTAGAAATTCTCTTTTTAAAATAAATTATATAGAGGGTGTCCATAATTAAACGACCCTACTTTAAAGTTGTCTACAGACGAAACTATTCGTTAAAAAGTTGTGAAACTTTCTGAAGGACATAATGAAAGAATGGGAATTTGTTTAAGCGAAAAAAATAGTTCAAAATTTCGCCACCAGATGGCGTTTTCAATGAGTCAATTGCGTTTGAAACATTCTGTAAGTCATGATAAACCAAGAACTTTACCTGATCTTAAAGACATTTTCACGACATGTTGTTATTATTTCCCAGAACACACTGTTGTCAACTGTGGAACATGCTATCCTACGATTCCAGATGGTAGTTGAAAATGATGGACGTCATGTGGAACACGTTTTGTTGCAATAAAATATGTAAACTATCTAAAATGTATGCTAAATGTATAATTATTAAATGTTTTTGAGTTATCATACTTACCAAATGTTTCAAATGCGATTGATTCATTAAAAACGCCATCTGGTGGCGAAATTTTGAACTAATATTTTTTTTCGCTTAAACAAATTCCCATTGCTTCATTATGTCCTTCACAAAATTTCACAACTTTCTGACCAATAGTTTCGTCTGTAGACAACTTTAAAGTAGGGTCGTTTAATTATGGACACCCTGTATTTAAATTACCAAGCATTTATTTTTTTAAAGGTTTCTTGCAAAAAATAACGTTTAAGGATACTATATGGTAGATATATTTTGTTAAGAAGAAACTCACAATTTTTCCTGTTTATCACAGAAGTTGCTATAAATTATAATAAAAGAGCAGATAATTACTGAAACTCATTGGCATATATGTGAAAAATATGAACAAATTTCGTTGAGCAAATTTATTTTAGACTATTATAGAATTTTAAGTATAAAAGTAAGACATTTAATATTAATTTATTAATTTAGTTTTAATAAAATAAGAGAGAGGGAGCATGTCGGATTACTTACAAACGAAAACACAAACCAAAATTGCACTGATTTTGAAAGCAATGATGAAAAATACATAATTAGGAAGAAGGAGAGAAATATTCTATTAAACATCGATTGGTTTTGTCTATATTGCTATAGAACGAAAGGCTTCAGGAAGAACTTTGAATAAAAATTCAGCCGAATTACAGTTCCTGTACAATGAAGAACCTATAAATCTTTCAGATTCGCCCAGTTCAGATCACGCTGGTATCGAACCTGCAAACTTCGTTCGGAGGTCCCCATCTTTTAGACAGCATGCTAGCCATTAGGCTGCCACGTTAAGTGCAGAAGTGTGTAAGTTGAGTTAAGTAATAAGACTTAGATCATAATTAAGGTCACTAAATAAGACTTAGATCATAGAAAGTAGGCACAGAGGACTAGATGGATTCGGCTCCCTAATATTGCCTGCTGCAGATGAGTGTAATGCCATCTTTGCACTATACCTGATCAAATGTCTCATCTACTTTTCTACAGTTAGGCGAATAAATTAGCTATGATTACAATTTACGTTTAATTAAAAAGTAGTTTTTGATAGCACTGTTGATGACTATAAGTTACTATGACACACTTGCTTTTCTACGATGTGCCCAAAGTGCAAATTTATTTTGTTATCATCATGCTGTAATTCCTTTTTCCTACTTCATACCGTAACCTACGAGCCTGTACTGACAGTATATGATAATGTAACGCTCGTGACTTTTCAAACGGGAAGAGTTATTTTTTCGTAATAACATGAGACAAAACTGATTTCAGTTTTGGAATCGGTTCTTGAACAGTACGGAGAAATCGCTAAAAGCGTTTAAAAATCCATTTTAATTTTTAACGGAGTAATCAATAGTAAATATGTATTAAACAACATATCAGGCTATCGGAAAACTAGTTTCAGAGCACTGCATTCACTAAAAGGCTGACAGGAGCATTTTGGTGACTTTATGCAAAAATAAGGAAAATGTAAAACAAAATGCTTTTAAAAAATCCTGCAATTGTTCATATACGATATTTATAGTGAGTTAGATTTTGATTTGGTCCAATAATATTGGGTTGTTCAGAAAATTCGTGCCGTTTGGGAAAATTAATTTGTACGAGAAAATTTTATCATTTAATTAATAGACATTAATTCCGATGGCTAATGTCTAATAATTAACGGGCAGAATTTTCTGGTACGAATTCATTTTCTCAAACGGCACGAATTTTCTGGACAAGCTCATAGTAGTTGAAGAAAGAAAAATATTTCTTAAAAAATTTAGAATCAAAATTGAATACTGAGTACCAAAAATCTCAGATTTTATCTAGAGGTCTAAATGATTTCAAAAGTACCTCTGCAATTGTCTGGAACAACAACAAATCAGAATAACAATTTCTGTGTGAATCCACGTCTCTTTTTCAACGAATATGTGCCCTTTTAAATTCGACTTCGCCAAGGAAACTGGTACTAAAATTGTTGAAGAAGTTGATAGATTGTTACGAACGATATTAAAAACACCCTCCTTTCGTCTATAACAATCAACACGACAGCCCTATATCACGAACAGTTAGTCTTACGTAAGGCTCCTATTATCCGGGCTGACACCCGACGCCATTTAATTGCCCATAGGAGAAGAACGATTGGCCACGCCGCGTGGGCAACAATCGCTGATTGGTCTAAGTGGTCAACAAAATGCTTGATGATTCAGCTTGTTTTATAGTATCACTACTCTAACGGACCTGGAGTTGGTCTCATTAGATTCAGCGTCCACAAATACACAGATTTGGCTGCCACAAACGATTTTCATTTTTACATTTTTTAATTTTCTGGATTTTTGAACACATTAATGATGTCTGTTCAAGCTTATAAACAAACCCATCATTTTTGTGGTCCAAATTTCATATCTCCAAGTCCTTCCGTTCAAATATTATTAATTTTTTTAACGCTTTTTTGCGATTTCGCCCCACTGTGTGACGACGTGCTTTCTGAGACTAAGTAAGTTCTCATTACGTAACTCTGCCTTCATCCAGTACACATTCCGTGAGAGTGATCTACAAAATATATAAAAGAACACTTCATTGGAGTTTTTCTTTACGAGGTACAGTGTAGTTATACAAGGTGGTCAAAACAAGAGAGTGGTGCGGGTTGTTTAAATAAATGTTGCTCGAACCATCCATCAATTCAATTTACGTAGTTCCTTTCTTTTTATCAGTCACAGGGCTTTTTCTGTGAGGTTATAGTGGTTATAGCGACTGTCTCATAAAGGCATTTGAATGTTTTGATCGTGAACGGTCGTAAATCTAACATTTTTGTGCGTGCAGAGACATCTATATGCTATTTTACTCCAATTTTTGACGAATGCATGTGGCCATAGGAATTTGTGGGTTTTCTGCGTTTCGCAGTGGTTTTATGCAAACTGTGGCTTTTTTCAGCGGTCGGCAATCGTATTTAACCAGGTGCGAGTGTGTGTAGCGTTGGATTTGGTTGCATGTCGCCCACCATGGTTAAACTGTAGCTTGCCAGCATAAAGCGTTTTTTCTCCCTAAATAGAATTGACTAGAGGAAAAGTTCAACGTGGAAAGAAAGTTTTGTTTTATTATTGCAATAAAGTTGAGTCGGCAGCCACGGGCTGCCATTATTTTAGGTGATTTAATTCATCGTTAAGAAAGTGGTGAAGGCATGCGCAAAAGCGTTAAGTTAAGATTTTAAGGATTTCAGTGATCGTCTGTACGTAAGTGAAAAGTTTTATTTATTCACTCTGTTTAAGTAATTTTGTTAGTGTGTAGTAAAGTATATTTTTTTAGTGGGAGCATTTTGAAAATATTAATCAGTCCATGCTAAATTTCGTGAGTGAGACTCAGCTTTTGACCCTGCCCTTTATCTTTAATAAAGACTTCTTTTTTATCCCACATCTGAGTACTTATTGTGCTAGACCGGTGAACAATGGAACCGTATGCTACAAGGTGAGGTTTTGCTTTTCCATCCTGTAATTAAGTAGTTATAAGAAAATAGTTTGTTTTTTGTTAGTACTAATTGCGGTTACGTACATATTGTTTTTGATGGGATAAGTATTGAAATATTATGACATAAAAAAATCAGTGAAATTTCGAAAATCAACTATTATAAAATGAATAGTTTAAGAAAAGTTTGTAGCTTGAAAAAAAATATTGTTTAGAAAATTTCATTATCAAGTAATCATATGGAATGAATAATAATTTAATAATAGTATAAAAATGATAACAAAAAATGAACTCCCAAATTCCAAGTGAAATAATGTAAATTATTCCATTATTTACAAATAATTATCATTAAGATTTAAGGTTTCAAATTTCTTTCATTAAATAGCACTGGCAATATTTTTAGTTATTTACAGTGCATACAAATTTTAATGTATTAGAGAAACAAAAAAATAACTTTAATTATCTTTAAATATTTCTATCATACATTTTGGTCATATCCGTAAAATAATGTCAGGAGAAGGGTTTAAAAATTATAATTCATGTAACGTAATAATGAAAAGAATTTTAGAACCTTCTTTTTAATTATGCTGTTATATTTCATTTCAAAAAGCATTAAAAGTTTTTCGTTTTTCTTTAAGAAAAAAATGTCTGCTCGGAGACATGAATGCACAACTAACTAAAATCGAATACATATTTTTATTTTTATATTTTTTTCTGCACATAAAATGTTTAAAAAAAATTTTTGTAAACAAAAATTTACTCTCATTTTTAATATTTCCTTATTTTCTATCTCGAAAGAGAATCAAATCAAGAACAAAACAAGAAAACTTTGTTTACAAAGTTTTTCCTTTTCATTCGTGTTATAAAAGAATATATTTTAAAGTAAAAAAACTTCTAAACATTTTGTAATATAAAATTTTAAAATTCGTATTTGTTATATAGCTGTTAGCCCACAATATTCTGACAAAAATATATAGCTAATTTAAATCCTGTAAAATGTTTGCCTATTAAATATTCAAGCTGCTTATTTTGAAACAAAAATTTACTCTCATTTTTAAATTTTTTTATTTGTTATTTAGGGAAATGATTTCAGAATAAAAAGTTTTTACCTGTGTCATAAAAGAACAAGAACTAAAAATAGTGCGTTAAGCATAGATCATGTAACACTTTCCAACACTTCCAAAATACTTTTACAAACTTTTACCGTGTTTGGAAAGCGCACAACACATTAAAAACCAAATTTCAGGAATTACCAATAATATTTGGTAAAATATCTGAAATCTTTTGTGTAGCCCTGTGTATTACCTATATATTTGTATATATACGAGATAAAATGCTAAATTTTAGTTCAGTTAGGAATTGTATAGCACAGTTTAAAATTACTCTTCTGGAATTTCCGTCAATAAATGGAAATGTACTCGAGATCTTTTGTGCTGCCCTGTATACAGTCTATAGAATTTATACACACGAAGTAATAGGGAAAATATTAGTTAAATTTAAACAAGTTGGAAATTGTACGTCAAACGTGACAAATGAGGTGCGTTCGTACTATAGCTAGTTATATAAATATTCAGATCTTGGTGATTTTTAATTCTGTGAAATGAATTATATCGTCTGCAGATATTCATTCTGTCATAATATAAATATATCGGTTGCTTGACTATTAAACTTCAAAGCCTCCTATAACAAGAAAGCACCGATTTTTTAAAAAAAATCAAATTTCTTAATAAATATTTTTATTAATATTTTCTAAAGTTTTGATTCGATTTTTATAAAATTTGAAATGTCTCGACAAAATTAATTCTGCAAAGATAATATATCTTAAATTTCAAACCATTCGGTTGGGTAGTTTTTGCGTTGTTATATGCGGACGGACGGACAGACGGACGGACGGACCAGACGACGACAATAGGTGCTACGTATTTATATAATTACGAACGCACCCAAAAAGCGCTCCGTAACTGAAAACGCGCTTCCAGCAGTTATTGTTAAAAGATAGTAATTTAACCGAATGATTTTGCGTGTCCCTGTAAATAAACGATGCATGTTATACTCACAATATTCTATTAATAAACCTCTTATACTGCACCTCAGTGATATATATCAATTTCAATATGTTTGGAATAGCGAAACATTATTAGAATAAACCGCAAACGATTTTTCCATATAGACCGTAATGTAATGGAATTCTTTTGAGTGTCCCTGTAAACGAACTGTAAGTGCTATGCACATCATATTCTATAATAAGCCGCTAGTAGTGCTCCTAATAGTGGCTAGTAGTGCCGCTAGTAGTGAGGGATATATATATATATATATATATCAATTTCAATGTGTTTGAAATAGTGTAACATCATTAAAGTACACCGCAATGATTTTTCCCTATAGACCGCAATGTAAAGGAATTTTTTTGAATGTCTCTGTAAAAGAGCTATAAGTGCTGCACATTTCATTTTCAATACTGAACATGCTATAGTAAACCTCAATAACATATGTCAATTGCATGAAAATCCGAGCATATTTACGTGAGTTAGAGCACAGTCAGACAAACCGAATTCATAAACACTTTTCAACTATGTTGGAAAGTGTTAAAAAAGACAAATGCGAGTAGGACTCGCACCCTGAGGGTTCCATACCGTTATGTCATATTACGGTAAAAGTTAGTAAGTACCTAGCTTCTGTCTTCTTACCTAGATGATTCTTGTACTTGTTGTATCTTAAAGGTGTCATTTATTTATCTATCAACTCTTAACCGGATTTTATGTGATGACTGAAGAAAGAATGGGTTACACCGTATTGTATGTAATAGTTAGAAAAAAAATCTTGCAAAAAAAATTGTAGTACTTCCAAATTTTGATCTTAAATGACTTTTTTCTGTTACATAATGAATTGTTACATAATTACTGTACATAATGAAACTGATAAATTTATTTTAATATAGCAGAACCACCCAGTTTCGCCCCAGTTAACCTTGGCCTTCCGGATAACATAAGTGAAAATGTAATATTCTGAAAATACGCCAATCACAATAACGCATTCGCGTCTATAAACTGTCAAAATGACAATCAGAAAAAACTTATGTTATTTTGACGCATTCATACTAAATCCCTCAGCTTTATAAATGATTTTTTTTAAAAAATTCTTTTTAAAAGTGTCGTGCGCAAAATATCGCATCAAAAATCAGCAATAGTTGACTTATTCGTCTAATCTTCCATAATTGGGTTCATATCCACTGTTTAACACGATTGCTGAATTTCTAATATCGCTAAAATACGTGTTTAACTATTCTTTAGTAGGTTTGTTATCCTGTATTTCATGCTCCTACATAAAATTGCTGCTGAAATATCGCGAAATGACCTAAAACGTTCGACCTCCTCATTTAAACACCTTACGAGGTGAATTTCTAAAATCGCTGAAATACGTGTTTAACCCTTTTTTTAGTAGATTTTTATCTTTAATTTCATGCTGCTACCTAAGACTGCTGTTGAGATATGGCGAAATGACCTAAAACGTTCGACAGCTCCCCCATTTATCCCCCTTAGTAGGTGAATTTCTAAAATCGCTGAAATACGTGTTTAACCATTTTTCTTGTAGATTTGTTTTTGTGAATTTCGCGCTCCTAGCTAAAATTACAGCTGATATACGGCGAAATCACCTAAAACGTGCGATCCCCCCCCCCCCATTTAACCCCTTTCGAGTTGGGGGGATTTTGCAAAAATCTTTCTTATTTCTTTCCTAGTTCATAACATCAATCTGCTGTCCTGACGTTAGTCGTTGCAGCTGGGTGTTGATGAATCAGTTAATCAGACGTTGTCTCTTTATATAACAGTAAGATCAATTGTGGGGGTTAGAATGACAGTGGAGTAAGTCACTATTTATGAATTTGAGAAATGAAGTGTTTTATGAAACTTGTCTTATTGCCTTAAGTGGCATTAAGTGGTCCAACTTGTTTTGGCCTCTAGCGACTCACTTTGTGAACTGTGACTTATTTGACTGTCGCACTGAACAGAAATTAATATACGTTCAGTGAAAATATGGTTATCTAGATTTTTCAAATTTTTGACTTACTCCACTGTTATTCTAACCCCCTCAATTTAAACTTGAAACCTTCAGCTTTTCTTAAAGAGAAAACGGCCTTGACAGACAGACGAACGACAAAGAGATCCTATAAAATTTTCATTTCTTCCTTTTGAGTTACAGAACCCTAATTAATTGAAAAATTTACATTAATTCCAATTTTTTTTAGGTGCGTTCGTAATTATATAAATACGTAGCACCTATTGCCGTCGTCTGGTCCGTCCGTTCGTCTGTCCATCCGTCCGTCCGTCTGTCTGTCCGTCCGTCCGCATATAACAACGCAAAAACTACCCAACCGAATGGTTTGAAATTTAAGATATATTATGTTTGCAGAATTTTGTTCAGAGCCGTTTCAAATTTTATGAAAATCGAATCAAAACTTTAGAAAAAATTAATAAAAACATTTATTAAAAAAATTGAATTTTTTTTTTTTAATTCGGTGCTTTCTTGTTAAAGGAGCTTCTGAGGTTTAATGGTCAAGCGACCGAGATACTTATTTTATGACAGAAATGAATCTGCAGACGATATAATTCATATCACAGAATTAAAAATCATCAAAATCTGAATATTTATATAAATAGCTATAGTACAAACGCGCCTCATTTGTCACGTTTGACGTACAATTTCCAACTTGTTTTAATATAAATTTTAGGAGGACATATTTTATGTTATCTACCTCTTTGACCATGCATTGCATTCTAACAAGAATGCGCAGCTATTATAATAATATAAATTATAATAATATAATATCACATACATTATTAAACACGCTTGTTTGAAAATCAAATATTTTCTGCTTAATTAGCATAATAGCTTCTGCTTATTTTTTGTTTATCTTCAGCTTATTTTGAAAGAGATTATTGAAAACCATGGTTGCTATTTTTAAGGGAACTTTCAGAGTCTGGCATCTCTATAATTAGGCAAAATAACTCGCCAGATTGTCGCAGAAGTTACTAATGGCATATTGTATAATGTTTATCTTTTATAGCGATTTCATATCATCAACATTATCATCAACAATAAAATTCTGGAATACATTTTATACCTTTTCAAAATATAAATGCATATATTTATTTTTTTACAGTGAATATTTTTAATACACATATTCAAAAAGGTTTTTTATGTTGCTGCATTTTAAATTTCTCATTTAGAAATAGATTCATTTCATTTTTCTCATACTTTTCCTCGTGTCTTATTTCCTCTAAGCTAAATTTAAAAAAAAAGAAGAAAACCTCATGAAAGAAATACTTGTTCAATACATTCGCTGAAACGTACAATTTAAGTTTACACATAATGATGAAAATTTTTTTAGAAATTTTTTCTGCTAATCGATACATCTTTTTTTTTAATATAACGGTGTTAATTCAAATCAGGCAGAATATTTCAGACACGACAATTTAGAAAAAAATATGTTGTAAGGAATAAAACGAATGTTGTAATAAATATTAAAGTAAATCTATAAATCATAGCAGTTAACTCATAAATAATTCAGATTTGCTTACGGGAGTTTTAAATCAAGAACTCGAAAAACAAATTTTGACAAATAAAATAATTTTAGCACGAAAATAAAAGAGCTCCATTTCCATTTCTTTACTTTACAAAATAATTTCTGATTTCATATTTCGCATGTGTTTAAAAAGAGTGTGTTTAATCCTTTTTCCAAGCGTTCGAGTTAAACACTTATTAAAAAGGGGGGCTCTACCCACTACGCGTTATGCTTGCCAACCGCTGCACAGTGGGGAACGTTTTGACGATCCAATTACACTGTTAAAAATTTGCAGCAAACTGTCCAGTCAGTTGACCGTTTTTATAGAAAACGGTTACATAACCGTAATTTAACTCTATTCTAATCATAATATAGGCAATAATATGGTCAGAATAGGGTTAAGTTACGGTTATGTAACCGTTTTCTCTAAAAACGGTCAAATGACTGGACAGTTTGCAGTAAATTTTTAACAGTGTAGACAAAATTATTGCGTTGAAGTTTAATTAGGTGTTGATGTTTTTTCGAATGTATCACTAATAAAATACTCAAACAGTGATAAATATTTGGTTCATATAATTATTATTATTGTTATTATTATTATTATTATTATTGATATTATTATTATTATTTATATTATTGTTAGTTATATTATTATTTACTAGATGGAACCCGTCAAAGCTTGACGGAAAAAAATATTATAACAATATCATTAAAATAAGCTTCTTTATTATTTAAGAAAACAACTACAAACATCATTAAACAACTGTGTAATGCAAATCCGTTTGACATTACCGCCATATTCCCTACGGCAAGAAAGAAAATTTCATGGACCTATGAAGTATCATACAAATAGTATATTCCTACGTTCATCTTATATTCAGTAAATAAAAGAACATAGTAAATAAAGCACACATCTCCCCCCTCCCCCCTGTGATAATGCAACCGAATGATCTCCTATGAGCATGTGCATTGCATCTGCCCAAAAGCACCGTCGAGATTCGACGTTAAAAAAGTTTTAAAATGTTTAAATTAAAAACTTTTAAATGTTTTCTTTAATCATTGTTCATTCCAAATCTATATCTTCTAAAACGCATCCATTGTTTTAAGGTAATCAGATGAAGAATTTTTTTTACAATAATAAATAAATCTTCAGATGAGGGAGATTTTTAAGGTTTTCAAGTGTAATTTATTTGTATAGTTTCATCCGTCCCTTTATATAATCAGGTTGATTGTCCCTTTTCCATCACAGTCGGGGATCTTTTACCTCTTGTACAGTTAAATACCCAATAGATCTTTTAAAAAAATACAATTCGTAGCATATTCTGATGCAACATATGCATCAGCGAATTCAACATATCAATTTTATGTTAAACAAAAACTCAAAATAGTTTTTTTTCTTTTTTGACAGATTTTAGTTTAGCGCCAAAATGCTCTATCTTATGGATAATCTGATCTTATGATTTATCAGGGTTTATTATTTTTTTTTCACTTTTTATGATGGTTAGAGAAATCTATTTTCAATTGTGGCAACTTTCCCAGGGGCTATTTTACATTATTGAAGCAAACTGATGGTCATTGTTAAGATAGAAATGAAAAACATTTCATGCTTGAAAATTATTTAAAAAGTCGTTAAATTAAGCTGCAGTTTTCAAATAAATTTCAATAGAAAGCTATTTTTTTCTTTCTAATTCATGATGTAAAAATTAAAATTATTAAATGTACAGGGTGTCCCAAAAAGGTGTACCCATTTTTAAAAATGAATAAGAAACAAACGAATAGAGTTATTAAAAGAATTATTGCAGGAAACGGATATGTGAAGTCTGGAATTTTATTTAGAGTATTTTATTATGTTAGTTCAAATTCTTACCGACAGATGGCGCTGTGGCTACCGCATTCATCAGCAATAGTTGAAAATTAAATGACAATATTTTCAATATGTCCTCCATTCATCACAATAACATGAATGAAACACAATAACATGAATGTCTTAGAATGAAATTAGCACACACCTTCTGCAACGTCTGTATGGAAATGGCTGTACACTCTTGAGCGGTTAATCGCTGGAGCTCAGCTAGCGAAGTGGAATTTTGGCAGTAAACTATATCCTTCAGATGGCCCCAAAGAAAAAAATCACACGGATTTAAATCTGGTGAGTAAGGTGGCCAATTCATACCCTTGCCGGTTAATTTCGGGTAATTTTCGGTGCTGTAGCGCCATCTGGCGGTCAGATTCTGAACTATCATAATAAAGTGTTATAAACAAAATTCCAGACTTCACACATCCGTTTCCTGCAAGAATTTTTTGAATAACTCTATTCGTTTGTTTCTTATTCATTTTTAAAAATAGGTACTCCTTTTTGGGACCAGTAGTAAAAAATTGAAATTTGTGGTATTTAGAAGTGATGTAAGCGCGATGAAAGCTAAAGCGATAACGCCGTTTGTTGTCATAACCGTTATACATTTCTAAAAATTGCCACCTGTGTTTTCGCTGGCGTCCAAAAGTAGACTACCATTTTTTTGACATCGAAAGAGAAATTCACAGTGAAAGAAATATGACTTTGCTGCTAATATGGAACTGTTAAATGAACTCATAATAAACCTACCAAAATAATTCCTATAAAATATTAGCCTTGCACTGTTTATTCTAGCTAAAAATACAATCATTATTTCAAGTTCCTTTTTCTACCATAGCACTATTTTTAATAATTTTAATTTTCCTGAAACCCTTTATTTTTGGGAATTTTTTATATTAAAAAATGAAATCTTCTAACCTATAATAAAAAAAAAGTAATTGGTAACATGCAATCAAGATGAAGCAATCAATAAAGACTCCAATTCTAATCATTATAATTAAGAATGGAAAAATCAGTTAAAATTACGTCATGCTGACACAATCATATAAATTTTTCTCTTTAGTTTTATCAATGTTAAAATGCATTTCAAGCTAAACATAACGTCATTTTCACCGGCGCAAACTTTTCACACTTACTTTGTATATGTTACTTTTATGCGTAAATACCATGTATACAAATCAAAATATATTTGTATTTAACTGTAATGAAAAATGGCATCAACAAAGTTATAATGCATAATAATAGACGGTTTCAGTCGTGACGTCAATCATGACGTTTTGCTTGGAAACTGACTCCAAACAAACGGTTGCTATGTGGTATTTTCTATTATATTTTATATATGTAGCTATATCTTATAGCTATATCTCACGGTAAAGTGTTTCAATACATTATATGCAGCGGTAACATTTTTTTTACGATTTATATTTAATAAGAAACGAAACATAGCAACCGTTTGTTTGGAGTATCCAACCAAAACGTCATCACTGAAAGCGTCTATAAAATAAACCCAATGAACAATATTCTTGTGACATCACAATAAATATGAATTTTAATTCGCTTATAAAACACGCGGATAAATTATTTTTACCTAAATTTAACTTGCAAATTAAAAAAATCGGTCTAAAATCCACGTGCTTTTAATATTATTTCTCTATTATCTCGCAACCACAGAGTTCAGAAAATAAACTATGTACCTCGCAACAGTGGGCGTTAATCCGATTGCCGACTTTATGACGTCATAAGCAGAAGAAAAAGTTTGATTGAAAATTACGGCTAATTAATTAAATTTTCGAACAAACGAATGCACGATAACAAATCTGTGTCTAAATATCTTTCATTTAAAAAAATAATGATGTAATTTGATGCAGTAGTTTGTTCTCACGGATTGTCGAAAGAAATCGCTTAGCGTTTTAAATATATAGATTTATATTATAATATTGTATTGCCATTAAAACTGCACATGTATTCAAAGTTTCAGCTTAATCGGATAATTAAAAGTGGTTAAAAATTGACTTTCAAGATTTGATCTAAACATTGATACATACACTGCATGTTAATATAACTTAATGATTCGCAAAATTTTTGTAGGAACTTTGTTAAGTTTTCAATACTTTAGGAATGGCACTTTGATTTTAAATAATGCTTATCGCTTAATATTACTTAATACTGTGTTAAAAGTCAAGATAAAGTTTGTAAACTAGATGGCGCTTATTTTCAAACAACAATACATTAAATCTTGTGACAAATGGCCTCATTTAAAGTAAAATTTTGATTTTATATACACGGTGGCCAGAATTAAAACACCACCCCTACACATTGGATTCTGTATACAGCAGTTTCTTCGACAACCCGACCATCTTCTTCTCAGGATCTTAATCCGTGTAATTTGTGGCGGTGGGGACATTTAAAAATCTTGTTTATCGAGAACGTCTGGTAACCTTTGCAGATTAGAATGAAGGTATCACTCTGAATGTGAGAAGCATCTCAGTCAATTAGTTACGATCAGCAATTGGGCAAGCTGTCCACAGACAGAAGATTTTAAGAGTATACATATTCAAGAAAGGAACCATATTCAGCAGCATTCCTTACGTTGGTAAGTTCCTTGTCACATGAATGTTTAGTACGTTTTTTCAGTATATGTCCAGTTATACAGCATCATCAATCAGTAATTTCTGAAATTAAATTTGTTTTTGCGTAATTCATTTCCCCATATCTTGAATTGTATGTGTACAAAATTTGAAGCTGATACGCTTCGGTATCAATCGGTTGATAGGTTTAATATAAAGAGAAGTCGGAGTAAGAGTGTTTTAATTCTAACTATTCGGTATATGTAAAAAAAATATTCAAATTTCGGTTCTAGTAACACATGGGTTTACGTTACTTGAACCAAAGCTATTTGTTTCATAAAAAAGCCATTTAAATAGGTGAAAGGCTCAAGCAGGTATAAGTATAATCTAGAAATAACATATACATAGAGTCATTTTATTTATAAGAATGTTTCTTTAATAATAAATAATCTGAACTACTACACCATCGAAATGTTCCCTAAAATTTTTGTAAAAAACAAAACACAATATCACTATATGGTGTATAAACATATATGTATAATTAAAACTTATATAAACATTAAAACTACATCGAAAATCTTAAAATTGACGTTTTGGATGACATCTACGACCATCATCAGGATCACAATGTTACGCTACATTAAAGTCTGAAACAACAGAATCCACCATCTTGAACTGAATTGCTTGCGAGGTCCTCCATCACCCTTGGGTTCAACCAATTAAAGATCAGATGGAAAACGAATACAGAATTCAACGAAATTAAATCATTCTGGAAAGTAAAAACCAAGCAGAATCTGAAACACAAACATAATTGAACTTTGTCTGTTACTTAAAAGAAAAAAAAAAGAAAAAAAATCAGCAATATGCGATCATTCTAAAATGCTCAGCCAAGATCTATGGATTTACATATTCAAAAATGAAAATATATTAAACATTTACAAATAATTCTAATATAGCATTTTCTGGACTACAAATTTAAATAATTCCTGACATATTTTAAATATAGGTTACCAAATGGCATACAATTCATAATATTTTTTATGAAAGTGCATTACTTTAAAAGCAATATAATATTAAACTTCAGGAACTTTGTCAAAATGATGAAAAAACAACATTTAGAATTTAAAGCAATTTTTTTCAATTTTTATAGAAAAACAAAATGTTAATTTCCGTTAAATAATAATGAGGAAATGTATTTTTTGTTTTTAAATAAGTAAGAAGTTCACTCAAATGTTAACAATTTAATCTCTTAAGACTTTTTAAACTACTAAAGAGGAAAATTTGAACAAACTTTAAAATTTAAAAACATTTTCAGACTATTCTATTTTGTTTTATTTCGTAATGGGTTTAGAAGATCGTATTTTAAAATTTAACGCGTATAAAAATAAGAACTTTATCAAGTGTTAGTTACAAAACAATTTCCTGAACACTTTTTCTGCTACATTTTTCTATGCAGTTGTATTTTTCACTTTAGTTTAACTTCAATTTTTTGCTTACATTCTAACAAATTGTGGAGATTTAGTTTTGAAAGAGTCAAAAAACAAAGAGTATTAAATATGAAATAGACTAGTTTTTATTTTAATAAAAGACTGTTCTCTAGTCTTACTTCATTATAAGCTTTTATTTTCATAACTGTTTGTTTAAGCAACATGTTTTCTATACTTATTTTTATATCATTTTATTTTAGCCATTTATTGTTTTAAGAATTTTCTTTATAATCTCATTGTGCCTAAATGCGACAATGTTCTTGTACTTAAACTCTTAACGTATGAATAGTATATAAATGCTATATAATGAGACATTCGAAGTTCAGGAACAAAATACGAAACATATTTCTGCGTTTAAAACGGTTTCTTTGTTAAAATTTCCCCTTATTATAATATACATTGTTCGTTATGCAGTGCTCCCATATTCTCTAAATGCGACGAAAAATTCCAAAAATGGTTTATGATTTTTTTTTTAACTTTGAATATCAAATAACCTTGTGGACGTTAAGGACTATAACGTGCGTTTCATTTACCTAAAGTGGAACATCGGGAAATGGCGACAAGTTTGCAAATTAGAGTTCGAAAATAATTTACTAATTTTGGTGGCTGGTTTTCTTCAGAGAACTATTAGCGACGAAATGAATACCCTAAATGTGGCGATATTTTTAAGAAATTAACTGTGGCAAGTTTATACGGTATTATTATATATTGTATTAAAATTATGTTTAAAGAAGGTATTGTGTTTAATTAAGCTATGTTGAGCTGTGTTGATCGGGAATTTCAATATTGATCCGTCAATAGCGTTTTTCTTTGACGAGTACTTCAGAGCCTACACTAGTCACGGGAAGAAATGCTCAAGCTAATGTTAAGTCTATGGGAAGGTTCTAGCGCGATTTCTTGCTCGCATTTTAATATTTTTAAATGATTTTTTTGCATAGGATAGCTGACGTCGATCTCTAACGTGTTAGTTTTTAATTTTTCGATTTTGGTTCCAGTTTTTTTTATATAAGTGTACTTTTACTTTCAGAACCGGTTCCAACCGGTTCCAAAATTGAAAATGTCCGCTTATAAAAAAACTGTAACCGAAATCAAAAAAGTAAAAACTAACAACGTTAGAGATCGGCCTCAGCTATCCTATGCAAAAAAAATCGTTTAAAAATATTAAAATACGAGAGAAAAATTGCGTAAGAACCTTCCCATAGCCTTAACATTAGCTTGAGCGTTTCTTCTCGTGACTAGCATAGGCTCTTAAATACGTGTTTCACATGATCAAAATAGAAAAAAAAATACATGCCTTTAAAAATTGTAATAAAAATAGTATTTTCCCATTCAGTTGGTGTGCTGTTCCAGGATAATTATTCGATTCTAATGCCATTCAACGATATAAAAATTTACAAAATCAGAAATATGAATTAAATAAATTAAATACTTCTGACATAATAGTCATATCCACCAATATCTTGGCTGTTAACACTTTAGCTGTTAGCAATCATTTCTACACTGACCTGATTCCTGCCAATAAATCAATTTTTATTGAGGATGATTTTCCTGTTAAAGATGGGAATATGCTTCGTGATTTTGAAATTAGACATGATTTGATAAATGTGGTTAATGAGAATTTAACAGCTAATGCTGACTGATCTGCAAGCACAAGTTTTGAAACTAAGCAGCAAGAAAGTAATAATACAACTTCTAAAGTAATGTGTGATGTGTCTGTTATAACAAATTTAGATTGTATAGAAATATAGATGATTAAGATTTTGAATTTTTGCAAACAATGAATGCATATTTTAAAAATTTAGCGTGCAAAACCAGATCAGATTCTATTCAAGAACAGTCTGGAGTTCAACCAGAGTCACACTCACAAATATCTCTTCCTGAAGTTAATCCATCTCATGCTTTTGAAAGTTGTTGTCTTAAAAAAACAGATTCACCAACAAATGAAAATTCAGCCAAAAAGCGAAAAACAGTTGCGTCAAACTTTGCTGAATGCTTAACAACTGAAGAATATATGAAAAAGTTAAAAGAGGATAATGAAGTGAAACAGCAAAAACAAAGACTAGAATTAGAGAAGAGGGAACAAATAAAGTTTTAAAAAGCAAAAACAATACTTCAAAAATAGAATTCGTCAAAAACTCGAAGTCAATCGCTAAACAAAATCTGGAAGTAAAGGTGCAGCAAAAACAAAAGTCACGAAGAAGCCTAAAACTCAAACTCATCTAGCTCCGTATCATTCAGAAACGAAAAAGAAAAAAAATTGAGGTCTACGTGAAAGATGAAAACCAAAATGAGTTAAAAGCAAACTACGAAGCAAGAGATTTGGTAAAATTTATGTTGCATCTGTCATTCATTATTTGCTTCTTGTTTTTTTTTTCAATGGTAGAGGTTAAAGTGCATAAAGTATGCATTATTTAATTATAATATATTCAAGATTATTTATATCAGTTATTTTTTGTATTATTTAAGTTATTATTAAATAAAGTTATTGGTGTATTAAGTAGTTTCAATAATCAGCTATTCAACTTTTAATTTTATATATTTGAAATCTTTATTAAGTAATTAAAAGTTTTTAGCATATAAATGAATATTTTAAGGTGAACTGCATATATAAAATGCATTGTCGCATTTAGGACTTTGGACGTCTCATTTAGGTTTTAACTACTGTAACTGCGACAAAAATGACCTAAATGCGTCATTCGTATATTGTTTACATATATTACTGGTAATGATTCAATTTCTAAAAAAACAGTTAATTTTGAATTAAAAGCACAGTATTCATCCATCTTCTGCTTAAAAAAAAACATATATTTATTTAATAAAATGCCAAATATACCCTAAATGCGACAAAACTATGGGAAATCGCGTCGCATTTAAGCACAATGACCTTATAGAATGTTTGTAGACAAAACTGAGTTTTGAAGTTTATTTATTTTGTTTTAACTATTACAATAATGCATAAAAAATTATTTATTCTATTTTCTACCTAAAGTATTTTGTCTACAGAAATTGCAAAACTTAACTTTTTTTTAACAAATTTTCTTATTCATTTCCATTATTTTAAATATGTTCTATTAATAATTTCATTTACCTTATTCATTATTAGAAATATTTTTAACCATTGATTTGAAGAAGATTCGAAATATTTTACCTAAGCCATTTTTCTTATGTGCGTAATTCCAAGTTTTTTTTTTAAATAAAATTATATTGTTTAGCAAACAAAGTACACATTCAAATTAGTGTCATATATGTTACAATATGAAAAATCTTGTTACACTTTAAAAAATCTGTTGTGATTTTTAGGTAGGTGAAACTTCATTCGAAGACTTTTTTTAGAACATTAGCATAATAAAGCCCATGCAGTCGTCATTATGATTGCATCTGACTTTGGTCGAAATATATTGATGATTTTCCACATAAATAAGAGAACAAAGCTTCGAGAACCAGAAGAAAGGTTACTAATATTTTCTAATAGATGACACTTAAATAAAACATTCGCCACCATTCTCTCATATCGATGAATACTTTCACCGATAAAACTTAGCCGTCATGCCATGCCTTTAAACTTAGTACATACGATGTTAATTTCATATCACATTTCGAAATATTCAAATGATTCTCTGCCGTCAGCAACAGAATTTTTTAGCAAGAACACTGTCACAGAAATCTGCCCTCCGCATCTCATGTTTCACGTTAAATATCCAAACGCGTAGTGTTATCTACGCTAATGCCGGGTGTACAAAACAGCCAATCAGATCTTTTGAGCAGTGCGGAACTATGTTTTTATGGCGGTACAAAATTTAAGTACTTGTGTCTATGCGAGAAAAGGCGCGAATTCAACTTTGGAATAAAAATAAGAAAAAGAAAATGGTACAAAATGATAATTTTAAATAGAATAAATTCGGCTTTTTAAGAATTAAGAAATATAAAAGGTTTTTGAAGAAAAATAGTTACGAAAACCGTTTTTAAAAATATTTTGAAGGGAAAAAATATTAAATAAGCATTTTAAATAGAAAGAAATTTAAATAAATGAAATAATTGGAATATAGTTTAAGATAGGAAACAGTTTAATAAACTAGAGCTGTATAATAAACTTAGAAGGGGAAAATTTTATGGAATAATTTTAATGAAGTGCGGAATTAAAATGTTTATTATTATATATATATGTGTGTGTGTGTGACGTTTTGCCACAAATGGGAGACATGTCTGGCGCACTTGAATTAAACTGTAGTCTTAAATTAGTTTGCATCTTCAAAGCCGAGTATTTTGGTGATTGCAGAAAATAAAAACACGATGCAGTTGAATCCATTTTATTCAAACATAATCAATCTTCTTTAGATTCCGGGAAAATGCTCTATTTACGAAACGATAGCTTTAACAACTTGTTTATTAACAACTCTCTATAGAACAATATCATTTCTATTAGATACCCATTCGGCAGCAAGCAACAGTTTATATTTACATCATTTCGACGACAAAATCCCTTGCTCTCCCATATTTGATAAAATTCACCGCTCGCTGCAGACGAACGCTTCAGTTTTAAAAAAAAACTCCCCGATGACAACGTTCCATTGCATTCCCAAATCCGTCCCGTTTTCATTAGCACACACCAAACGTCCAAAAAATCCCATCGTCTAAAAAAGCCGAAAGATCGAACGGCCGCCCTTTTAATCAACGCCATCCGTCAAAAATTCCCGAAAATCGAGTCTGCTTCAGGTTTTAACTGTATTCGCGTAAGATTGCAACATACGTCACGTGACACAGATCGCGGCTAACGAAAAAGAAAGGCTACCGCGGTGCTTTACGCGTATCTTTTTTTGCAGACCGCGGGAGTCACGTGATGCTCGAATCCACCAATGCAGGTGTACGAAAAGAGCATCACGTCACACTAGCGGTCTGTAAAAAAAGATAACTGGAATGTACCGCGGTAGCCTGTCTTTTTCGTTAGCCTCGCACAGATTCTCTGAATCATAAGGGCTTTAAAGAGATTTCATTCCATTTCCGGTGCATTTATTTTAAGGTGATTTTACTTCCGCGCGGGAAAAAATGTTCTTCAGGCTTCTATACTCTTGCTACCAGCTGGATGCCGTATAAACAAACCAATTTATAATATTATATATTATATATTATAAGATTATATATGATACATTTTAAACTAAAGAAAAAAATGAATCTTTGATGTAGAAAAAAAATTAAAGCATTTTGGAAATATTTTAATAGACATTTAATATTTAATAATAGGATGTTTTTTTTTTAAAAAGAACTAATGTTTTTAGAGCGGGATAATTTTAAGAGATATGATATTTTAGCATTTAAATAAAGAATCTATAACAGTTTGATTAAACGGGAATAATAATAATGAATTTTAATAATGAAATTAAAATAAAGATGTTCTATTTAAAGAATAAATTTAAGTAGCTATCGCCATTTTTAGGTCTAAATACTTTGTAATAAATATTATTAAGTGGATTATGATAAAATGGCTTTACATATGGATAGTAAAGGACTATTTTAAGAATAAGAATTATTTTAATAAGCCGGATTCATATACGGAACATTACTAAATGGAAAAATTTTATAGTATAATTTAGCAGATTTCGGAAAAAAATTAAATTTTGTAATATTTATATATATGTTGCACATAAATTGTAAAACAATTTTATAGAGAAAATTCTAAATATGTATGATGCTTCCTTATTACTATTTCACCGCAATAATTCTCTAACATACGACAAATTCATAGGAAAGAGGCATTTAGAACTTACCAGACCGTAACAGAACGCAGTAATATTTCTTTCGTAAAAAAACAAGTTAGAAGTTCACTCAAATGTTAACTTGTTAACGATTTAATCTCTTAAGACATTTTAAACTGCTAAAGAGGAAATTTTCAGAAAACTTTAAAAGTTAAAAGTAATACTTCCAAACTACTCTATTTTGCTTTATATTGTAATAGGTTTGGAAGATCAAATTTTAAAAATTTACAGATAAAAAAATAAAATATTTATCAAGAATTTGTTCCAAAATATCTTCCTGAATAGTTTTTCTTGAACATTTTACTAAGCAGTTGTATTTTTTTTATTTTAGATTAACTTTATTATTTTGTTCATTTTCACCAATTTGTTGAGATTGCCCTTTAGAAGTAGACAAAAAAAAATGCTAGTTAAAGTAAAGATGATGTATCTAAATCGATTATGTTTGTTTTTAGTAAAACCTCTCTTCTAGTCTTATTCTGTCTTATCTTCTCTTGTCTTCACAATTGTTTATTTAACCTATTAAAATCTTTTATATACTTTTTACTTTCTTCTATCTTTACAATAATAAAGTATTGGATTCTTGAAAATTTTCGACTTCCGGTTTTTGACGTTTCAGAACAATTGAATCCTGAACACGATTTGATGGTTTTTTAGAAAATGTCTGTCTGTGAATCTGTCTGTATGTCACAAACATTTAGTGGGGGCTGTATCTCGAGAACTAATGCACGGAATTTAATCAAATTACATATTAAACTACCTTAATATAAATTGGTTCTGATTAGTTTTTGATGTAAATCGCCCACCAGGTGGCACTGCTATGCTGCATTTTTCATGATTTCCGCAATAGCTCTATCTCAAGAACTAATACACGTGCTTTCATCATTTGATTGATCTAGAAAAAAGCTTTGTGATGGCCACAACATACTAGTTTTATATCATTTTAGTCGCTTTTTCATATTTCTTATACAGATTGTCTGCGGTAGAAATTGAGCTCAGAATCTATCTATATTATAAAGGACAAACGTGTCCGTGCGTAAAGCTGACGTCATTTTGCGAATGGCAACACTTAACTATGAAATATCTGTTTTGCGATTTTTGCTACTGCAATTTTTTTAATTTCTAAGCATCGTACATTTTTAATTTTTACACCGTTGTATAGGTGGGAAAATTTACTTTCAAATGCAATTTGTTTAATAACTATATTATAACTGACTGATTTATTATGGCTTTTAAAATAATTTTCAGGCATGATTTTTTTTTAAATCGTTCTCTATCGCTTGCAGACGATTACAAAATATTAATTTGTTTCCACTTTAAACAATACTATAAAAAGTTCAGCATTTGTTTCCAGCTAATATTCAATAACTAAATTAAAATTCACTAAGCAATCAATAAAATAGTATAAAAAACACGAATTTAATAGACATGTAATTGAAATAAGCGCTTAAATCCGCTGAAATTATCGTTCTTCGAAGTACGCTGTTTAGCAAAGTGAAAAGAAGTTCACATCCTTTGTAGTGTCATTTAAAGATTTATGGCGTAGTTTCAGTCCTACTCAAAATTTAGATATATTATGCTGGGAATTAATTCGTCTCATGTACGCCACTGAATAAGTCTGCTCGTATATGATATTACATATTGCGCTGCGAAGTTGCAGCCTTGCCAACGTATATAAGTGAAAAGTGCCGAACTGGATGCCGTCCAGATGGCTTAAATGGTAAAGCACTTGGAGCGCTGTACCAGGATATCTGGGTTCGATCCCCGGTCTGGACACATTTTGCACTCTGTTGGTTGTATGCTGTTTAGCAAAATGAAAAGTAATTCACATCCTGTCATTTAAAGATTTATGGCGTAGACTCAGGCCTACTGAAAATTTAATTGGAAATTTATATATATTATCCGATATTGGGAATTTATTTGTCTCATGTACGCCACTGAATAGTGTGCTCATGTATGACATTCCATCTTGCGCTGCGAAGTTGCAGCCTTGCCAACGATGTAAGTGAAAAATGCCAGACTGGATTTCGTCCAGATAGCTTAAATGGGGAAGCACTTGGTGCGGTATACCAGGGTATCTGGGTTCGATCCCCGGTCTGGACACATTTTGCACTCTGTTGGTTATACTCTGTTTAGCAAAGTGAAAAGTAATTCGCATGCTGTCATTTAAAGATTTATGGTATAGTCTCAGTCCTACTGAAAATTTAATTGGAAATTTAGTAATATTATCCGATGCTGGGAATTGTTCCCGCATAGCATGCATGGTCACAGTGACGTCATCGTGACGTCACAGTGAGTCACGTACGTCACGTCACATCTGTGACCAAAATACAACCACTCAGTGACATCACATTGTGACTAAAATGTGAATTATTTGGAAACCTTAAAAAATTTGCAAGAACACTACAAAATATGTTATTCAATGTAAAAGAATATGTTTCTGACAATTTTTAAATTTTTGTGACGTCACTGTGACGTTACTGCAAATCACAAACACTACGTCACCTGTGTTATCAAAATACCCCCATGTTGTGAAGTCACAGTTTGACCAAAATGTGAATTTTTAATATATTTTAAAATGATGAGAAATATATATTATTCAGGAATGCTTTAATGCACTTAAAGGGTCTGATTCTGACTGATTTTTATGATCCCTGGAAAATTAACCTACATTGATTAATTTATTTACTGACCTACAGGAAAATGCTTTATAAATAGGTAAATTGCAATCAATATGCAATTATAAATTATAATACAAACATAATGCGGCATGTACTCCATGAAAATTTTTTTTTTAAATTAAGGCAGTTTCTCATTTGCTTTTCATATTAATTAACAACTTTTGTAAAACTGAGAGCAACAATCTATATTATAGAGCGCAAGCTATCCAAGAGTAACAATGACGTCATGTTAACAGCGGCAACAACTGAACAGTAAATTTCGCTTTTACAGTGATTTTTTTAACTTCTAAATATTGCACAATTTCAATTTTTAACCGTCGAATAGGAAAAAAAATGCTCTTTCAAATGCAATATGTTTCAAAACTGTACCTCAATTTACTGTTATTTGTGGTTTTAAAAATAATTTTAAATCTTCTTTTTTAAAATCTTTTTATTGCGTGCATTCCGATTAAAACATATTAAAACACTTCCATTTCAATAACAATTGTTACAATAATAATTTCCCAAATTTCAGCGTTTGTTTCCGACTAATATTCAACATCAAAATTAAAAATTTCATTTAAAAAAACATAAATTCATATTTTTTAAAATACAAATTTAATAGACATGAAATCATGTTACTTCTGCTGAAACTATTAGAATAATAGTAATAATAATAATAATAAGTGTATTGGGCGATATCTTCGACTATTAATTCCTGACATGCGACTAATACGAAAGTATCGGTAATGAATTTATTAGAATTTTCAATTAATATTTACACACACACACACACACATATATATATATATATATATATATATATATATGTCTGCTATATTCTATAAACAGAGTAACCCAGGTTTTTTCCCCTAGTTTTATCAATTGTAAATTACACTTAATACCGGAAACGGCTGAAAATAATATACAGATGGGGTAATTAAAGATTTGTTTATGTGAGGGGAGGTGGGTTGTGAAAATCAGATGCTTTATTATAATAAAATCACTGGTATACTTCCGATAATAATTGTTTTTTATTTAGTGTTTAAGTAGATTGAGTACCTCTTCCAATATATATTTTGCTGTTTGTTTCATACTTTGTAAATAAATTTAACATTTTCCGAATATAAAATGAAATTTAAAAAAATTATGCAAAATGTATGATTTAAATAATTATTCATGTCTTCGTTTTTCATTTACCACAAATTTCTTTAAAAAAAATATTGTTATTTTGCAAGCTGTTTCTTCTACAGGACATTAAAAAAGAAAAAAGGAAATTTTGAAAAAGGGAAAATGCCCCCCCCCCCCAACCTTTTACTTTTTTAGTATCACATTTTGCAATTATTACGCTCTATGCAAATTTTACTTTTTTATGATTTTGCATTCTTGTCCATTAAAACATTTTTTATGTACTTTAAAAATTTAAACAATGTTTTATTTGATACGCCATGAATATTGATATTTTTTTACAACTTCCAAAAATAAACTATACAAGTATTATTATTGTGAAACTAATCGTAAAAA
Source organism: Maratus michaelseni (assembly GCA_963931845.1). Taxonomy (NCBI): domain Eukaryota; kingdom Metazoa; phylum Arthropoda; class Arachnida; order Araneae; family Salticidae; genus Maratus; species Maratus michaelseni. The sequence continues at coordinate 256,304,361 of OZ007596.1, read as the reverse complement.
AACGTAAAATGCTTATAAAAAATAAATTTTCAAATAAGAAATTTTAATTGGAGAGACTATAAAAAAAAACATTCTGCCTTTTTAACCTTCTACTCTAACATCAACTATATAAGAAGAAAAAAAAAAGAAAAAAGATCTTCTGCCTTGCTATTAAATGCGCGCAGATGTTTTAAACGTTTTTCAAAAATATCGTCTGCTTTTTTAACCTCAGAATAAGAGACGCACAACAGTGTATTTAATCTTTGGATGTCAGTTCGTTGGACAATACGCGTGTTATGAGCGTGTATAATTTCTACGTATTTAAAATTAAAAACCTGCACAGGATTCCGCAAATACAATTTTTATACGAATTTTCTTTCCATGAAAAGTACAATTCCTTTGCGTGGTTAAATTTGCTTTCCGCCAATGTTATTGTACTTCATTTGGAGGAATTTTGCCTTCTCAAGAAATTTTCGCTATTTTTACGTCAAAATAGAATATTGAAGATCACAAAGAAAAAGAGGTATGGAAAAATATTATTTTCCCTGTTAGCTTTGCATTAAGTTATATCGTTTTCAGTTACTTTCATGTAGTATTTTACAAAAGTTAAATACTTCGTTTAACATTTATCAGTTTAATAAAGTTTATTAAATTTAATGTTTATTTTGTTAAAATAAGTAACAATATGTCAACGATTTTAATCAGATAATTACTTTCACTAAATTCATTTCCTGAGTCATTTTATAGTTATAAATTTCAAAACATCTGTACATTATTATAACAGAATTATTATTAAAGGGAAATGTTCTTTATAATTATCACCTAATCCTGTAAAAAAATAATAATAATAAACCAATGTGTGGTTCCATTTTATGTTGTTATCTGAATTTATATATTTTTTCACATTAAAAACTGGTTAAATATTTGAAACTATGTTTGTAATTTATTATTTTATTGGGTTATGTAACTATGATTATCTACATTTCAAATGGACTTTCTAACATCAAAGTAAATATTTTTCAAACCGATGTTGTTGAGTCACAAAGGGTTAAAATATAGTTATAAAATAAAGGTTCCATGTATGATAACGTATTTTGATCTATAAGTTAAATTTTTGGTTTTCTCTTTCAAAAATAGCAACTTTTATGAAATATTTTTCAAAAATCTTTCTTAATAAATTGAAACATACAGTTATTTTTCTTTTCAATATGATTTAAAACCTGGACCCCGATGTGAATATTATGGGAGAATACATTGTTCGAACATTTTCACTAGTTAAATATATAAGATACTGTTTAAAAACTATTGAAATAGTTAATAAAAAATACCCTTTAAAATTTCAAGGCTTAAAAACCTTATCACAGTCAAAATATCGATTATTTTATTATTATCTCAAATTAACGATCTAAACTTTTTATACACGTGGTTTAAAATGTCAAAACTGTATTTTTAATACATACACGATTGCCATTCAAGGGTTTTTCATTCATGAAAACTATATAAATGACTTTTTCTCAATATTGATTTTTTGTTCATTGTTATATTTTTTAAGTTCTTTACTTCCTTTAGTATTTCAGTTTACTATTTTTTATACATATTCTTTATTATGTATGTAATAAAACCTTGCATGGAATTAGTATTACAGATTTTTTTGTTTTCTATATATGAAATCACATGAAGAAGAGTTAAATTCCATAGATCCTCACAATATGGAATAATAATAAATTTATATAAAATCTAATATTAATTGAAATAAAAATCCATGCACAGTGTTCTATAACATATTTTAGTAATTGTAAAAAAAATATAATAATAATAAGTAAAGTAAATAAATTTAAAAAATGTCAATACTTGTAAAAATAGCAGGTATTTAAAGCATTAATTTATTTTAATTTTGTTAAACATTTTAAATAAATGTATAGTTTTTTTTTTCAAAATGTGCTTTTAACTGACTATTAAAATATACTGCAATAACAATTTTTATCAAAATTCTTAAATTTAAAAATAATATTGAAAAGTAACGTTTCCCATTTATAGCACAATCACATAGTACTTATTTGCTTTATTTAAAAACATTTCTCTAAAATTTGTAAATACCGAGCTGAAAATGCAAAAAATGTTGCATTTATATTATAGAACAACAGAATTTTAATACATTTCACCACTTTTATATAATAAATTTGAAAATCTTCAAATCCACCTTTTTCTATTTAATGTGTAACCAATGGTAATGATTTGGGTTCATTTGAAATCGGGTTGTCTCACTCGATTGCAGGATTTTAATAAAATCGTCTCAAAATCGCGTTACCCGACCTGATAGGGTATTCATATAAGAATCGGAGCCCAAGCAAAACTTTAACTAAATAGACAGAATAAAATAAAATAAATAATTTAAAACCCCGACTTAAGTCCTGCATCGGGTTGGTTATTCCGATTTTACCCGCACCCGACATGGCGTTCAGCTTGAGCCGAGTAAGAATAGCGATCATTGTTGTTGTTGTTGTTATTCTGTTTGGGTTAAATTGATTGTAATTTTTTTTCGGCTTCGGGTTGATTTCGGGTTGAGATTTTATTATTGCAGCTCGGGTTTGGATTAATCTGAAAAACTAGAATAAAATAATAACTTGATCTAAAGAAAAAAATAGAATATTCTTTCAAACCTGTAGAAAAAAAAGAAAAGAAAAGAAAGAGAATAAAAAAAAATAAAAATAAATAACCGATCCATAATTTTCCTCATCGAATATGGGTAAAATATGGTCACTCGACCCGATGAAGAATCGTCACAATTGTCACAAACCTGCAGCCAAAAAATATATATATATCTGAACTTTACGAGTCGGATTCGGGTAAAATCTGGTCACCCAATCCGATGCAGAATCGTCACAAATGTCACAAATGTCTAGCAAAAAAAATGTCGATCCGAACAATCCGGATCGGATTCGGCGAAAATTTGGTCACCCTATCCGATGCAGATTCGTCACACTTTTCACATTGAAGTCGCACGGTGACTTCACAAAGTAGTCACATTGTGAGGTCACAGAAAGCCTTGAAAACGGCCATAACGACTTCCATTTAGGTCACAGTGACTTCACATCGACGTCACGTGACGTCACGACGACGGTCACAAAGTAACAGTGTGACTTCACATTGACGTCGCCGTGACGTCACCATGCCTTACGGGTTTCGTCTCATGAACGCCACTGAATAGTCTGCTAATGTATGATATTACATCTTGAGCTTCGAAGTTGCAGCCTTGTCAACGTATTAAGTGAATAATGCCAGATCGGATGTCGTCCAGATGGCAAAAATGGTAAAGCACTTGGTGCGCTATACCAGGGTATCTGGGTTCGATCCCTGGTCTGGCCAAATTTTTCACTTTGTTGGTTGTACGCTGATTAGCAAAGTGAAAAGTAATTCACATCCTTTGTAGTGCCAATATGAAAGTATATTAAAAAATTATAATCAGTTTTAGCAATTACAAAATCGTATTTTTTAAAAGGTTTTCTTTCTTTAAAACCGTGGATAAAATTACGTTAGGATAAATTACGCAATATATGAAAAAAATAAACCTGACACGAAAAATTGTTTTTTTTCTATTTTAGGAGAATTAAGTTAATAAATGAAAAAGTTTAAGTGTATCATGATAACTGAGGAGCCATTTAACATTGCTTCAGGAGAGTGCGTTTATTTTAAACTCACGCAGTTTAAAAGACCGACATAAAATGACCGTTTATTATTTAAATCATTTTATAATTGAAACTCTCTCCATCAAATACTATTAATAGCTGGTACATGTGGCGCTTCCGTACAAAAACCACTTTTACTTACCCATCATACGTAGTATAGGGTAAGTCTTGTAATCGTTTCGAAAATCGAAAAATAAAATTGACGGATTTACACGTTTCAGACACTGGAGATTCCAAAAAACATTTTTAGAAAAAAAGTTTGCCGTCCGTCTGTCTGTCTGTCTGTGTGTGTGTGTGTGTGTGTGTGTCTGTAAACGCTTTATCTCCCGAACAAATTGAGATAGAGACTTGAAATTTGGTATGTACTTAGTATGTAATAATGGGAAGAAGCTCATTGAATTTCAGTAACCTCGATTATCCAGAACTATTTTTTTCGGACTCTGAAAATATTCCTTCTGATAAAAGGTATATAAAATTTTTCGAAATTGTTTATTTTAAGGAGTAAAATAAAAGACAATAAAAAAGCATAAATTTTGCATAAAGAATGAAGTCGATCGGATTATGAGTTGCCCAGATATTTGTAATCCTATTTTCCACACTCTTCGATTTTTCATGTCCCTGTATTTCTTTCAAAATTCAATTCAAAGATAAATTTTAATTGGAAATGAGACGCTTAATCCAACGCAGTAAACCGTTAGTTAATAGGATTATCAATTTTGGAGTTATAAGGATGTTTCTTTTACGCAATTCAGTAATAAATCATTTAAAGTTTATGACGTCATCAAGCCACGATTTTATTCGAATTGCAATGCATTTTATAAATAGTTTACACATGTTTTATTTTCATATTTTATATTATGCATAACCATGATGGGTAAATATTACCCCAACGACTAGTTTACTTATCCATCATACGTAGTATAGGGTAAGTTTTGTAATTGAAAATCGAAAAAAAAAATTGACGTATTTACACGTTTTAGACACTGGAGATTCCGAGAAACATATTTTTAGAAGAAAAAATTTGCCGTCCGTCTGTCTGTCTGTGTGTCTGTGTGCCTGTAAACGCTCTACTTCCCGAACAAATCGAGATAGAGACTTAATATTTGGTGTGTGCTTAGTATGTAATAATGGAAAGAAGCTTATTGAATTTCAGTAACCTCAATTATCCGGAACCATTTTTTTTCGGACTCTCGAAATATTCGTTCTGATAAAAGGTATGTAAAAATTTTCGAAATTGTTTATTTTAATGAGTGAATATAAAATACAATAAAAAACATAAGTTTTACATAAATAATCGATCGGAAACGAAGAAGTCGATTGGAAATGAATGAAGAAAGAATGAAGATTCATAAAGTATGAAGTCGGGCGCACACTTTTATATTTTAAAAATCTACAGAAATAGAAATAAAACATTTCACAAGACTTGCATCAAAAGCAACTTAGAAATAAAAATTATATAATTGTATTTTTACTTTTGTATGGCTTTAATTTCTTGGTTACATAAAATAAATGGCTGAAATTAAGCTTTTAGATTAGAAAAAAAATAGCCCTCCCAGATGATAAAAGATTTTTGAAGCTAAGTAGCTTAGCTGTTTTTAGCACTTTCCAACCTAGTTGAAAAGTGCTTATGACTTCGGTTTGTCTGGCCGTCTGGCCGTCTGCCGTCTGGCCGTCTGGCCGTCTGGCCGTCTGGCCGTCTGCCGTCTGCCGTCTGTCCGTGCTCTAACTCCCGTAAATATGCCCGGATTGCTCTGCAATTTTTATATGTTATTATCGTTATCTATAGCATGTTCCCTATTTCAACGGAAGTGTGTAGCACTTATAGTTTTTTTACAGGGACACTCAAAAGAATTCCGTTACATTGCGGTCTATGGGGAAAAATCATTTGCTGTTTATTTAAATAATGTTTCACTATTTTAAACGCATTGAAATTTATATATATCACTAAGGTGCATTAGAAGAAGCTTAATATGGAACAGGGTGTGCATAGCACTTATAGTTACTTTACAGGGACAGTAAAAATAATTCCGTTACATTACGTCTATGGAGAAAAATCGTCTGCGGTTTATTTAAATAATGTTTCACTATTTTAAACGCATTGAAATTTATATAGATCACTAAGGTGCATTACAAGAGACTTACTACGGAATATTGTGTGTATAGCAGTCATCGTTCATTTACAGGGACACGCAAAAGAATTATCTACTGTCTGTTAACAATAATTCCTGGAAGTGCGTTTTAAGTTACTGAACGCGATTTTAATGTTAACTTGCTTTTTGTCTATTACGTGGTGTGTATAAATTCTGTAGATCCTATACAGGGCAGCACAAAAGTTCGCGAACACATTTCTGTTTATTGACAAACTCCAGACGGAGAATTTTAAAATGTGCTACACGTTTCCTAACTGAACTAAAATTTAGCATCCTATGTAGTATATATACAATTATATATATCCTATACAGGGCTGAATAAAAGTATTCGGATATTTTTCCGAATATTGTATATGTTGGAAATTCCTGAAATTATGTTTTTAAATATGTTATGCGTTTTCCAAATTGTTTACTTAGAAGTTATCTTTTAGCTTATTAAACGGTATGATTTGTAAAATTATTTTGGAAGCGTTGGAAAGTGCTACATAATCTATGCTTGACGCATGATTTTTCGTTCTTGTTTTTTAAATAAAATTCATCTTCTTTGAATATTTCTACTGCTCATTAATTCAAAAGATAGCTTATTTAAATTTTTAACATCTTTCATATATGTTATTAGATAAGGATCCAGTGGAGAAATTTAATTAAGCATTTGATGAAAGTTGAAACACATGAAAAAAAAATTATGTTTACCAAAAATAAGATACTGGTGATCTAGCATGTTGAAGGCTGTTTAAATGTACACTTAGCAAAAACGCACAGAGCGCTGCAAAATGAAACGAATGGTAACTCGAGTACGAATAATTGCTACCGTTGTCGGCGTAACATCCGTTATCGCAATAGCTTTCATTTCTCTTTGAAGCTGTCTGTGATATATTGCTAAAAGTCCAGGCGGCAATGATATTTTTATTAACTATTTTATGCAAGATGCTATTCAAATATGTAATTGATCTTACTAAAACTATCACGAAAACAACCGTCTGATCTCAAATTGGCGGTGGATGCTGCCTAGGGGCCACGTTATCCCATAGTCAAAGCGTTATCCCATAGTCCGGCATTCTATTACGGATGTTTGGAGCAATATGCCACTGATCACGGTAACATCCGTAATCGGGATACCATGGATTTCGCTTTGACTGTACGATGTTGCGGCCCCACATCCACCGCTATCGCTACATCTTTCGGCTATTTTAATGACTAAATAAGTAGTGTCAATTATACAGTGGTGGCCAAAAGTGTGGACATTTTTTGAAATTTTCAAGTTTTTCAAATTTGTGTGCTTGTAGAATATATTAATTTTCACTTAAATACAAACGTTTATATATCAAATTGAAGGTAATTTAATGTAGAATTTAATAATAAAAACAGTATTACAATATCTGTATTACAAAAAAAAGTTATGCAACTAAGAGTAAGATCTATCTTAGATTTGCATTTTTTTTAAAGTGATACTTACACAATCAATACTTAGTAGGATAACCCTTATTTTTTCAGACAGCTTCACAGCGTCTTTTCATCGAGTGAACGAGTGAGTGTTTGGAGTTCCTCTTTCGTAATCACATGGTGCCAAGAATCAATTATAGCTTCAATAAGTTGTCTTTTATTGGATAGACGTTTTTTACGTACAAGAATTTTCAAACGTCACCACAAATTTTCAATTGGATTAAGATCAGGGCTGTTTCCTGGCTATGGTAATATATCTATGCCTTTATTTTGAAACCATGCTTTGCATACTTTTGCTGTGTGGCACGGAGCGGAATCCTGCTGAAAAATAAATGGTGCTTTGTTGGGGAAGAGATCCCTGATGGAAGGTATCAATTTTGGTTCCAGGACAGTTTTGATGTATTTTTTGGCATTCAGGATGCCATCATTCACTTGAATTCGGCCCATACCATCTGCAGACATACATGCCCAAATCATGACATTTGTTGGGTTTTTTGTAGTTGCTTCAATGCAATCAGGATGAAGTGCTTCTCCTACTCTACGTCTCACGTATTTTCTACCATCACTACCAAAGAGCGATATTTTATTCTCATCGCTCCAGATTACTTGCTTCCATTGATTTTGACCATTTAATGTGTTATTTTGCCTACTTAACTCGTTTTTCGCGTTGCTTTTGATTTAAATATGGTTTTTTCCTTGGAATTCTAGCTTGTAGTCCAAATCCTGATAACCTTTTTCTTATTGTTCTTGAACCTACTGCAATACCCGCTGCATTCATTTCACATCTAATGGCATCTGATGAAATTTTTCTATCTTGAAGGCATAGCCGTTTAATTTGTCTATCGACAGTAGCACTTGTGCATTTTTTTGGCCTGATTTGGTCTTATTTTCCACTGATTTCGTTTTATCATAACGTAAACAGAACTTTCGTACACCAGAACAAGTAACTGAATCACCAACTTGTCTTGCAATTTCAGCATAAGAGAGGCCATTTTCTCTTAATATGACAATTCGGCTTCTTTTTTGTAGATGCCCAATTAGTTCTTCTTGTTGATGGCATTGTTTCAAATTAGTTTAATTAAAAAAAGGACTTCAAATATTCAAAAAATACTCTATTTAATTGTACTAGTATGCATAATTACACAAAATATTTCCACAACAATAACTCTTTTACCATCCAAATAACCTAAACTATAGTTACAGACATTTGATTGGACCTCAGAACAGTGTTTGTGATTGGCTAGTACGCTTTTATTACAAAACACGTCCTTATCGAAAACGATTTGTTTGTTTGTTCTACTAAAATGAGCATAACTTTTTTTTGTAATACAGATATTGTAATACTGTTTTTATGATTACATTTTACATAACATTACCTTCAATTTGATATATAAACGTTTGCATTTAAGTGAAAATTAATATATTCTACAAGCACACAAAGTTGAAAAACATGAAACTTTCAAAAAATGTCCAAACTTTTGGCCAGCACTGTATATTTAAATTGTTTGGTTGTAAGAAATGGACAATTAAAAAATGTCACTGCCTTTTTAAGTGTGTTTTGAAACCGCTGACAACATGTCAAGTCATCCAATCCTGTCTATTTTAGCTAAGCAAGAAAAATTATTTTTTTTAATGTTTCAAAAATCAACAAATATTTAAGTAAATTTGTTCACCATCTCCATTTAATAAGGCCTGAGGTTTAAATGAATTACTCAATTGATTGCTCTATGGAGATTTGGACATTTTTGTGTAATATATATGATGAATTAATTATTCAAACATTTGTTTTATTTTTCTAAGAGAATATAAAGCACAAATATTATCTTTAAGATAAAAATATGCTTATAACTTTATTCATTATTTTAATGACATCTTTTACACAAAGGCATATTGCATTTTGAGATTTCTAATATTCGACATACAAGTTTACTAACTTCTAGTTTAAATCTTCGTTATTTCTTAAAATTATACGTAATTTTTCATTCTACCAAAAAACAGGCAATAGAAAAATCATTTAAATAAACGTTCTTATACTTCTGCTTTTAATTCCGATAGTGGCTTTGTTAATGATAAGGGTGATCCCAAATTCATGGTACAAACTTTAAGGGCTGGTACAGGACACTGTAACAATCATTTATTGTATGGTAAACCTGGGTCATGAATCCATTTATTTGGTCAAAATTACAGGGCGTCTTACTCAAATTTGAAGTCGCATTTTCGTTCTTAACTTTAACAGTAGTGAAGGTATTTTAACAAAATCCGCTACAGACTCATATTTGTATGAATTGTAAGACTATTGTAAGGATTTCATTAAAGTATCTTCACTACTATTAATGTTGTGACCGAAAATGCGACTTCGGATTGGAGTGAGGCGCCCTGTAATTTGACAAAATAAATCGATTTCTGACCCTAGTTTCCCATACTATAAATGAATTTTACAGTGTCCTGTACCAACCCTTAACCTTTACCATGAATTCGGCTATATAATAATAATATATATTTTACTAATCGATATATAATAATAAAATTAATTCTATCACGCTGACATAAAACTATCCTCTTTAATAAAAAGCTATGCGTTGCTGACGACTGGGATTTTCGCTAATCGTTGCCACAGATTAATATCGGAAAATGAAACATTTGAAGTTACTGAAAAAATTAATTGCTCGAAAAGTATTTGTCAGAAAATTGTTAGACAAACTGCGTTAGAAAGGTAAAAAATTGTATTTTTCTTGATATAAATTTCAAATCCACTGATTATGCCATTTTTCAAATATTGAATTTCAAATATTACCAAATTTCAAAATGGAGTACCATAGCGAAAACTTCACGCGTAAAAAAATAATAATAACAGCAATGTGTCAGCATAAGTCACTAATTATAGTAACCGTATTATTCTGTTAAAATATAAAAGTGAATTATGATGTCACGAGTGCATGGTTTTTATTTAATTCTCGACAAATACTAGATGCGCCATTTCTTTTTAGTTGTGAATAATATAGGTTAATTCACATTATTAAAAAATGTAGCTATAAAACATATAAATTAATGGAAAACGGTAAGTAATAAATTGTAAACGTAATAATAAACCGCATTAAAAAAATATAACTTAGTGAAATAAGTATCCGTTTATATGTTATTTTAGGATATTCCAGGTAAAGGTACAGATTAATTTAAAATATAAGGTTAAATTCCCCAATATAGTTCGTTTGATTCAAGATTCTTTTGAAGAAACCGACCAGCGCAGCGGGCGTAGTCTGCTAGTTCATATAATATAATATAATTTGTTTTTTTAATGTTTTTACGTATATAATTTACGTTTCAGTTAAAAGCTAAAAGTTTTCAAAATTAAATCACACAGTTATAAACGTATTTTATTTTAAACTATTCAAAATTGCATATAAAAAACAATATTTGAATATCATCTAAAACTTTTATTACAAATTACTTCCAAGAAAACAGTTGTTTCTTGTTTCAAAGAAAATCATTGTGTGAAAACAAACAGATTTTCATTCACATTAAGAATAAAATATTATTCTAAAATGAATTGCATTGAAAATTTCCACGAACTCATTTCCCTTTCACAGAATTTTCGATAATTGTTTGGTCGATGCTGTTATTTTTTATTCGCCGTTGATAGAAATGTGCAAAAACCACTGGCTGTAGCGAAATGCGATATCTCTAACAAGCAAGCTTCTAATGCGAGGGGAGAAAATTGTCTAGTGTAAATATGGTCGGAAGACTTGAAAATCTATCCCATTAATTCAAAAGTAAAACGACCGTGCACTTCGAAAAGTTTTGAAAATATTCAGAATATTATTAGGCAGACTTTATACAGAGAAAAAACGGAGTAAAAATAAAATTCATATATACATTTAAATTAGATTATTATAACAAACGTTACACCGTGTCACCTCAGTGCAAAAGTGAAGTAAATAGAGATAGTTCTTATAAAAGTGAAATTTAAATTTTTGTAATAAATCAAGATAAAATGTGTGGTAAGTGGAAATAGAAGTTTATTTATTTGAAAAGTTATTTTTTAATAAGTTTTAAATGAGAATTATGTTTATTAAATGGTTAATATATACAAATCATGCAATAGGCATAACAAGTTTCATTTAATGGATTTTTTTATGATTTTGTCAAAATACTTCTTAAGTATCATGTAAGCATATTCCAAAAACACCTGTTTAATATAAATAATCCTTACAATTCTGTTTAAAAAAAATCATTTGAAAAACTTAAGATACAATAAGTACAACTAAAAAAGGTTTAATAATAATACAAAAGCAAAAAATTTCATTATTCACCAACCAATCAAGAGTTTTTCAAGTATTTACTTGCTTGGAGAAAAAATAACAAATGAAACGTTTTTTGGGAAATTAATTGAATAATTGGTTTTTAATAAAATCTTTCATCTCCTAAGTACAATGCTTAAGTAGCATAGTTTTCCATAGTGGCTAAGGAATGTGAAGCGAAAGTGATACGCTCAGCAATTTTTATTGTATATGACTGAACAAAACTGGAAGAGAGTTTAAAGCTGCAAGTTAAGTTCTTAAATGTCCTAAATCTGCTCAGTATTATTATCGTTTAGAGATCCTTCTCATCAATATATTCGTACTACGTTTGAGCATCAAGAGAGCTGCTGACAATATTTGTGAGGTCGAGCATTATCGTTCATTTGAATGAAGTCATCTTCAACGATCCCAGCATAGGTGCCCAGGTTGAATGCTAAGATCCTATATCGATATCTCTCATCAATAAGAGTTTCTCAAGAAAACATAGAGATCAGTGCGATTGCCATGTAAGATTCTAGCTCAAACTTTGATTCGACCTTTTCTATAAATGTGTCTTTCTAAAACACTGAATTTGTCGTACGTGGTACCTTGCTCTCTGCATATCAATATCCAAATTGAATCACTTTACAAATACAGGAGGTCTTCAACTCTCGAACATAATTTGTTACTTAAATATGTTCGAAAGTCGAGTACTGCCTTACAACTATACATTAGACGGGATTCTGAGTCAACAAGACGTTATTTATTTATTTATTTTGATAAGCCAACTCTTATAATTTCGCGTATAAATCTTTGATACACATTGTAAATACTGGAATGATATATTAAATCAATTGTATGTAACGTATAAGGTAGATTATTGATTTCTGTGTGTGGAATTGGTTTTAAAATTATCACAATAATATTAAAATCGATTATTTATTCGAATTTTTAATATGTGTTTAAAAACAGGAAAGATATTTTTATTGAAAATCAGAGATTAAGGTCAAATTAAAGTGCAAATACATGTGATAAGTTAGCATATAAATAAATAACACTTTATTATAGTACCTAGTGTTTGCTTAATAAAATAATTCAAGAGAAAGTTGAATTGGGCTTGTCTTCATAAATAGTTCTATATCACTGCATAACTTTTTAAATTATACTTCGTATCAGAGTTGCCATTTAGAACTTTCTTGACGGGGAGGACAAGTTTTCCTTGGGAGGGAGATTTTTCTTTTGATCTTTTTGCATACATCTGAGACGCAATTGCTATAGATTTATTCTCACATATATTTTTTTTAATTAATTACTTATTAATGATATTGCAATACCAATGTATAGAGAATTAGACACTCTATTTCTCGAGAACCAATGAGCGTTCTATAAAATTCGTTGAAATTGAGACTAAAAGGCTTCTATCCTGCAACATATATAAAAATAATCAAAATCTGTGATTACCAAGCTTGGCCTTCTCCTTGTCGGATTTAGAAGTTGAAGGTGGTAACTTTAAATTAGCACATTCAACAACCTTCTTCAAACTCTGACAATTTAGTTTAAAAAAATTCTCTTGTAATAAACAAAAATTATTGTTTTATTGCAAGAGATAAGAAAAGTAATTTGAAATAAAGAGGAATTCTGTGCTGATTAGAAATTTTACGCGAAATACCTTGTTACAAGTTACCCTGGTTCCTATTATATACACTGGTGAGAAAAATTAAAGGAACAACCATAAAAGTGTGCTTTATGTTAATTCTATTACGAATACTACAATGAAAGGTGATTGGTTGGTAACTCAATGTCAATGTTATCACGCAGTCCAATGAGATGATCGTTTTTTGCATAAAAATATCCAAATTTTTGAGCACGTTCTTTCGGCACGTTTGAAAAGGAGTGCATGTGGGTTATTTGAAGTCCTACGTTTAGGGATTGTACGTGTAGTTGCATAAAAGTTTCGCTTGTAGTAGATGGACTATGTCGTTTGGAAGACGTTTGACCGAAGGTGAGAAATGGCATGTTATTAGGGGAATGGAAGCACGACAAGCGCTGAAAGGGAAAAACGCCGTGTCAAGAATATCTAAACGGTTTAAAATCACTGGTAATGTGGGAAGACAAGCAGGTCAAGATCGAAAACATGCCAGTACAGACTCTCAGGACCGTTATTTGGCAACGATTGCTAAAACGAAGCAGGAAACTGACGCCAGTTCACATTGCAATGGAGTTCATAGCAGCAACAGGAACTCAACTATCGAGATTTACTGCAAGTGTCAGACACGACAAAAGAGGACTGTATGCAAGAAAACTCATGATTGCATTCCACTATCTCCGGCAGCGAAATGTGCCCTGTTAAAGTGAGGCAGAAATCATCGTCATTGGAGTATCTCGGACTGGAGCCGAGTTCTCTTTACCGATGAATTCCGATATTGTTTGGAAAGTGATTCCAGACGTATTACCATATAGAGGGAGATAAATACAAGCAATAAAGCTGCAAACATCGGTGAAAGGCATCGATACTATGGCATATAATGATTTTAGTAATACTCCACTAAATAAAAATCCACATATAAATAAATCTACTATTATTTATTTAATAGAATAACAAGCGAAAATTCTGACTCCGTTTTCTATCATACTTCGAGCTAATCCACAAAAACATTCTTGCGTCCGCGGTGCTATGGTAACAGCACTCTTTTTCCGCTGCCACTAAAACGAAGAAATATATCTATTTTATCTTTTGCTGGCGGTTACCATAGCAATTGCCATAGAGTATCCCCTAATGACGGAGTGTACCGAAGAAACGATACATATATACTATTTTTTTTAGTATGTGTGTCAGAATCTACGCTAGCAGAGAAAAATTACAAAGATATATACAATGAAATACAATTGAAATTTCTAATAAAGTATAGAAATAATACGTAGTGTGCAAAATGAAAAGTTTTCACAATAATTTCAGTAAGATTCCAGTTTTCTAGGAAAATGCACATGTCTCCCAGAACGTGTCACAGTTTTCGTTAGATTAAGGTTACAGTCCGATTTAAGAGACAGTTTTAAATTGGAGTTCTCAGGAACAGTTTTAGTCGATAACTCTGATTTAAGAGACAGTTTTAATTTGGAGTTCTCAGGAACAGTTTTCGTCGATAAGTCTGATTTGGGAATTAGATGTTATCTGGTTTGACACGATCTATTGATACTGTTGCCTTACGACCATTCAGTTCGATTGTTACGGTTTTTTCATATCTACTTAATACTTTGTGTGGACCAGTGTACGGCTGACACAGTGGAGGCCGTACATGATCCACTCTTAGAAATATGTGCGTGCAAGATGACAAGGAAGGGTGTACATAGAACTTCTCCTGGCAGTGAGCCGATGTCGCCACTGGATTCAACTGCCGCAAGGCGCCTCGTAGTTGAGTGACGAAGTTCTCGTTGCAAGGTTGGATTATGGATTGGTCCAGCATGTCACATGGCAATCTCAACGTAGTGCCGAAAACAAGTTCTGCGCAAGAAGCTTGTATATCTTCCTGAGCTTTGATGGATGACTTTAAATGTCGATGAAATCTTTCGACAATGCCATTGGATATCGGATGGTATGCCGTGGTGCGGATCTTCTTCGATCCCAACATTTTCGTAAATTCATCAAATATCGCTGATCGCATTTGGGGGCCTTGATCCGAGGTTATGAGTGAAGGGCAACCAAATATTGAAATCCAATGCTTGAATATGGCACTGAAAATAGTTTTAGCTTGTATATCAAGTATGGGTATGGCTTCTGGCAATCTGGTAAATCGGTCTATGATCGTTAAGAGATAGCTGTAACCGTCAGATGGAGGCAAAGGACCCACGATATCTATATGGATCTGAGAAAAACGAGTATCAGGAAGAGAGAACGTGCCTAGAGGTGCTTTGGTGTGCCTCTGTATTTTTTATCTTTGACACGCTTCACAGCAACGAACCCAGTTTTTGATGTCTCGTTTCATATCTGGTCATACATATCTGGAACAAATTAGTTTTGTTGTGTCTGCTATGCCTGGATGGGCTAGGTTGTGCAAAAGTTCATAGATCAGCCGACGAAAGGAACTAGGATCTAAAGGTCGAGGTGTACCTGTGGAAATATCACACAGCAAGTTACGATCCGAGATGAGGCAAGGTTTCAGTTCCAATTTGAGCGATGTATTATTCTGCAGGTTTTGTAGCTCTGAATCATTTTTCTGAGCTTCTGCAAATTCATCAAAATTTAAAGTTGGAGATTTTGAAATAGAATCAATTTCTATTCTTGAAAGACAATCAGCGACAATGTTTTTGGAACCTGGTACATGTCTAATGCCAGTGGAATACTGGGAAATGTAATCTAAATGGCGTAATTGCCGGGGTGAACATTTATGGGGATTTTGCTTAAATGCATAAATTAGCGGTTTTTGATCAGTATAAATTTGAAAATTTCTCCCCTCTAACATGTACTGAAATTTCCTTATAGCAGAGTAAATAGCGAATAATTCCCTATCATACGTTGACCATTTACGTTGGCTCGAATTGAGCTTCATTGAAAAAAAAGCTATTGGTTCCCAATTATTCTCAGAAAGCTGCACAAGAGTACCCCCAATTGTGACATCAGACGCATCCACCCATAGACTAATTTGAGTGCCGGGAATTGGATGCTTCAAAAGAGTAGCATTAGCAATTGCATTTTTAGCAGCATCGAAGGCTGCAACAGCATCATCGTTCCATTCAAGGTGTTCAGTTGCTTTGTGAACATGGGAAGGATGTTTTTTATTATTTTTATGTCCTTCTAGTAATTGTACTAAGGGCGAAAGTATATTGGCAGCCTTTGGAATAAAACAGCTGTAAAAATTGAACATTCCTAAAAATCGACGTAATTGGGTTAAGGTGGTTGGTTAAGGAAATTTTATTATACACTCGACTTTATCAGGAAGAGGTGAAATTCCTTTTTCGGAAAGACTAAATCCCAAAAAATCAATTGTAGATTTCCCAAATATGCATTTCGAAACATTAATGCAAAGTCCATATTCTTGTAATTTTGTAAATAGAAGCTTTAAGTGTTCCAAATGTTCATCAGGGATTTTAGATGCAATAAGAATATTGTCAACAAAGGCATAAACACCGGGTAAATTACGGGTGACTTCATCTATGATAGTTATTTTGTTCTCCCAGGAATTATAATACTTCGTTGAGAATTTTTAAATAGGAATTAAGAAATACTCAGAGCCGTGATAAATACCATATGAAAGGAGTCCACGATTGCTCATAGGTGTTTATTTCTGTATAATCCAGGTTCGACGGAGATCGCAATACAAGGCCGGCTAACAATCGCCGATAGCTAGAGAGGAGGCAAATCAATTTTACATCTTCTTCTTACCCAGGGCAAGAGCTGAATCTCTCTCGAGAGCTGTTACAACTTTCTCAGCTCGTATGAAGCATTGGCGAAACAATAGCAATAAAATTAGCCAAAAATATCTATTTCTGGCGATACAATACAGCGAGGAGACACATGTGGTTTTTATCCATTAGTATGAAGTGAATGGGATTACGTCAGAGAGGAATTATTAATTTTTAACGCCAGTCCGATTAAAACCGCATAATGGAACCCGGTAAATTTTTGAGGGAACCCACCCTAAAAGGTTACTATCTGGAACAGGAAGATGTGAGCTAAAATTATCCCAAACAGGCGCCGGCATACCATATATGGCAAGTAAGAGGCCATGGGAATAATAATAAGACGAAATAACTTTTATATGCCGTGAGAAATGATATCAGATGATGATCCGTTAAAATACAGATGTAAAGTGCATCTGTGAACAAAGATTTCAAACTGTTGCCAGGCACAAAGCTGTTACTTTTCTTTTTTCTTTACAGTAGATGAAAATGTGGTCAGAAGATTTTAACGAGCGAAATAAAATGAGAGCTTACATTTTAGGCAACGGAACTGAGAATAAATAATTTTGTGACCCGACAATTAAATTTCAAGTTAAACAGGAACCATATACTTTAAAGTTGGGGGAGGGGGATTTAACATATAAATTGCATTCTAATATATGAAGTTAAATCTCCTTCATATATTATCTCCCCGAAAACCGGAAAAAAAACTACATGACCTACGTGTATCTCCTCTCACACAACATAAACCACAAATGAAAATAAAATTTTTTTTTAAATAGAACCCTGGATAAAATATACCTATATGCTTATAATAGGACATACACATTTTTTTTTAATATGCAAATAAAAATTTATATCATGTCTCAATACGTATGCATGCATGTAAGCATGAATAAACCAAATGGGTACCACTTACATTGGAAAAAATATTTATATATGAGCTCTGTTCAATCGTTTCTGGATATACTTTTTTTTGTTCCACTGTTTATTATTTTTAAAGTGCGCACTCTTTATTCTTTTCAATCAATTTCCAGAAACTTTAAAATATTCATACTTGAACTTTCATATTCAAGAATTAGCAACTTCTTTTTTTTTTATTGCTAGAAGAGTTGGATATATTATACTTCCAACCACAAAAATATTTTGAGACATGAAAAAGAAATGAGGACAAAACAATACATGTATGAATATCACAACTGCACGGGTAATAACAATGTGACACAAAGAAAATTTTACTATTATTTCTCTTTTTTTTAACTATAAACAAACTAGTCCACATGGTCAAAATCAAGAAAAACGATAAAAAAAACTATTTGTAGGAACTACGATGACTGTTTTTTTTTTTTTTTTTTTTTTTTTGTAATTTAAAAAGAAATATTTTAAGATAAGGTAAGTAAGAAACGTTAAAAATGAAACATAATTTAATGTATGTACATTATTTGTATGGCTAAAAGTATACCAGGATAAGCTGTCATTTTTGGACAGAAAAAGAAACAAAGTGTATGAAAATTTAGTGTTACATGACATGACTTGCAAAACAGGTGACAACGAAAAGGAAGTGTGTGTATGTGTGTGCAGGCACCTCAAACTATCATCGTCAGATGATATATGCATTGTATTTAGCAGATAAAGTATGCACGAATCAGTAAGAAGCAGAAGGGATGTACACCTGTTAAGAAACTGAAAAATTCGTAAATAAGAAAATATCTTAATACGTGAATTACCCTGGTCTAGAAAGAAACAACTTTTTTTTAGTGTAACTAACAAAATCAGACATGTAGAAAAGAGAAAGGCAATGATAACTCAATGGTACGGGTGATCCAAGAGTGTGATGTGTAAATGTGTTTCCAAAATATTGTGAAAATAATATGAGTATCCTATCAAAATGACTCAAGAAAGATCGCTGGCAAGTGCAAGTAATAGTGAAAAAAAAATTGCATAGAATAATTACAAATTGAATAAAATTAAAAATTGTGAAAATATTGATTGCATGAGAGAAATAAAAACAATGAAAAAATATAAAAAGGTCTGTAAACCCTGACGAGAATACGAAATTTATGACAAATTTTGAAAAGAGCAGAAAGCTCATTAGGCACAAAGGACAGAACAAGAAATACGTGTGTAAAAAAAACGTTAAAATTGCAAAACCTACCGTTGACCATATACAGGGACCCCAAACCTGTCATATGAAAGGCTGCAAAAAGGATTTGTGTGTGTGTGTGTGTGAAAGAGTATCTCTGCAAGTCAAAAGTATCCCAATGAAACTACTGCATGTGTACATAATTTTTTTAAAGGTTCGATGAATGCATGTCCGGCATGTAAAAACTTTCAATGTTTCCTTGTACATGTCCGTGACACTGGTGAAAAAATTGTATGTGAACAAAAAATATAAAGTGTAATCATGTAAACATTTAAAAAAAACAAATAGTTCAAAATAAAATCCTCAAAATATTTTACGAAGTGTTGAGCAAATAAATAATTAACATTTATAAATGAACTTACCTGCACCAGCACATCCACTTCGAATCACATGTAGTCTTGATAGGTGATAGATAAATCCCAGAATGTGAAATCAAATTTTATTAGTATTTAAGGGATTTATCAAGTTCACTAGAATGGTGATCGTACATATAAAAGAAATAGCTCCTGTAATTACTGTGACCTAAAAACAATTAAAATGAACAAATTGCCAAATATGCTGAAAATTACTCTTGCAAGTTAGCAAAATATATTTAAATCTTACCATCTCCTACAAATAAGTGTATAATAATTAAATATTGAATTGACAAAGTCGCCAAGAATATTGTGTAAAATTTTAGAAAAGTAAAGGCCTAACATATATGCTGGTAAACATTGCATAAATAGAAAAATGTAAATAAGCATTGCAGTATCTATAAAGTGATTGTCGTTGAATTTGAAAAAGATTAAAAATGGTACAAAAACTGTGTGTAACCGAACAATTCTACATACAGTACTTATAGAATAAAACTTTGTACGAACTTTGTGAAGAGAGAACATTGTAACCTTTGTAACTAAGAAACCGCATGTAAAGCTGGACGGTGAGAAGGAGGATCCCGAAAATGTTCACTAACACTCGAAAATGAAAAAAAAAAAGAAAAAACTTTGTACTGTGTAAACTTTGTAACTTCAAGCATCAGCAAACACCCACAAAATCCAGTGAGTAGTCAAAAAGAGTGAAAAATTAAAAATTTAGCAAAATTTAAGTAAAAAGTGTAAAAACATGAGATATCAAAACATTAACGAAAATAGAATATAGCAAGTATATGAGCGAGCACTCACTCGAAAATACCAAGTGTCAGGATAAAATCCAACGAGGCGTGTGTAAAATTTGAAAATCGTTGAAAATTGCCGCCATAATATCCATCCTAATAATCTTGAGTGTGTGTAAAATGGTGTAGAGCCCTGTCGAAAATATTCGAGACAAAAATGGATAACACGGAATGCTCTAATCTACGCTAGCTGATCTAATTGTATCAATAAATGTCTTGTCATAAAATGTGAAAAAGAAAACGCCTGAAAATTCTTCATGAGTGAAAGTTAAATTACCACGAAACAGTAAACTTACAAGTATTAAAAATACGACCTTAAACATATGTAATTGTGTCATTATTATTACTATACTTTAACATGAGTGTAAGTAAACACATTACATATCCGAGAAGAGTAAGTGGCCAGTTTACTCAACGCAGACATGAAACATAATATTCAGTCATAGAGCTATCTCTAGAATATAGTCCCACGACAGAAGTAACCACACTCATGACAAATGCACTAGGAAATGAAAAAAAAATAACATATCCTACTGTGAAATGACCTTTACTAATATTATACATTTAATAAAATTTTCGAACTGAGAAAAGGTTGTAGAAGAACTATATCATAAATCAATAGAAACATGTCGGTGAAATCTAGCAGTTTCTATGTGAAATTGTAGGGAGATAGCAAGAGCAATGAAAATTTAATTTCTAAATCCTAAAAATTATTAATTTTGTTCTCTATAACTATAAACATGACCCATAAAAACAAAAATATGTAAACTATAGCTTTTCAGAAAAGTAAAAATGAGAATTAAAGGAGCTTAATGTCTTTAAAGATTTTTTACCAACACTTGATATACATCACAGGAAAATTGCAAAATACTTTGAAATTAACTTTTATACCTGCGATGACAGTCATAGACATTATTATTATTATTATAATTATTATTATTAATCCAAGAAAACTATAAAAGATCTGAGTGGAAAAGATGCAAATTGCATTAGCAATAGTGGATCTAAATCATAATTTACTCCATATTTCTTTATGACTGCAAAAATTTACATAAAACCTTTTTTTTTTTTTTTTTTTTTTTTTTAACTAATAATAATGAAAAGTGTCACACGTGCAGGGATATTCAGCTTCCTAAAACATTACAACACTATAAGTAGTGCTGCTGAATTGAACTTCTAGTATATTATGACGTAAATCAGTTACGACTACACACATATTAATATATCGTGTTGATATATTTTGTTTTGAATTTCATCTAATTCACATCTGTATTTCAATATTTTAAATCCCTATTCTTAATTATTCAATTTTTAATTTTAACGTATCATATCTAATCAATCTTACGTTTTCCCTCTTTTTACGTTCATTATTTTAAGTTTAATCAAGCGATCATCTTTCATATCTCATTTATTTCGTAAATTCTCTCTCTTTCCATTCATTTCTCCCTCCCGTTTCGCCCTTGGCCGCGTGCCAGCTTGTTTCGTAGTCTTCCTCCTCGGATCACGAGCTTTTAAGGCTAGGCAGCTGGCACTCTTTGCGCATGTGCGTACGGACGCGGAATGGCAGAGTTTCGCTGTTTCTCCTTCGTGCGTTAACTCTTCATTGAGTCTACCAGTTTGGTGCATTCATCTCCGCGCGGCGAGTTTTTGAGACGTGCTTTTACGCACGCTCGTCATGGTCGCGCGCTGTTCAAATTTCAGTTCTAGTGATTGTAGAGTTCAGAGTAGGTCGCTTGTTCGACCGTTGTTCGTAGTGCGTGTTCTCGCGATGGCCGGACTTAGTGTCCGATCCATTCGTCTTCCCAGCTCCAATCTCATATTAGTTTAATTAAATAGCAAAATATCTTACCTTCATTACTCTTATTAGTTAAAAATTACATCTTCCAACACGATGTCCCACTACACAATTCTTCGAGGTCTTCATCGTTTATGAGCACTCAACATCTGAAAAAGACAGCACCTTTTCCCAAGTTCACGGAAGTTTTTCAAGAATAAAATTCATGGAAGTATTAACAAGATTCTTTCTCTCTGTTTGTCTCAACACCTCACTCTGGGATTCAAAGGTAAACCCTTTTATAATTAATATTCCGACGACGTATTGAACCTGATAAATATATATACGATCACGTTTCTTCTTGTCTTCACCTTCAAAGTATAATCAACCAAGTAATTTTAAAAAGAACAATAGTCATCATTTAAATTCACCTACATGATCCTCTAAACATTTAGTGAAGCAAAAATCATCTTAATAAATATGGTGCCGTGACCAGGATTCGAACCTGGGTTATTGCGGCCACAACGCAATGTACTAACCACTATACGATCACGGCCTCATATTTATTAAGATGATTTTGGTTCACTAAATGTTTAGAGGATCATGTGATATACTTTAAAAATAATAGAAATATAAAAACACATAAAATAACATAAAATGCACGAAAAGGAAAAATATCTAAATGTTATTTGATAAAATTACCAAATAAAACTTACTGTAAAAAAGGCAGAAGGCATTCATTTGTGTGAATTTCTTATAATAGTGAATTCTACATGTAAAAGAACATACATTATATTGTTGTCGAAATTTTACTAAAAATTGCTGTCTTTTTTTTTATTTTAATTTCTCAAACTATTTGCCAAATAATACTAAGTTATTCCAAAACCAACCGCAGATAGAAATAAATTGTTATTTCTGAAAATTGCAGAAAAATATTAATTTGTATACATTTTATGCCAGAACACAATAATAAATAATTAAATACAACATTTTTGTTTACTTTGTATTAAACACAAAAGCAAAAAAAATATCTCAACATAAGAATCCCACCGTATGCAAAAGTCACAAAATTAATATTGAAAAAACTTACTTTCAGGGTAATCCAGTGGAAAAATGTAATTATTATTATTTTTTTTTTTTAATTTTGGACAGAAGTGTCCTTAAAAATATATAATATAAGTAAACATTTTTTTTTTTTTATTGTAGAAGCAGAAACACTCTTTTTTTTATATAAACTATATGTGAAAACACAAGTATGCAAGTGAATATATTAATACTTCAATGCTATCAACTGTTAAAAATTAAAAAATATTTTACGAAAAATTTATAGTACCTGTGTACATTTCAGTACCTACTTTTAAAATGAAAGACGAGAAACATTATTTCTCATGAGCTGTGGCACACCTTTATAGTACCTTCCCGCATCGGGCGAGAAAATCGGTGGTTATTCACTATTAATCATTCTATAGCTATTCTTTTTAAATAGATCCATGTGTCCGATAAAAGTGCATATATTTCATGACGCAAGTCATTTCACTGGTATTGATTCATAGGGGGCTAAAAAATGTTTTCTTAAAAAAATGGACACACACGCGACCGTTCGTATGCAGTATCGAAGCGTATATAGGCGATGATTAAATGAATCCTAATAGCATAAGTAGTTGCTTCAATCAGAAAGTAATCGGAAAACTCCGTTTGGGAAGGTTGAAGCGGGGAATGAAGGCTCCTTCGGATTGCATGAATCACCATCGCAGGCAGCAGCTCGCTTTTCCTTTTTCGCTTGAACATATTCCAAACGCGGTGAAAAATAAGAGACAAGTTGGCAGTATCTGTTTAGATTATTCTTTAGTAATTGCGTGTTATCAATGATGTGTAAGTCTATAAGAATATTCTTTTTCTGCGAAGAGTTTATCTTAACACATAACTGTAGTCTGGTCAGTCGTATAGCAGGACAGTCTGGGAAAAAAAAATCAACTTGGAGATATGATAAAACATATCGGTATGTCGTGCTACACATATCCGAAAATTTCGAAGTTCCTTTTTGTATCAAAAATTTTTTAAAGAGTTCTCCTTTCACGAACATGAAGAATTAAATACCCTCATCTCTAGCAATGCCATGAAAGCGCCTGGTCCTGAGCGCCAATTTATATGATAGTTATTTTGTTCTCCCAGGAATTATAATACTTCGTTGAGAATTTTTAAATAGGAATTAAGAAATACTCAGAGCCGTGATAAATACCATATGAAAGGAGTCCACGATTGCTCATAGGTGTTTATTTCTGTATAATCCAGGTTCGACGGAGATCGCAATACAAGGCCGGCTAACAATCGCCGATAGCTAGAGAGGAGGCAAATCAATTTTACATCTTCTTCTTACCCAGGGCAAGAGCTGAATCTCTCTCGAGAGCTGTTACAACTTTCTCAGCTCGTATGAAGCATTGGCGAAACAATAGCAATAAAATTAGCCAAAAATATCTATTTCTGGCGATACAATACAGCGAGGAGACACATGTGGTTTTTATCCATTAGTATGAAGTGAATGGGATTACGTCAGAGAGGAATTATTAATTTTTAACGCCAGTCCGATTAAAACCGCATAATGGAACCCGGTAAATTTTTGAGGGAACCCACCCTAAAAGGTTACTATCTAGAACAGGAAGATGTGAGCTAAAATTATCCCAAACAGGCGCCGGCATACCATATATGGCAAGTAAGAGGCCATGGGAATAATAATAAGACGAAATAACTTTTATATGCCGTGAGAAATGATATCAGATGATGATCCGTTAAAATACAGATGTAAAGTGCATCTGTGAACAAAGATTTCAAACTGTTGCCAGGCACAAAGCTGTTACTTTTCTTTTTTCTTTAAAGTAGATGAAAATGTGGTCAGAAGATTTTAACGAGCGAAATAAAATGAGAGCTTACATTTTAGGCAACGGAACCGAGAATAAATAATTTTGTGACCCGACAATTAAATTTCAAGTTAAACAGGAACCATATACTTTAAAGTTGGGGGAGGGGGGATTTAACATATAAATTGCATTCTAATATATGAAGTTAAATCTCCTTCATATCATATATAAAACGTTGGAACGTCGCGGATGCATTGCACAATCCAAATTGCATTCGTGTACTTTCATATAATCCAAAGGGAGTACATATAGCAGTTTTATGAATATCATCTGGGTTGACCGGGATTTCATGGTACGCCTTTATAAGGTCAACCTGACTGAAAATTTTTGAACCATGCAATAAACTGGTAAAATCTGCTATACAAGGGATTGGGTACTTATCTTTAATTGTTTGGGAATTAAGAGCCCTGTAGTCACCAACGGGTCGCCACTCCAACGTACCTTTTTTGGTTACCATATGGAGAGGAGACGCATAGTTGCTACTAGAAGGTCTCAGATGTCCTAATTGCATCAGGTTTTGAAATTCTTGTTTTGCAATTTTTAAGGGATCGGGTGCTAACCTTCGCGGTTTTGCGACCACAGGAGGACCATTTGTTATTATATGATGTACCGTATTATGTTTCATGGGTTCATTTGGATCAGGCAATTTTGTGATAGAAGAAAATTGCTGTAAGAGTTTATGATAAATAGTATCACTAAAAACGCAAGAGCAAGAGCAAGAGCCAGAAAAACTTACAGCAAGAGCAAATGTGCTTTCGCACATTATAAACCATAACGCAGGGTTGGATCTGTTATAAACAGGAATTTGAACGGCCTCGACACTAGACATGATTAATAGTTACGAACACAGAAAAAATAGCACAATTAAAACAAAATAAAATTCGTGAAATAAACTTTTCTAACAACAGAAAAACAAATACCAGAAAAATGATTCAGAATAACTTATCTGCTTTCCATTGAGCATTTTCATCACCATATTAGCAGCATTTACTTTACACCACCGTGGAACGGAGCTTCCATTAAAGATGAAGATGTTCGAATATTTTTTATCGAAGTATTATATCCACTTGATCTGCGAAGGCTACATCTAAAGAGTCCATGGTCACCATTTATGACATATATTGATTTTAGTGATACTCCACTAAATAAACATCCACATATAAATAATTCCACTATTATTTATTTAATAGAATAACAAGCGAAAATTCTGACTCCGTTTTCTATCACACTTCGAGCTAATCCACAAAAACACTCTTGCGTCCGCGATACTATGGTAACGGCACTCTTTTTCCGCTGCCACTAAAACGAAGAAATATATCTTTTTTATCGTTTGCTGGCGGTTACCATAGCAATTGCCATAATACAAAAGTCCTGGAATCATGGTATGGGCGGGCATCGTTTTGAATGGCCGCACTGACCTACACATGTTTACCAGTGCAACTGTGAATGCTTAAATATACAGAGAACAGGTTCTTGATCCTAATGTCAAGTTGTTCAGGGGTGAAATCGGTAATAACTTCGTTTTAATGGATGATAATGCGCGTCCTCAGCGTGCTGCGCTAGTGATTGATTATCTTGTGGGCGAATTAATACAGCGAATGGAGTGGCCTACATATTCTTCGAATTTAAATCCGATAGAACATGTGTGAGATGAACTAGGACGCCGACTTGCATATCGGCAACCCCCAACAAGCACTCTCCAGAAGCTTGGAAGCGCTATTCATCTTGAATACACTTTGTTACCACAAGCACTTCTGTATAATCTAATCCACAGTATGGAAAATCACTGTAAAACTTGCATTTCGGTCAAGGGTGACCACATACCTTATTGATTTTTCCCGTGTGTCTCTAAAATGTGGAAACAGTACAATTTCTTTATCCCCTCTTATATCACACATTCCTATATTTTATGTAAATTTCTTTTTTGCAGAAGTAGCCTGTTCTGCATTTTGAATATATATCAGGTATGACAAAATAAAGATCTTGTGCAATTTTCATGTTCTTATCTGCAAAATTATTCACGTTCGATGAGTTTTTATAGTTGTTCCTTTAATTTTTCTCGCCAGTGTATTTTATACAAAGATTTGTTATATATTTGGAAGTTTGGAACCACCATATCTCTTCTGAACAATTTTAGAAAAATGCACTATTTTTTTCATAAAATAGGTTAGAATACGTTTTTCTTCACATTTATATTTTTTATATTATTCACTATAATTTTATAATATCTAATTCTATAATTTTTAAATATAATACTCTAATTTCTCTCTTTTTAGATTTTAAATTTTGGACATATATTTTAAAATAAAAAATACTAAATTACACCTTGGGTAGGGGGTAACATGTGCGCCTAATCCCGTTGATTTTTGATTTTGGCCCAATTCTAGGTTAAATAAGAAAGAACGTTTGTAAAACATTTACTTTAGTTAAAGGTTATATTACAAGTGGTATTTTACTAAAGCGATTGAAATATGAAGATTAATAGTATATGTATATGCACGCATATATAATTTAATAACGGTAAATCTCAAAGGAGGTTTATATATTCTATAAACATTTCGTATTTTTCAAGTCAATTTTATAACTTGGTTGAAATATAAATTTACTTCACATAAAATTGGATCTTTTTTCTCGTATATTGATAATA
Organism: Maratus michaelseni; assembly: GCA_963931845.1. Classification (NCBI taxonomy): domain Eukaryota; kingdom Metazoa; phylum Arthropoda; class Arachnida; order Araneae; family Salticidae; genus Maratus; species Maratus michaelseni. The sequence goes on along the minus strand of OZ007596.1, from coordinate 256,276,803 downwards.
TATCTTCCAGTATTTATGAAAATAAAATTTAAGATATGTTTGCAGCATATAGAACTTTTTAATTTTGTTTTCATTTTTGACTCATAATTCATCTATTAAAAATATAATTTCACTTTCTTCCAAATGTTTACATTTATTTCCAACGTATTTCATTCAATTTAAAAAAAACTGCATTTTAACAAGCATGTTTAAAAAAAGAGAAATCATTTGTTGAACATACTTTATATATTGCTAATATATATGTATATTTCAGTATTTATAAAGTTAAATTCAAAAAATATTTCAGCAGATAGCACCTTGAATATATATTCATGTTTGACTTATAAATATTAAAAATATTTTACTCTCTTCCAACTGTTTACTTTTTATTCGCAACATATTTCTTCAAAAGTAAAAAAAAAATAAGTATGAAATTTAACAAGCATTTTTCTTTAAAATAAATTCTGGAACGTTCTTGTTATACCGCAGTATGAAATTCAGATTTTCTGTCTGAAACCTTTTTGGAGAATGCATCTAAAAAAAAATATATTTCCTGACTGGTATCCAGCTGTGTTTATATTGACATATCGATATCGTTGAGAATTGGAACTAAATTCTCAAACATTATTATTTTCGAGGGAAAAAACACTCATTGAATTATATATTATATAAGATTAAATGTTTCAATATATTTCAAAAATGCCCATGCTTGCCAAGTTCTGATTCTATTTTTAAGGAATTTAATTAATTGTTAAACAATTATTATTAATTTTAATACGCAAATAATAATAGTAAAAATAAATAGAGGTGAAATATTTTTATGTATATTAAAATATTGTTACGATTGCCTTGCGCAAAACTTTCAAAAGGAAACAGGAAAGTCTGAAGCATTTTCCTAACTTTAGATTTGATAAAAATCACATCTATAGTTGCACACTATTTTACGCTAATTAAGTGCTAGCTTAAATTAATTAAGAATTAAATTAGCTGTATATAGATTTACACTTATTACATTATAATTTACGGCCCCTCCATATCATCAAAATTTCTGTGACGTACGGCGTAGTGATACATGCCAGTAGAAAACTGCAGTTAATGTTCAAACTTCACAACAAAAAACACTAGCACTATTTCTCACGAGTTAGTTCACATAAAAAAGGGAATTTTATCAAAGTAAATAATGATAGAGTTTTTTTTTTATATTACACTCTTTATTTTTTTATTTGCATTTTATTTTCTATCTCTTAATGTTTAAAAAGGTTCATTGTAGCTGTTTCACAGCCAGTTGGTTTATTTTAGTGTTTGACTAATAACTAACACTATTGTTTTTGTAACTCGTACACAGTTATCACAATAAATAAAATTTGGCAAATTGTCACATGCCTCCGGCTCATGGAAATATGCATTAAAATTAATTTATTAATTTATAATTAATCTTTAAAATGTTGATTTGTCATCGAAAAAGCACCTGTGTTGATGATTTTGATATTTCTAGCCTATCAGGAAATGAGTAAAAAAATCGATTACAAATTTCCTTATTTACGTTCATTAATCAAGTTAAGTTAAATAAAAGAGTGTGACAAAGCAATTTTATGATTTTAGTCTCGTGAAAATCAAAAAAACGAAAGTAAAAATAAAACTTGGCAAAACATCCAAAGCCATTTTACCAATAATAATTATATACCAAATGCAGAAAAATAACTCGAAAATTGTCTTTCCATTTTTTCTGTCTAGTTTGGTCAGGCGAAAAATATTCTAGATATTAAATATTGTATTAAAGAATATAAAACAAGTGGGTAACTGTGATATAAGATCGCACAAAGAATTTCGTTTAATATTCCTTTCAAAGAACTTTATCCTTTAATTAATAAACCCAAATTAATTTATAATTATTCTTGTCATTTATCAATACACTTTATCAATAAGAACATAGATGGCAGCACCATTAAATTTAATAAGTAAATTATTACAAGAGAAGCTATTAGTTAAATAAAATTAAAATTATTCAAGACCTGCTTGTAAGATGATTGTAACAACATAGTTTTGTATATCTGAAAAGCATGATTTAATACATGATTTAATTTCTACTAAACAAAAACAGAAACCCTTAAATTGGGAAAACAATACGAAGGTTCTTTTAATTAAAGCCATCGGACGATAAAATGTAAAAATCAAAAATTTCAACTTCCGTCGACAAAAACAGAACTCGAAACCTTTGTGTTAGTAAGAAATCGCGCTACCACTGAACCGTCTAGGCAACACGAAGAAAACTGAAATTAATGTTCTGTTTAAAGATCTAAGAAAATCGCAGAAATGGTCGGATGTCATTAAATGAAATCATTTAATTAAAATAATATAAAACTGTTACATAACTGACTATGAGCCGTAACTGCTGGATGTAAGTTTTCAGCTGTGATATGCATTTAAAAACTTAACTAATAGTGTATTATGAGGTGTGTAGATAATATACAGGGTTACACGAGAGAATTCGCACAAATTACCAGTTATGGATATCAATTCCTGCAAATAAATTTTTACTGCGTTGTGTTTTTTATTGTTTATTTAGATATCTCATTTCATTTTATCAACAAAAATGAATTTCTTAACTATATCCCGATAGTGTTGGAAAGTGCTTCATAATCTATGCCATGATGTATGATTTTTCATTCTCGTTTTAATTTATATATTAAGTCTTAACTTTCGTAAAAATTGACCAATCGTCACGATTTTTGAGTGTGGTGTTAAAGTATGGAGTATTCTTTTACGTTTTCAAAACACAGTAGACTCCCGATTATCTGGCTCGTGACCATCCTGCGAAGTTAAAAAAAATCTAGGTAATAAATTAGTAATTATTTTTTGAAAGCATTGGACGCGGGTGTCTGATACGGTATATGGTCCTCCTACATGCCGCTTTCGGTCGCGAAAAATGGCTAAAAGGGTGAGAGAGTCGACCATCAAAGACTTTTTCAAAAACTAAATTTTTTATGTTTTGGCCAGGATTCTCACCAAGGTTTTAACCAATCTTAGCAATTTGGCTAACCATCAAATAAAAACAATAGCCAAATCATATATTCTAATACGAGCAAATCTTGTGTGTATGGTTACATATATATGCAAATTTTATCTTAAAAACGGCTCTAACGATTTTGACGAAATTTTGTATCTTACCGTTTTTAGGCACTAGAAAACCATTGGACTAGGTCACATGTTCGAGAAAATTCGATTAATGGGTCATTTTGGGTCACCATGGGTTAGGGTCAAGCTAATTGTATCTAAAAAACGGTTCAAAAGATTTTGACTAAATTTTGTATCCTACCATTTTCGGACACGAGAAAACGATTGGGCTGGGTCACATGTTCGAAAACTTTCGATTAGTGGGTCATTTTTGGGTCAACCTGGGTCAAGTTAATTTTATCTAAAAACGGCTCTAACGATTTTGATTAAATTTTGTATCCTATGAGTTTCGGGCACGATAAAATCATTGGGCTAGGTCACATGTCCAAGAAAATTCGATTAGTGGGTCATTTTTGGGTCACTGTGGGTCGAGCTAATTTTATCTAAAAAACGGCTCAGACTATTTAGACTACGTTTTGCATCCTATGGTTTTCGGGCACGAGAAGACTGTTGCATGTTCGGGAAAATTCGATTAGTGGGTCATATTGGTCATGGCTCATTATGGGTCAAGGTATTTTTTTCTTAAAAACGGCTAAGAGGATTTGAACTCAATTTAGTATTGTACAGTTTTAGGGAACGAGAAGACTATTGGGCTAGGTCAATATTCGAGAAATTTTGATTAGTGGGTCATTTTGGTCATGGGACATTATGGGTCAAGCTATTTTTATCTTAAAAACGGCTCAGACGATATGAACTAAATTTTGTATCCTACGGCTTTTGGGCATGAGAAAATCATTTGACTAGTTACATGCTCGAGAAAATCCGATTAGCGGGTCATTTTTGGGTCACTGTGGATCAAGCTAATTTTATCTAAAAATAGGCTGAGACTATTTTGAATAAATTTTATATCCTACGGTTTTCGAGCACGAGAAGACTGTTCGGCTAGGTCACATGGTAGAGAAAATTCTATTAGTGGGTCATTTTGGTCATGGATCATGATATTTGAACTCAAAGCTAATTTTGACCGAGCATAGCTCGGTCTTCCCTGCTCGTGGGAATAATGTTAGCAATAGATTCGTCTTGAAAAGTTTGATTCTAAAATTGTTCTTTAAACTCCTTAATACAACCCTCTTTTTCCTTTTCATTATGTGTTGCAATTTTTTAGGGTTTCGTTCATCTCACGAAACCTTATTCCTCCCGCTCCGTTGTCTGCCCGTCACAGAGCCATTCTCAGAAACTATATAACCTACAGAGTTGAAAGTTTGCGCATATATAGCTGAATATCAGCTATGAATCTCAGAATATTAAAACTTGAAAAAATCCTATTATTTTAATAAATAGAGATAAAAAACAAAATTCTAACAGCTTTTTCTTATTAAATTTAAACATATTTCGTTATAGCAGTTGCCAAAAATTAAAAATCCACAATGAAATTCTTTCTACAATAATTAATTTTCTATTGAACGATTTCCACGGGAAAAATGAAAATGAAATAAAAAGTTTCACCAATCGAAAAAAAAGATAAATATGAAATAAAATTGATTGACGTCATAGTGGTAATAAAGCGGAAAATTTCTAAGATTTCTCAATAATACGAGGAGTATGTGTATGTATATGTACACAAATCAGATTAATATCACGTCATTAGAGAATTAAAAAGAAAATCTGACGTCATATTGGAAGTTTAACGAATTTTTCAAATGTTTGAAATACTACAAAGCGAGTATCAATATGAGTAATAGAGAATAGTAAATATATGAGTTTGAGAAACATATTGAATCGTGATAAAAATCCGATTATGGAAATATTCTCACATTTTAACATTTTGAAGGTGTACAACATGTTTAATTTTGAAATTATTTTTTCAAATATCGCATTTAGTCCGCATGACAGATATTATTATTACAGAATATAATAGCGGGCTGGTTTAGATATTCGAAAAAACGAAAAAATAGACCGGTAAATTTTTATTTTATAAAAAACGTAACTTTTTTTTTTTTTTTTTTTTTTTGCTAAATGAAATTTATTTGGATTTATTAAAGAAAGGATAAAGTGTTTTGAAAGGAATATTAACGAAACCCTTTGAGCGATCTTCGATCACACTTGCCCACTTGTTCTAATTGTTTTTAGAGTAGTTTTTGACCTATTTTAAATTATGAGCCATAGAAAATAAAAAAGTAAATGTATTATATAATTTACAAAATCGAGAAAAAAAGTAGCATAAAGTATTTCTAAATTTCTAAATAGATGTATGAAAGAAAAACCGAGTTAACTCGGGGTTCGGGATAGCATGTTATTGGGTTAAATAAAAATCAACAAAGAAATGAAAAATTTTTTAATTAGGAATGAATTTTGAAAAAAAAAATCGAAATGTAAATAAGTTATACAGGAAAACTTTCAATCATTGAATAATATCATTCAGAATTTTTTTTCCAACTCTCGCAATTTGGTGATTTCAATCTTATTTTGCCTTGCCAGCTGAAAATTTTTGTCGCGATTAGGTACAAGCGATCGGCAGCGAGAACCCGGTTTTGATCATTTTATCTCAGGCCTAAGTTTTCACATTTGTGTAATCATTCATCAATAAATAGTGAAATAAGTTTCAATTACTTAAAAAAAAGTCTAGCCTTACTTTTTACGTAAAGATTTTGTTTATTTTAAAACTGTATTTATGGAATTCGTACAGTACCGGATACGTGATTTTATGTTTCCTGTAATTAAGTTAGATATTATAAAGTTTAATCTTAAAACGTGTACAATATTTTTATTCTGGGATTTATACTTTCTATAACATATTTTTAAAACGTACAGTACATTACATAAAATTATTTTATAAAGTACTGATCTGTACTAATAGGTCAGAAAATATTAATAAGAGCAGAATTTGGTATAAAAAGTTTGTTTTTATTAGTATGGGAGGTGGCATAAAGAGTTATCCTATCCGGTTTTTTCGTTATACGGCCTATCCTTTACCATATTAGGCCAAATAGTGGGAATCTACTGTAGTCGTTGTATCTTGTAGGGTTTTTTTTTACAGGGACGCGTAAAAAAAATTAATGTATCATCGTCTGCTCGGCGTCAAAATGAGCGATATTGGCAACAATGTATTTTAAATGAATGTTAATCAGAGTTTTGCATAGGATATGGCAACCCAACTTTAGCCGACCCAATCCACGTTTTGAGTTGGCGCTAATCGTTGTTGAGAGGATTTTGGTTGAATCTAATTGTTTCCGTCCAAGTCGGTTTCGGGTTGGGTTTTTACTCTTATGGGTCGGGTTTTGAACCTCTATTTACACTCTTTTATTTAGTTTAACTTGATTCATAGACGTAAAGACGAAATTTTGCTATCAATTTTTCACTTACTTCTTGATATACCAGAATTATAAAAACTATGTACACAGGTGTGTTTCGAATGACAATACAACATTTTACTATTACAGAACTTAATAATAAATTAATATTTTAATTTTAAGGCATTTTTCTATTAGCCGCGTGCAGGTGATAAATTGACAAATATTATTTGTGGTTACCACTGTATACGAGCAAAAACAACGATAGAGTTTATTGTACGCCAAAGCACGCTCGCTAAAATAGGCCAACTGGTTGTGAAACTGCATCAACGAACTATTTTAAACACTAAACAATAGATTATAAAACATAAATAAAAAATAAGGAGTGAAATAATTAAAAAAAGAGATGTGCTTTTATTTAGAAAAAAATTTACAATATTGTTTTATATAAAACAAAACTATGTATTTGAATTTATGATATATTAATTGCAAACAATAGAGTTTGCTTCTTAAACTACTTGGAAATACAGTCGAGCACCGATTTAACGAATCTTTCGGGACTAGCAACTTTGTTCGTTAAATCGCGATTATTCGTTAAATCCGGAAAATCAAAGGAATTTATTTATACAATAGAATAAGTTTAAAAAAGGCTATAAATGAAAAGAACAATGCACACTTTTACCTTAATAATGATGTTAAACATTTGTGGCTTTAAGAAATACACTGTATAAATAGTGATTCTTTTTTTTTTTTTGTACTACTATAAATCAAAATAAGCATCATAATTAAAGAAAAAATCTCATTTTTCAAATTTTATAGATATAAATTATTTTTTAGAAAATAAACATTTTATAAATGTTTGTTTTCTTTCCTTAGCTTTTGCATTCCAAACTTCTTTATCGATTTTTTTCAAAGCTGTGAATACAGTATCATCAACACCACGAGCTATCAAATACGGTGTCAAAGTATCCAACCTGCTAACCGCTTTTTTGAATGTTGCATGTTTCACCTATATTTCATTTTCTTCATCCGATCCAATACTACTGCTATTAATTACCTACCTGTAATTTACATTTTCGAATGTCAATAGTCTTGCATCACACAATACATATCCAGAAAATTCACAATCAGAAGGAATTTCCTCCCACTCAGTTATTGTTTCATTTTCACTGATGTAGTGTAGATTTTCCAACACATTTCGATTTTCCTGCTTCTGAAAAGCAATTACTGACAGTGTGTTTAGTAACCGATTTCCACGACTGTCAAATACCGCTCGAGAATGATCAGAAAAATGTTCACCTTTCTTCTACGAATTTTCTTCCATATTATCAAGAATTTTCCTGATAAGAAGTTTTCGATATTGAACTTTAAATGATAGGATAATTCCCGTAACGTTGTAGCTCAGAGATACAAATTTCAGGGAGAAAAAGCACTTTAAGATTCAGAAAATAAAACTCTGTGGGATCAGCAGGACGCTGATCGATGAAAATTAATTCTATTTATTGAAAATCTTTTACGTTTTTCGATTCAGACATTATACTAGCATAGATTTCAAGAATGTCTAGAGCAGAGCACAAAAACCTTGTCAGTGGGAATTTTAGTGACCTCTCTCACTCTCTACTGATTCATTAGAAAAAGGGATGAACGTTTCTTCGAAGTTATTCAAGGTCATTCAACAGTTCTTCATTCCAAACATTACAGAGAAATCATACATGGACTGAAACGGGAAAAGGACAAGCCATCTTTCGGTCCGAGGTTCACAGAACCCTTATGCACATGCGCTTGGCGGGCCTAGTTTACCCAGGACCACAGATAATATATTCCACCAGATAGGACAGTGGAGCGAAAACCCGAACCGGCGCGATACAAGCGCCACTACTGAGCACAGTCAAGAACTAACGCACAGGCGCGCGATCTATAAACTGTCAGATTGTCGCGGTCACATGTACCTGTTGGCAGTTTTGTTTATTTAATATCGACACGACAGCTATTTTAGTATTTCATTTTCATAAAAGTTCTTTTCAGAGCTATTTTTCTTGAATATAATTAATTTATATTGCCAAGTGCTTGGTTCAGGGCTGTTTTTCTTGCAATTAATTATTGCAAAACGCCAAAAAATAAGGTGTTTTATAAAACACAATCATGTTATTCTTCTGTTTTCCTACAGGAAATTAAAGAAGGTAAGTGATTTCTGTATTTATAAATTATAAATGCACGAATGTTAAAAATCTAGTTTTATTTTACTTTAATGTAGATTTCTTTTTAAACAATTTTTCCTTTTCCTTAACCTTTTATTTATTTCCATTTTTTATACTTGTTTTAATTCGCGTTTCCATTTTCATTTTCTTTCCGAAAATTTAATTACACAGAGTTCGTACGGTCATAAAAGTCCTTAAAAATTTGAAAAGTAATTTTTTATCCTTAAAGGTCCTTATTTTTAAGAAAAATCTGCAAAAAGTCCCTTCCTTTTTCTCCATCTTTTCAAAATTAGAGGCAAAAAACTTCTCTGCTGTATTCTTTATTTTATTGTAAAAATAAATAATAGAGCATAATTAATTTAGTTAAAATTTCCTAATTCAATAGTTTATCAATTTGTATGTCCTTAAATTTTTATTATTTTGGTCCTCGAATTTTATTTAAAGAAATGAGTACGAACCCTGTTACAAGGGTGAAAATCTACCACATTTGCAAAGATTTTCTCTGCTTCCCCACCCCCAATCTTAAGGGGTTTTTTTCTACTCTGAAATTTTTTCTGCATATTTCTGCCAAAGATTAAAATATTTAAAACTTAAATTTTATTTTTCTATCTTATTTGTTTACTTGTAACAATATATAAACAACCAGCTTCTTATTTCTTCATTGTAACATTAAAATAATCAAGCATCTAAATTATTCTTGCTCCTGAAATTTCTGCTTTTTGTCTTCCCCATATCCCAATTGTATAAAATCTAAAATCATTAAACGTTAAAAAAAATGGAACAGATGTACCATTCACCCACAATCCGCCATCTTATATTTTAAATCAAAACACATTTGCTTTGTTTCTCATTTCCAAAATAATTTTCATCCATATTTACTTATTATAAACATGTTATTTAATTTAATTGACTAATTTATTTATATTTAATAATAAAAGTTTAATTAAAAAAAACAAGATGGCAGACTGCAGGCGAATAGTACATCTAAGCCAAAAAAATATCTCCTTTGTTATTTTGCAGTAGCAGAAAATAAATAATAAAATGAACAATCAGATTTCAGCACTTTCCATGAAAAATTTACCCTTTTTTAAAACTCCCCCCCCCCTAATACACACCCTTTCTCCATAATTTTCACTTTGCATTTGCACCCTCAATGCACAAAATCCTTAAGCCTATTGAATAATAATAAAAAACTATTAAGAATTATTAAAGAATTATATATTAATGTAATGGAAAACTAGTCTATAATCCGTGCTTTTCAGTTAGCCAGTGCCAGTGAAATATATATATATATATGTGTATCCTATGAATTTCAAAATACATTAAACAAGTTCTTGCATCAATATACATGTATATTTATGCATACATTACATATATATATATATATATTTCACTGGTGGCCAGCTAACCGAAAGTACCCTATAATCATATATCTAATATCAATTTTATGTTCAAAATTAATGTGTAAAAAGTTTTGGTACTTCTCCATTATCCCGTCGACCACTTTTCAGAAAAAAAAAACTATCGCCAAACTATAGGATTTAACGGCAAAAATGCAGTCCTATTCACTTGACATCAGAAGCATTAAATTATAGGTGCAGATTCCCAACATTTGGAAGGAGTCACTGGCTCCAAAACCCAAAAAATCCAGTGGCCACAGTTGTAAAACAAACACATAAAAACAATAGTGTTTATATAGGGTAAAAAACTAAAAAAAAATAATGAATTCAAAGTGTAAAGTAATTTATTTAATATAAACATGTGTACAACAAAATTTGAATATTAATTAAATCTTAAATCATGTACAGTCAGAAGATAAAGTTGGGCCAGATACGGTTTTAAAAAAATATGTATAAGCTAAGCAATCATGCTAGCGGGGAATATCAGAAAAACAATATTTCTTATTTTGATTTTGCCAGACAAAAGTACATATGATAGAAAATCTGAATTTGTGAGAATATTTTGCACTGTAAAAATCAAAACACACTTCAAACATTTGTTTATATATATATATTTAAATCACAGTCTATGTAAAATAAAACTACCAGATTCAAACTGTTACGAATAACATTGCTATTCGAATATATTTAATAGTTTGCTGTGTTAAACAGATCATTCTGAAATGTTATTAAAATATAACAATAATGTTTGTTATGTGTTTTGGTCTTAATCTTTAAAAAAAATATCAACATTTCACGATGGGGACTGGGAATACCAGAAATTGATTACTTCTAAATCACATGGCGACTTAAACACCGAAAGTTAGTGGCTACAGCAAAAGATTTAGTCGCCACGTGGCGACTGTGAATCTGCACCTATACATTAAATGTGTTTGTTATGTCAAGAAGCGGTTTTTAATTAATGGCAACATTCTTCCATTTGTTTATTTGGCATTAATTTTTTTTTTTTTTTTTTTTTTTTTTTTTTTTTTTTTTATGAAAAGTGGTTGACGGGATAATGGAGAAGTACCAAAGTTTTTCTTATTCAAGTACATTTTTTTTTCAGCTGAAATAATATTCTGATCTTTCCTTTGAAAAGCAAGATTAAACCAAATCCATCAAATAAAAATAGTTATAAGTAGAGTCGTGCATTGTCTCGAGTAATCTAATTTTACTGAAGATACTTTTTTGGAAGGGGATATGGATTACAGCTGGGTGCAGATGATAAATCAATAAATATTGTTACCATCATCATGATTTGTAATGCATTTATTTCATTAAAATATAAACCTTTCATCCATTTAAAATGCAGAACCTTAAAAGTCATGCCTTACACTCATTTCATCAGAAAAAAAAAGAATTCCATAAACCGAAACATTTTATTTCAACATCAAAATATGTTGGTCCTATAAAAAATTTGTCAATATAAAAGTTTTAGATAATATTAAGAGGATTTATGATAAATTTAAACGGATTTCATATCTTGTGACTTGATGAAGTTATGAATTTTTTTCTTCTAACCCCCCCCCCTTTCCCGCTCCCTTTGGGGCTATTTTTAATAATATCAAAAATCTGTCATACATAAATTTTCTCCTTTTCCTACAAGTAATAATAACTTTAAATAGATTCGATACGTAGCATAGTTAAGAAATTATGGGGGATTTTCTATTTTCACAAAAAGCCCCTCCATGGTTAGATTTTGCCCATTAACAAACTTGACCGAGATTTTATGCCCCTTGATTTTATGTATCAGTTTGGAAGAGATTTATGCAGAAGTATTAGAATTATTGTGTCCATAAAAAAGTGACATAGATATATATATATAAAGTTTTGAACTGGGAGTGGTTTTGGGTTCTAGGAGTCATAATCGGCGTAGGTCTGCAAATTGTTTTCAAAAATTCCAACTTAGGGGAGAATGTAATAGGTAGTATTTCTTACGAAATCTACCTAAAAACAGTAAATTGAGTTACAACACATTATTTAAAAGTATAAAATTCATGTTATCAAATATTTATGATATTAAAATTTTGTATATAAAATATGTTCCAACTGAATTTTTTAGTAAGTAAGTAGTTAGAAAATGTGCATTCCATGTAATATTACTTTTTAATGCATGGAATTTTGTATTTATGTTGAAAACATTCATAAATTTATCCTACTATACAGTTGTATTTTTTACAAAATGTGCAATAAATTTTTATTTTTGAAATTTGTCTCTTTAATGTTTTATCATGCTTAAGTAAAGCTTTTTATATGAAAAAAAAATAAAATAAATAAATAATAATAATAAATAGCAGTCTGTTTTACTGCAGACATTAAAATTGTGAAAATCGTATTAAGTGACATTGTTTAAAATGTGGCATTAAATGGTATTTTTAAATATGTTATATTTATTACTTTTTTAATTAAAAAAATATATTTAGAATCGTATTAAATAACGTTGTTTAAAACGCTTCACTAAATGGAATATTTAAATAAAAAATATTTAAAATCGTATTAAAATAACATTTAAAATTTAGCACTAAATAGTATTTTTAAATATGCTATATTTATTTATTTTTTAAATAACCACATATACATCGTTAAGAAATATAAAAGGGGTTTTAAATATTTTTCATAAGTATTACGATAACATAAACAAACAAATTTTACAAGTATCAAATCGTTTAAATATTTGAAAGTTTCTCAGTTTAAATTATTATAAAAAAAGTGTGTAAATCTGTAAGAAACTCGTGTAAATATATAATTCAGAACTTATTTGCTTAGTTTCTAGTATTTGTATGATAAAATAAAATGCGTTTGATGTTTTAAATAATAACAAACATCGCCGAAACTGCAGGGAAAAAAAAAGATAGATACTAAACAAATAAGATAAGTAATACCTACCTGTGGCGACACGCCCGAACCGTTTGCGACTGTTGTCACTAGGGACTCTGAAGTTGCGATTCGGTTACCATTGAGCTTATGGAAGTGTCCTATCTGGTGGAATATATTATCTGTGCCCAGGACACAGCACAGACCCATGCTTCCGGCCGCGGGGGGAGCACTGCCTAATGCACGTCATCCCCCTCACACCCCAAACCCTTGACATCTTGTTGTTACGACATTAATACCCATGCACTAGCATGTATTTACCACATTGCTCGGGGTTCCCGTGTCCGAGTAACCAGGGGCTTCCGCTATTCCGGACACTCACAAGTGTTACCCGTCCTTAGATCATAATTTCGAGTTTCCCGGACACGCAGTTGCTTTACCAACGCTTTCAAACATGAACAAGTCTACAAAAATAATCACTAGTCCGTCAGTTATGGATGGAGCAATAGGCGCCACTTGTACGCCCAGGAGGCTGCAGTAATGTCCTTCGTGGACGCATAGACATGTCCCTGCTTAGATTGTAGGCTCCAGGATCGGACCATCCAGCCCCGAGCCTATGAACTTCAACACACCTTACCGCCCGGTCACTTGGTCCCTAAACGCCGAGGAATTCCAAACCGTGCCATGTGACCGGTACGAAGGGGAATAATAGGCAGCAGTAACAATCCCGGAGGACTGTGGATACTTTCCTCCCGAGCGCCATATAAGCGTCCCCGCTCGGTATTTAGTAGCTTCAAAATTAGTTTGTTTCAAGAAACTCCTGCTTATCCAAACGTCGGGGTCAGAAATCTCAAAAATGTGCATAGATACGCGAACTGGTTCTCGATCCGGGGTTCTGACTTTTGTCTATATCTTCATCACTTTAAATGAAGAGCCTCCGATCCCGTTCTTTTTGGTCGGCTGATAGGGCAGAACGGGCCATCTCCCTACCAAATGAGTAGTAACCGCCATAGTACCACTACGGTGGCTACGATGGGCACGAACTACCTTCTGATCAACGAGTCATCTCCCTTTTTCGACCGAACCTTGAAGGAGGCACACAACTGTGGATCGTAAGGGATGAACGGTCACGTGGGGACTCCCAGGTCACGACGGGAAACCCAGTCACTCGTGCAATTGGGCGGTCATCCCTTCTCTATTGTCCAACGTCTGTCAGTACCGAGGAATGCTTCACACCGACTCATGCAAAGGACAGACGACACTATGGAGCCGCAAGTGGTCCTTGCTCTCAGAGTCCGTCCTCGTCTACGTCTCGCCCTAGATAATCATGGATGTGGTCCTATCACATTAGCTAGCCTTTGCTACCCATGTCACTTTTTAGAATACAGGGAATCGGCCCACGAGGTACCTTACTTCGTTATGAGCCGTCTCTCTCTCGGCCGTTTTATCCCACTTTCTCCCGAGAACCGTTCTTGAGGGAAACGGTCCGGAAAATTGCGACCGCCTAGTTTATCAGTACCTCTTTCTTAAAGGGTCACCTCTCGGCAGTTATGATTCATCCACATACCTGCCACCTTCAAGCTAAACTCTACTGCGTGCAATGCCAGGCTCCCGATCACCTTCCGCACCTTAACAGTCGAGTCAGAATCACCTAGAGGAGCTACCCACAAGCTGACGGGGGAAGAGGGAAGCGGATATGTTTATAAGAAAGATAATGGGAAAGAAGACTAGTGAAGAGGTAAAAAAGGCTTTGTAAGAAACCTTGAACATTTTTGATAAATATTAGAAAATTTCTCCAATTTTCTTTTGTGGCATCGAAAATTATTCGTTAAAACGGGATTAAAAAGTGCGTTAAATCGAAGCATTTTTGTTCCATTTTCGTCGGGACCATAAAAAAATTCGTTAAATCGGGGCTCAACTGTACATTCTAAAAGAACCCATTAAAAAAAATATGAATATATGTTAGTTAAAATGAAAATATGAAATGGAAAAAAATTATTATAATCAAAAAAGCAAACATTTCTTCTCGAATTTAATTAAAACTGCGATATTTGTATTTTACATCTAACAATTTAATTAAAAATATGTATTATGCACATTTCTATCTTATCTTAATACTGAAGTGTTAAAACTTCAACCACCATCTCATAACGACGACATTTTCCCGAAATTAACTTCAAAATTTCAGCTTTTTAACGCTTTCCGGCACAGACAAATTATATTCGTAAAATGCGAAATTACTGACTGCTATTTTACAAACGACTTTTTTTATTTAGAATTACAAACGACTTTTTTAGAAAATAAGAACTCCTTATTTTAAGCTTTCATTGTAGAAGCAAAATTTCATTAAAATATTCTTGGTGTCGAATACAAGTTTGGAATTAAAATTAGGTGTGCCCAGAGTGGGACCACTCTGCCGGAAAGGGTTAAACAACAAATTAATCAAGTCATACCCATTTGAAGAAAACCCTACATTTTTATTTCAAACTCTTACTTTTCCGAACAACTGACAGCGCAACGGTTAAGATACGACTCATGTCAGCCAGGTCGCTGTATCAACTACAAGTTCAACGACATATGCCTAAAATATATCAAATAATTAAAGTAATAAATACTTCCGTAGAGTTCTTAGATGGCTGCATCGAACAAGAGAGATTTTTTTCTCCGCTTTCTTTCTTCAATTGATGTGTATTTTACCTCCTGTAACGGAGATAAAAGAAACGGACATTCTTCAAATAACGGAAATATACCGGCAGCACTGTTGCCAGTAAAATTTCCGTAATTTGAAGAAAGTGTTATCTCTAAGAAAGTAAAAAGCATAATTTTGTTGTAGAAAGAATGAGAAATCTTATCAACCATTGCAATTTACATAAGCATTTTAACCCCTTGAAGGGCGCCGGTATATTATGTATACCACTTAATTTTAATCCCAAAATGCCCCATTGACACCAGAATTTTATAATAAAATTTTAAATTTATAAGGTGCAGGAAGGAAAGCTTTTACTTATTTTAAAATAAATTCATTCGTGAATCTTGGTTTCAATATTTTAGCTCCAAGAGTACTTTGCCCCTGAAGGGGTTAAGCAAAAAATATCATTTTAATACGCTTATTTTAATTGCGAAAACATATATAGGAGAAGAAAAAAACGATAAATACTTCTATAATTTTAAAAGAAAATTGGTCATCTTAATACAATCATTATAACTAGGCAATAATAGTTAAACGAATTGTTTTTAAGCACAAGAAGTAATAAGCTTAAAACGTGATTTTTATATTTAAACTATAACTGAGCCATTTAGTTAGGTAAACTACAATTTAAATAATGAAAGAATTTCTCTCTATCTCAAAGGAAAACGTAAACTTTTTTCTTAGAAATAACTAATAAATTCTTCTTAATTTAAAATAAAAATTACAACTTTATTTTAAACTGCAGCAATTTCTTTATGTGTTAATATGGAATTAAGTCTTGATAATTCCTGGCTTTATTTTTATCCGAGCAAATTTTGTCTAGTTTCATCTTCAAAGTCCATTAAATAGTAAACAAAATGGTTTAATCTACAAACTTTGATTTTAAATCTCTGAAAGTCTTTTAAATATAATCTGAAATGTTATAGGAAATTTAATAAATTATTGTTAAAATTATTTAAAATTATACTTTTGTAGTGAAATACGGCTTAGAATATATTGATAGAGATTGAGGGAGTTGTCACACTATCATTACGCTTACTAATTATCCAAATTGTTCTCCCTTGACATATTTTTTTTTTCTTGTGTATATTCTGTATCAGTTACCTTTTATTTTACCGAAAAATAGCAAAATAGCTTAACCAATTTTGTTTGACCATCAAAATTATTTTTTTGACATAGTATCCGTACTATGTGCGCCAATGTTCAGGAATATCTAGACTAAACCCGTAATACAAGACGATAAACATCGCCAAATACTAAACATTTTACATAATCGTTCTTCAAATTTCTATATTTCACTACACACACACGCACACACACACATACAAATGCCTAGACATTTACTTCCTTCATTCTTTGAATTTATGTGATTAAAAAACACACGCAAAGAGTCAAACAAAATTTTATCTTCAAATGGTCGGCACAAAGTCACGTTTCGTAATTATGGCGGCTAGTAACGAGAAAGCAGAAAACGAAAAGTAAGAGAAGAAACTACAAATAGAATTAGAAGGAAAAAAATGGCGATTGCATGCGGAAGTTGAAAAAAAGAAATTGTAAGCTGCAATCGAAAAAAATAAATTGGAAATGGAAGAAAGAAAATAGAGTGTAGAATTGCAAGAAAAAGATCGTGAAAGGGAATTCAAGATAAAGAAAATACAGATGCAAGAAACCTCAAGATGTGAACCTAAGAGCAAATTCAGGCAAGCAATATAAGTTACTTAGATTCTTAACAAAATACGATAATACTAGTGATATTAGTCTGTATTTGATCATGTATGAAAGTCAGATGGGGAAAACTGGTATTGAGATTTTTCTTGCGTCAAAAGGAGACATCGGCTAATTGGCGAAATTTTGTCTGTGAGATCAAGGTATATTTCCAACAATGAATTGAAGGTTTCGAAGTAGATAACTTTGATGAATTATCGGAATTGATGATAGTTAATCAAATTAGACATAATTTGCCTGCGAAGACAAAGGAAAATTTTTTTGAGGAACTATTAGTAATCAAGTAAACTGAGAAATTAGTAAAAAAGAAATTAGATATTTAGGAAACAGTGCGAAGGGTTTGTACGAAACCAGCAGTAAGAAATATAAGTAGTATCTCCAATTCGAAAGGGCGTTAAGATGATAATCGGCATGATATGAATCACGAAAAAAACGAGTCGCATACAATGTTTTTTTAAATGTAACAGGCATGGTCAAGTGATCGCGAAATGTACCACTAACAATAGAACACAGCATGAATATTCAAAAGTTATCCCGTAACGTAATCAGAACTAGCGATAATCAAAACATCAGGATTGGAACCAAAACACGCAAAGAAAAATATTTAACATTGGCCCATTAAATAGCAAGTAGGGAAGAATCCTAGACTTCCAGGGAATAAAAACAAACATAATTATTGATACCGGGAGTGACATTTCAATCACCAATTGAAGATAACATACCGCCATAAACTCGCCAAACCTAACCAGCGACAATATATCTATATCTTGCATAAGTGGGAAAGTGATTAAGCCATTGGGTTTCTTTTTGAACAAAGTTTGCGTAGACGATACGAAAGTACAAGATAAGTTCCATGTGGTACAAGACACTGATTATGATTTAATAATAGGTAGAAAAGCAATCGAAGGCTTAGATCCGAGAGTAGTAGTACACGTTGTCAAAATAATAAGTAACGGCACAGTGCGAGTAGGATTAATGAAACTACTCTCAAAACAAAGGAAATAGCCACATCAAGTGTAAGCAACAATAATGGAGGTTGGAAAGGTATGATTAATATCGATTGCGGAAACGCGGAAGTGGAGTCGGCTCATATTACGAAAGCAACTAACAGGAAAAATGTATAGAATTTAATAAAATCATACAAGCCGGATAAAACAAAAGATACTGAATTAAAAATGAAAATACTACTAGCAGAGGAAAAACCTATTTGCGAACGTCCAAGGAGATTCCCTCTAGTTAACAAGAAATTTATCAGTAAGCAAGTACAACAGTGGTTAGAAGAAGGAATCATTAGGAAGCGTTATTCAAATTTTGCAGCACCAGTAGTACTGAGTAAGAAAAAATATGGCTCTCACCGATTATGTATAGATTATCGGAAAATAAATTACAAAGTAATGAAGGATTGCTACCCATTACCACTGATTGAAGAAATTGATGATAAGCTACAGAAATCAAAACTATTTACGACGTTAGATCTTAAAAATGGTTTTTCTCACGTCGAAATTGAAGAAAGCAGTCTCAAATATAAAACTTTTGTAACCCACGAAGAAGAATATGAATTTTTACATTATTCGTTCAAATTATACATATCAGTTAGCCAATTCCAAAGATTTGTAAACACAGCGTTCCAATAATTACTGCGAGAAGGCACTACTATTATCTATATGGTTTGTTATTCTCTCAGATAATGAAGCAGAAGGAATATAGAAACTGAAACGGGTGTTAGAAGTATCATCAGCATAAGGTTTTGAAATTTATTTCAAAAAGTGGCAATTCATTAAATGAAAAATAGAATTTCTTATCAACAGAATAGCAATAGAATCGAAAACGAAAAAATAAAGTCATCCGAAGCAAAAACAAATGCTGTTCAAAAATTTCCTAGACCAACAACTGCAAAACAGCTACAATCTTTTTTAGGTTTAACAGGGTATTTTTGATCATTTATCCCAAACTATGCCAAAATCGTTAAACTTGTAAGTGATTTATTAAGGAAAGGACATTGTTTGAAATTTGAAAGAGAACAGCTCGAGGCATTCAACTAGTTCAAGAAAATATTGTCAACAAAAGCAGTCCTGCAATTATATAAACAAGGATACAGAATGGAGCTTCATACTGATGCAAGCAGTAGGGATTTGGTGCGGTTTTATTACAAAAAGGAGACGATGGAAAATTTCACCCATTAAAATATATAACCAAGAAAATTTTGCAACAACAAGAGAAATATTCAAGTTATGAACTCGAAGTACTCGCAATAATAGAAGCTATAAAGAAATTTAGGAATTATCTAATGGTATATAAATTCAAAATAGTCACGGATTGCTCTCAATTCAAGAAAACTTGAAATAAAAAAGATCTAGCACCTAAAGTAGCAAGATGGGCATTCCTCATCGAAGAATATGACTACGAAATCGAACATCGAGCAACAACAATAATGAAACATGTAGACAAAACGTCCCGATAACACAAACCGTACTGATTATAACTAGATCGCTAAGAGAAGTAACAAAGAGAATAGCAATAGCCCAAAGACTAGATGAATCCACAAAAGAGATTATGTCACTAGTTCAAAACGGATCGGCCAATGATTACTTAGTAAAAGATGACATATTTTACAGATTCGAGAATGGGAAAGAAACGTTGGTAGTGCCAGAAGAGAGGCAACGAGAAATTATACGAAAAATGCATGAACGAGGGCACTTCGCTGTGTCAAGGACGGAGTATAGACACGATATCTCTATAAAGAGGACGCAGTTTGACAACATTATGAAGCTGATAGAAAAATATTTAGGGCCATATGAGATAACTACAACCAAGAATCATGATAGATATGAATTAACCAAAATAGGAGATCATAAAGAAAAGATCTAGACAAGAAAGAATATACCTCGAAATTTAGCTGTGTAAATATGAATATAGAAAAAGCCAAGATGTTGATGTCTAGACGAAACCAATTCAGACTTTCGAAAGTCTTTAGACTTTCAAAAGTCAGAAATGCTCAGTCCTGTATTTTCCACCATTCATGAATAATGAACCGAAACGGTTAAGGAAGCAATTGACTATGTTACGCCTTATTGGAACATTCTGCATTTATTGTGTAAATTACTATTTCTAAATATTTATCTTGATATATTTGAAAGGTTATGTACAGCAGATTGTAAAATTATTTATCTCCAACGATTAAATCTTAGTTTGTATTATTTCATCATTTTGTAATTATTTAAATATTATCAATTACCATACTACATATATATATATATCATTTTTATATGGATTTAATATTGGATATTGTTTTAAAATATGATAAAAATATTTTTCAGATGTATATAAATTATTTTTAAATTTGTAAAAATATTTTATTTTATTAACTGTCAAAGTAACGATTATATGCAACGTGCATTTCTAACGGATAATGTGATTTTTGAGAGCTAAAATGTTGCTCGTTCGGTATGCTTTACTTTAATATCTATTTTTGTCTAACAATTCCTTATTAAATATGTTTTTGTATTTAATAATGCTCCCTATTCATTGATTTTTGCACATATCATGTTCAGTTACTCAATATTTATCCATTTATATTCGATTTTCTTTAAATTTGACTCTGTAATTGATCGGGCAATCTGAGTTAATAAATTTGGCTCATGGCTATTAAGTCAAATAGAAAACAATTTCATTTTGCTTATATTAGTGGAATATTGCCCTTGAAAAAGTGTTCCACTATATAAGTTTCCAATTGCTTCTAGTAATAATTTTCACTTTCTGCACATTGGATTTTTTCTCTACTTATCTTTAAGTATTTTTCCCACTTATTTTAATTTTGAGAATCTTAAATTTTTGGATATATTTATGTATTGTATTGTAATTATCGGTTTATCTATTGTTATCGGTTATCTATATATATATATATATGGTTATATATATATATATATATATAAAGTTTATGTATATTCTCGTATATAAAAGAAGTGTTTAACTTATTTTTGTGTGAAGTTGGTTAGAAATTCTTTACATGGTCAAAGAGAATTCCCAAAATCACGATTTTTATAAACTAGCAAAACCCAAGGCATTACTGAAAATTCCAAACACTAAATATCCCACTATTATAAGAAACATGTGACTGGTCAGATACTTGAGTAAGATAACATTTCCTGTTTTCGTTTCTAAACGTCGCAAATAACAAGATTAATTTAAACACATGGGTTTAACTTTTTCTTAATACTGCCAATAAACTATCTAATATAGATTTTATTTTTTAACTACTTTAATATAATTATTGGTCTATTATTTCTTCTCAAATAAACTTAAAGGGACCAGAAATGTTTAAAATGACGAAAAAATATAATTTTTATCAGTAGTAAATTATATTTAAACCTTTAAGCATAGTTTTTCTGATAAGAAAATTCCTAAAATTACGGTCGTACAATTCGTAAAAGTTGGGACTCGCAGACCGGTGATACTTGCGAAGGCTAAACTTTAAGCTCACTTATCTCGAAATACTGTTTTCAGGGGTTTTGCTACGATAACTTCTGAACAAGTTTGGGTATTTACGTGTTTCTTCTTTTTAAATGAAGAAAATTAAATTCTCAACAAACTGTATCTGAAAAACAAACAATTATTTTTCTTATAATATAACAATAACTATGATATTTTTTTATGAATTTTGAATTTTGTATTACAATTTTATTATGGGATCCGGTACCTTTTGAACTCACAAAATACATGAAAAAGGGACCTCTATAAGAATTACAATAACTCCGTAGCTAATTTGTGACTTTGAATTAAAAAATTACAATCCATATTAATACAAGTTTGTTTTATCAATTAAAATTCTCAAAAAATGTATACACTCATATAAAGCTTTTTAATTTATTTTACGAAAAAATTATTCTTGCATTCATTGCACGCATGATTTTTTACATTTGAATTTCTAAAACCAGCCAAAATCTCTTTAATGAGTACATATATAGGGTGTTCTCAAAATGATCTACAAAGAAAAAAATGAAATGTGTAGATCCTGAGAAAAAAAAATTAAAGAGAAATTTGAAATATCATTTTTTTAATGCAAACGTAGTCATGAAATCAAAACTTGTTTCTTGAGTAACAGAATAATAGATCATTTTGTGTATCTATACGGTTAGTACACTCAATCAAATTTTCATGTTAATTTTAACCAACCATTTTTCAGAAATGGTGCGCGCATTGGCTAAAATCGCCGTTTTGAGAAAATTGACTTTAAAGATTAAACTACCCCTTGATCATATAAAAAGAGTTCACACTGTTTTAGACATAACTCCTCTTCTAAAGTGAATTTTTGAATGGAGTTTATTTTAAAATGTTCCTAAAGAATTTTATTCATTTATAAACAAATTTCGAAATTTTGACACTTTAAAAGTTACCTGACCCTTTAAAACTGTAAAATGAAATCACCTATGTATAAAATACATAATAATTGAGGGGCCCTCTGCAATAACAATGCAAGTGAAAATGGAGTTTTCTGCTACAAAACTTTTAACTTTACTTTCAACATTTTAATTTAGAATGTAATTCCTTTCCATATATTACTATTAAGAAGAGTTTTTAGCAGCTTTTCTTTGCTTGTGCTTATTGAATTTATAATTCCTTATATTCTAAATAATACATTAAATAAATCTGAAAATTGAACACTTACCTTATTATTGCGTGTCCTATGGTTTTCGGCAAAAGAAAAAAGTGCATTTGGATCACACAATGAATTATTTTTACAACTTTTATATAGTGCAATACAAGAGTTTACAAAATATAAAATAATCATAGTGATTGTTGTTCTTTTAATGTCCTAATACTATCCTCAGACTTGTTTACCAGAATCGTGAAACTGAAATACGTGATAATTGGGGAAAAAAAAAAAAAAGGATTTATAAGCCATGAAAGTTCGAATACGAGATAGGGCCAAAGGTATGTCAAAAAGCCTTCTTTTTACATATTTTACCAGGAATCTAGGTAACACCACTTGCCTTTTTATTGCAGAAAGCCACTTACGTATGGAACCACTCGGAACAACGTCAGGAAATTTTGTTTTAGCTTAATTGAAGGAGAAAATTGTTTTCATTAATAATTTAAAAAGGTACTTGCTAAAAATTTATAACAAATTTGAAAGATGTTTATAACTTTTTTTTTGTTTACTGTCTGTCTGTCTGCCTGATCCCTAAAGTTTTTACAAAATTTTCTTTTGTTTTGCACGTAAAATCGAGAGACAACGTAACAAGCAGAATGTGGAACCTGAAGAATCTGGAACCTGAACGAACGAAAAATATGGATCTTTGCAAAACAAGTTTTGTAAGATTAATTTTGTAGAACAATATTAAAACTTGTGTTATTGTTTACCTTTACAAACATTTTTTATTAAAAGCATTTTTTATTTCTATAAAACAAAAATAAATAAAGTCAAAATTAATTATTGGGTTATTGATCCACGACCAAACTTCAGTTAATTTTAGTCATTCGTAATTTTTCTGATCTTCTTAAGTAAGCATGAATTGCTATAATTTCAACATCGAAATTCTCATTAATTTCAAAGTGTACTCCTAATTAAAAAAAATAATTAAAAAACACAGTTTAAATCATTATGAGCTTATTATCATTAAACTTTGAGATGTAGATTTTGTTTGTTTGTTTTATTAAATGTAGTGATAAAAATAATTAAGAAACATGGTTTAAACAATTATAAACTTATTATCATTTAATTATAATATATAGATTTTATTTTTTCTTCTACTTGAACAAGTTTGTTGTTCAATTATGCATTGTCTAATAAATTAATGTATGTACAAATTGTAATAATTTCAGGTTGCGTACAGTTTCACTTCAATATTTTAACAGAATTGTTTGCTTTATTTAATTCGAAAAAGGATTACAAATTTTACCATTAAACCAGGCGATTGCTATATCTGTGCGATTGAAATATTAAATAGAAATTTTCTAATCTGAAAAACTGGTGGCAGACGCTTTGGAAGTTCCAAGGAGTGTACGCATCATATAATTTTAACTTTGAAAATCATGGTATTCCAACGACATTCCTATTAAACGAATAAAAAATAATTGAAAAAGACTATTTGAACTCATTCATTAATGATAAATTCATATGAAGTTCCATTGTAAAACAACCCTCGTAAAATTTACAGAATTTACTTTTTACTCTTTTAATACTTATAAATAGCATATGAAGTTCAATAATGCTTATGAAATAGATCAATAGACGCCGTATACGTATTTTTCGATTACTCAGTTGTAAAATTCATCTTTGACAAATTTTGCGTCTGTTCCGCATGTACCCCGAAGGGGAGTGTGTCACTGATTTTCTCGTCACCAACAATCTTTCAATTTCTAATATCGACAACCGTAAACATACATTCATTAAAAAAATTGATAATGTACAATAGTGGCAAAAACTCAGACCACACTCTCGTTCATCCCACTGCATTCACTGCATTCGTAACTGGCAAGTTGATGATATACACAATTTTCTGATCATAAATGCATTGAATTTTCTCTTCAAACAACTCTTCTTTCAGCCACGCAACCCAGATACTATACAAAATTCAGCAATTGTAAAAAAAAAATTATAAACTTCTAAAATCTAAACGAAACACATTTAAATTAACTCTAAATTCTATAACTAAAAAAGAAAATCTAAACATATTTACAGAATTGTTAATAGACACAATAACAACGGTGATGCGAGCAACCTGCCGCCTTAAACAATTTCGAAAATCGCCCGTGTTTTCTTTTTGGTCCCCCGAATTAAAATCCAAACGTAAATTACTTGCAGTACTACATAAAAGACTTGAAAATTTAAAATATCTAAATTCACCCCCTGAACAGTAGAATTCCAACAGTAGAAATCTTCGTACAACAAACAAACTGCCATAAACAAGCGTTCTATTCTTGAGGCCAAGAGCATGGCTTAGAAATCATTTTGTTCGAACAAGAAGGATCCCTATAGTTCTGCTCAATAATTCTTATCTAGGATGTTCTTCACCCCTGATGAAGTCCTCCTTGAAAGACCTTCGGTCTCCTCGTTTAGACGTCATAACCTTGAATTCCTTACCCACCATCTTTTTGGCAAAACAGTATATCCAAACCATGATAATCTAGACATTAATTATCACTCAGATATTTCCTTTTCTAAAGCGGAACTCCGGGCCACTCTTGCCAAATTTAAGGATAATAAAGCCCCTGGTCCGGACTCTATTGATTTCCAAATTCTCAAGCGTTCATTTATTATATTTCTTGCGATTTATACCCAATAGGCTAATATGTGTATTTCTTTTCATTATTTTGCTCTAACGTTCAGGCAAGGGGAAGTAGTATACACTATATTGCCAAAGGTGATTGGTCACTTGCGATTTTAGACGTTTTGTTAACTATCTAGAAAAATACATGAGGAATTAACCTGAAACTGCAGGTGTGTAAACAGTATAGTATAGCTTATATATTTCCGTGAATATTTTTTCACGAAACCCCATAGGGGACTGTCAACAAATTGAAAAAGAACGAATATCTTTTGGATTACCCTGTAAAAACTAATGTAGCAAAAGCATTCAAACTCGAGATTATTAATAAGTGGTTTATTGTAATATACTG
Organism: Maratus michaelseni; assembly: GCA_963931845.1. Lineage (NCBI taxonomy): Eukaryota > Metazoa > Arthropoda > Arachnida > Araneae > Salticidae > Maratus > Maratus michaelseni. The sequence continues at coordinate 256,250,936 of OZ007596.1, read as the reverse complement.
TGTTAATTTTTATGAGGATAGCATGAATATTCGAAGAGAAATTAATGTTTTTATAAAAACCGACTTAAATTTCGCCAAGTTTTTTGCTTATAATTGGCTGAGTTCTTAATATAAAAAAAGTTATTTTGAGAAAATATGTCAAACTACATTGTACATAACACTCTACAATCGGAATTACAAAATAATAAAAATTGGATGAAAAATGAGCAGGTTTACAAAAAAAATTTTCACTGCGCATGCGCGAATGCAATCAAAATATAATATGAATAATGTATTAGCTAAGTATATAGAGCAACTTTTGTGAAAGTCTCAAAATTATAGCTTGAAAATTCTGAAAATTATCGTCGATAGAAGAAACTCGAAATCCGTTGTTCCCAAAAAGAAGCAAAAATATGAGGGATTGTATCAAATATCTGTTGATTAGTGCCAAGATAGCGTACACAATATTGCACGTACTACTATATTTGGATACAATCCCTCATCTTTTTGCTTCTTTTTGGGAACAACGGATTTCGAGCTTCTTCTATCGACGATAATTTTCAGAATTTTCAAGCTATGATTTTGAGACTTTCACAAAAGTTGCTCTATATACTTAGCTAATACATTATGCATATTATATTGTGATTGCATTCGCGCATACGCAGTGAAACATTTTTTAGTAAACCTGCTCATTTTTCATCCAATTTTTATTATTTTTTAATTCCGATTGCAGAATATTATGTACAATGTTGTTTGACATATTTTCTCAAAATAACTTTTTTTTATATTACGAACTCTGCAAATTATAAGCAAAAAACTTGGTGAAGTTTGGGTCGGTTTTTATAAAAACCTTAATTTCTCTTCGAGTATACATGCTATCTTCATAAAAATTAACAGAGTATATTACAATAAACCACTTATTATTAATCTCGAATTTGAACACTTTTGCTACATTAGGTTTTACAGGGTAATCCAAAAGATATTTGTTCTTTTTCAATTTGTTGACAATCCCCTATGGGGTATCGGAAAAAAATATTCACGGAAATATATAAGCTATACTATACTGTTTACACACCTGCAGTTTCAGGTTAATTCCTCGTGTATTTTTCTAGATAGTTAACAAAACGTCTAAAATCGCAAGTGACCAATCACCTTTGGCAATATAGTGTATTTCCTTAAGCAAGGGAAGACCCTCTCTGAACCCGGTTCTTATCGCCCGATGTGCCTGCTTTCGGTGTTACGTAAATTACTAGAAAAAAATAATTGATAATCGTCTTACTATTTTCCTTGAATCAAACAACTAATTACATAATAGGAAATTTGGGATCAGAGAGGGTAGATCATACAAAAGCTCTTTCTGGCATCTTTTCTTCTTGAGATTTTTTAATTATTGAAGGCGCATACACATCCCTAGTCTCCGTTGATATTCAAGGCGCCATCAATAATGTTGAGTGGAGGAACATTCTCCTCCAACTTAGCTTTCTAAATTGTTCGGGAAATATTGCTACAGACAATCGTTCTTATCTCTCTGGGAGAAGCATTCTTGTTAACTGGGATGCGGGAATCTCAACCCATCTACAGAAAAAGGGTTGGCCTCAAGTTCGTTCTTGAGACCAATTCTTTGGCTCCTCATCGCTAATGTCATTCTTTGAAATTTGAAAAACTTGGGTACTCGCTTTTTGCGTTTGCAGATGTCTTCAGTTTTATTTTATCCGGCTTTTGGCGTTTTGATTTGGAGTTCAAGGCTGCTTTGGCTCTTCCCATTTTGTGTCGGTTGTTCAAATCATTGTATCTCCAACTTTCAACTAATAAATACCAATCTCTTACATTTGCAAAGCCGTATAAACTTAAAAGATAACCCGCCATCAAAATAAATGGCACTTTTGTCCATCTTGCATCTAACCATAAACTTCTAGGCTTAACAATAGATCAACACTGGAACTGGTTCTCTCACATTATTTACCTTAAACTCAAACTGGCAAAATTTAATCATAATTCAACAACATTAACCACTAAATTTTGGGGTATAAAATCCGTATGCTAAAATTTTGGTACTTCACTATTGTAGAAAAAATTATCACCTATGTGGAAGCTATATGGAGGAGGTAATCTTAATAAATTACTTTCGGTACAAAGGATTTTTTTTTTTTTTTTTGCAAATTTCAAGGGGTTATAGAACCATTTCTAGTAATGCTCCCAGTATCTTAACAGGTATTCCACTCTTTTTCATTACCATTGAATTATTGAATATCAGTTCACGAAAAGTCGCATCCCCCATTTGGAGAATGAAGCTATTTCACAAATCACAACAATACTTTCCACAAATAACAATTTTGCGTAAGATTCTTTGCTGACAGATTTATTCAGCAGAGGAGACTTCCCACCTCCAAGTAAATCCGACTATAAATTCTTAATCTCCCACTCAAAATATTATTGTTTACACCAATGGCTCACGCACTAATCCCGGACTAGGTGCAGCTTTCTGCGCTACGAAAGGAAGTGGAGGGACTCACAGTGGGCCTGCAGGCTGGATGACAATAATTCTACTTTCCGAGCAGAACACTTTGCCATATTTAAAGCATTAGAGTGGATCTCTCAACAAAACGGTTTTTATTTCAGTTTTTAGCGATAGTTTTTCCAGCTTGCAGGCAATCTATGTATTTAGGTCAACAAATCTTCAAATTATTGAGATAAAAACACTCCTGAAAAATCTTCACTGTAACACCTATTTAGGCCACGCTTCAGCCAATAAGGGTGAAACGACGGATATGCTGGCAAAAGAAGCAATTTCTAGATCATCACTTGATTTATCACTTCCTGTACCACACATTAAAAGACATACTTGCCCTCATTTTATGAAGCAGTGGCAGGATAACTGTGACAACTCAGATAAAGGTAGAACTATAATCTTCTCCTGTTCACTCCCACCAGCTTAACTTACCGGTCATGCTCCCTTTGGAACCTACTTCCTTAAGTTCAAAAGAACCCTTTCTCCTCTTTGTGAGCATGGTGGTGTCGCTCTTGCTTCTCAATACTTCTATAACTGTCCTTTAAACAGCTCTTGGCATATTTGCCGTCTTCCTGTTCTTCCAGACGCTTGGCTGGTTAATATTTTTTGCATCCGGCATTGCTTTCAAAGATTAAAAACACCTTTAACTTTCTATGCGACCTTTCTATTTTAATCCATCACTGAGCCAGGGACTTGCGTCCCCCCTTATTCACTGCCCATTGTCTGGACGGAGCTTTGTATTCTCCGGCAGATATATTATTTGTACTATTGTCTTTTTCACGAATATTGTTTCCTTTATATACATCTATTCATTTATCTATTGTTCAATATCTCGCCCTCTCTCGCGCTTATTGGCAGGATTTTGTATTTTTTTAAACCTCAATAAAGGAGACCGGGAGGGACATCTATGCTCTACAGACTTGGTTCCGAGTCTGAGAGTACCTCTCCCTCTTGGTCAGTAAAGTAAAGTAATTAGTAGCACTGACGATTTAAAAAAAAATCAGCAGACTAGAAGTCAAGTTTTGGCGAGTACAAACTATTATATTTTTAATCTTCATAAAATTTTAGCAAATGTTTATAATGATATTTGAAAAATTAAGTTTAAATATTTACTAATATTAAGCTGTTTAATCCTCTACTAGAATCTGAATTATAAAAGAAAAACTTAAGAAAACTTAATAACTTAAATGCAAAACCTAGGAACTAAGAATTTTTGTTTTAGCACGTAAGAAAGAAAATTTAAAAAGATTAAAGTAAAACATTTTTAAGACTGAGTTTTAAAACGACTTACAAAAATTCTTTCTACTATTTTGTACTTTGTACTGCAATATTTTTCCTTTTAAATGGGCCAGAATTTCTCAGTTGCTTCTAACAAAAGTTAAGAATTCTCCTATAAAAGAAAAATAAATCTCGTTAGTTGAAATGAAATTCTGTAGTTAAAAGCTTAGTTATATAGTTGAGTAAAATGTATTTTTTACGAATATTTTATCTTTTACTTTAATTCCAAAAGTTGTTTGTTAAAAGTGTAAATATCTTTAACATTTTTTATGACTACAATTTTATGGCTGAATTATTATTCTTTTTTTATATTATATCTTACTGAACGGAATTAATATTTTTATATTAAATATATTTTAATTAATTATTATTTTAATATAAATTATTTTTTCGAATAAAATTGCATAAAAGTTCCATTTTTGGAAGGATCGTTTGCTTGAGAAATCGCTTGCTTAAAGAATTGTTTGCTTGAGAGATGAATTACATTAAAAAATGTATAGATTCTGAGATAACTTCAGAGAAAATTAGGTTAACAGCCGAATATTTCAATCCATTAATGTAAATATACAAAAGATTCATTCATCGTGAGCCATAGAAATATTAAACCATGGAGGTAATCATTCGCAAAGCAAAATCTCAATGGTAAATTTTACAGCGCTGTCTGGTGTCGAAAAAAAATCGCATCTGTAAACATGGCGTACGTAATAAGAAAAAAAAGACATCCGCATTTCGCTCATAGCAGACGATATAATTTATTTCCCTGAAATAATAACGATGATTTCTTTTACATTGTAAAACTTGTTATAGAACGAAACGAACGCACCTGATTTGTCACGTTAAACGACAATTTTTAACTTGTTCACATTATTATGTTTTGGCATAATTTGGATATGCAGTATCACAGATAATTGGAGTAATAACCAAAAAAAGGTTTTGTTTGGAAATAAAGATTTCTCTCGAGTAGCTTTTTCTAAATAAAAAACTAGGCCTAATATATTCAACTTACATTGGGCCTACATTTAGTAAGATCACTCTTACGGTGAACAAATAAAATAAAAATAAAGTAAAAACATATAATTACATTTAAAATATTTAAACATATTACGTCTGAATCCGAATTTTAAAATTAAAAAGAACAAAAAATCATTCGTCAAGCATAGATTATGAAACACTTTCCGTTAAATAACGTGAAAGAATTTATGTTAGTAAACATTATAGGAAACATATAACATATTTAAAAGTTCAGTTATAGCATTTACGTTCCATACTCAAAAATGTAGTCAAATTATTTTGTGAAGCCCTGTATATGATCTATAGATTTGGATGTATACTTACATACATTATAAAAAATTCCTTTAGAAAAGTCACATTCAGAAATTTTCGCCAATCGATGGAAATGTACTCGAAATACTTTGTACAACCCTGCATATTACCTAAAGACTTTTGTACACACCCCATATTAATCTAAAAATTAATTCAGGTAAAAAACGCATAAGGCAACTTAAAACAAATTTCCAGCAATTACCAACCATAAACGACAATGTACCTTGTTCTTTGCGTAGCCCTGTATATGAATATATTTATTTTCCACAAACTTCTATAAGTATACTAACTATAGTTCAGCAAGAAAATGCGTAACACAATTAAAAACTACCCTAAGCAATTCACTTCCATATTCTGTAATACTTACAAATTCCCTTGGGATATGAATCCCCTGTATATGATCAACCGAATTTATGCACACATAGACTGTAATTATTGCACGTATACTGTAACCGATATATTTTGAGTGTCTCTGCAAATGAAAAATAAACGCAATGCACACCATACTTTTAAGTGAGAAATGTATAGTAAAACGGCAGTATATAAATTTCACTATGTTGTGAACAGTGAAACATCATTAATTTATACTGCAAGCGATTTTTTCCCGTAGAACAATGTGCAACAGAATTCTTTTGTGTGGTCCTGTAAATGAATAATAAATGCTTCGCATCCCATATTCTACAAAAAGCATGTTTTAGTGCACTTCATGATTGTCTATCCATTTCGTCATGTTTCAAATTTAGTAACATCATCAAAATGCACTTGAAAGGATTTTTTCCCAATGACTGTAATGTAACGGAATACTTTTGACTGTCCCTTTAAAGAAAACTATAAGTGCTACACACTTCATTTTGAATAGGAATCATGCTATAGTAAACGATAATGACATACAAAAATTTCAGTGCAATCCCAGTATATTTGCGTGAGTTAGAGCACGAAAGGGCGGCCAGACAAACCGAAATCATAAACACTTTTCAACTAGGTTGGAAAGTGTTAAAAAGAACTTTGAAGTCATGCGTTTAATAAAACTAAAATACAATATGTACAACCAATAGAGTGAAAAATATGTCCAGACCCGGGTTCGATCCCCGGTCTGGCCACATTTTCACTCTGTTGGTTGTACGCTGTTTAGCAAAGGGAAGAGAAATTCACATCATTTGTCACTGTCATTAAAAAATTTACAGCTTAAGGTTTGTCCTGCTGAAAACTTAATTAGAAATTTAGTATATCTATTGTTTGGTCAGTTTTTAAAATCGAAGAACCAAACGTTGGTGATTTGTTACGTAAAAGAAAAAAAATTATATACTACATATATACTGAATAATATATATCTAGATATACCGGATGTTTCAAAAGTTCGGTGCGAAAGTAAAACGCGATAAAAAAAAAATATCTATGGGTCGGAGAGACATGCCGTTTGCAGATAAATATTCAGAGTTGTGCGGGATTTCCTATAACATGAAATAAATTTAGTTCAAAATCCCAACAGTAGAGAGCGCTGCTGCAGATAATTCCATGGGATAATTCCATATTTCTAACACAACGCAAGCTTTGGATGCAAAACCATTAAAGAATACTGCATGTACACTTTTAATACGAAAAAATAATAACGGTACGTGATGTTATTATAATTGAAAATTGCATTATTATTTTTGCGTATTAAAAGTGTATATGTAGTATTCTCTAATGTTTTTGCATCCAAATCTTGCATTGTGTGAGCAATATGGAATTATTCTATGGAATTATCTGCAGCAGCGCCCTCTATTGTCGGGATTTTTAACTTTGTATTTAGTGACATACAAAATCTCGTACCACGCTGAATATTTATCTGCAAACCGCATGTCTCTCCGACCCATAAATCTTTTTTATCGCGTTTTACTTTCGTACCGAACTTTTGAAACACCCGGTACATACAACTGAATGTACTATTGGAAGATCTAAATAATGCATGTGTAATAACGACGATAATCCAATGTTTTTCAAATCATTTAAGATCGACGATCGTTCAATAACTCTCGCATTCAAAATAAAAATCAGATCTAACATTTAGTAGATAGCCCGATTTCATATCAAATCGATGATCATAATTTTCTGCAAAATTATTTTGTATTTTATCCTGAAACACAAGCTGCTGCTCGATGCTACCAAGCCCCGTAATTCCTTGATATTGCGTTAATAAAAACTGTAGAATATGTATTACATTCGCTTAGCTGTAATATGCTTTCTTTTAAAGCTGCCAACAACAATATTCCACTAAATGCGCCTGACTTCCACATTGTTATTTAACCAAGCAGCAGACCGGTTGTAGAGATTCGTGTTCATCGTAGCACTTGGTATAAAAGTGAAATAGCATTTTTATATTGAATTGTATGGTCGTGAAGCTAAACCTGCAAAAGAAATTCTGACCCATTCAGTCCTGTGACAGTCTACAATAACCTTTGATTTCGGAGCTTTCCGGAATTAAAAAAAGACTGACAATGTTTTAGTGCCGGAAAGCTTCGAAATTTCATCAAATATAAAGTATCATAAAATGGTGAATTTCGATCGTAGAAGAATGAAATTTTTACTGTTGTACTTTTTAGAGAATGGAGAAAAGTTTTCAAAATCCATCTCCAATTATCCAGGGACCGCATATTTTTTTATGTATCTTTTTGAAAATTAATGGTTAGACAATTTTATCGACATTCTCTGATTTCCTATCCTATTTGGAACCCTTTTATGATTTACATTGCCAATGTATCTCCCACAAATAAAACGTTAAAGCGCGCTTCAATTTTTTTACAACAACCTGTATATTTATTTTTCTATCAAATAATAATTTCCTGTGCATACTAACGCAAAGCTTTTTATTATGTAAAATTTTGAGTTTTTCATTTAGAAATATATTCTTTTAATTTTTCTGATACTTTTTACTCGTATCTTATTTTCTTTTAATTCAAAACAAAATCTCAGCAAATATTTGTTCAATACATTCGCTTCAGACTACAGTATAAAATTTAAATTTGCACGTTTGAAAACATCTTTTTGAATCTTTTTTTTTTTTTAATCAATAGTTTCTCTCTTTATATGATGATCTAGTTTCAAATAAGGCATAATAATTTAAAATACTACTTTTTCCAGAAAATATGTTGTGTAGAATAACTAATATTATAGCAAGTATTAAAATAAAATAAAATTTTAAATCGTTTTCAGCTAGTTCATTAATAATTCAGATTTGCTTTAAAAAAATTATTTAGCATCCAGAAAAAACATTTGTTGAAGATGTTAACAAGATATTTAAATGAATTTAATTGAATAAAATTAATTTTAGCTTGAAAAAAATTTACTTATATTTCCATTTCTTGCAATTAAAAAAATAATTGCTGTTACGACATTCTGCAATTACTGTAATTGCAGACATGTTTAAAATAAATCTTTAAAAAACCTTTTTTCTGAAACGTACGTATGAAATATGAATTTTTAAATTAATCAAAATATATAAAATACAATGTAAACACATTGATGATTTGTTGTTACTACAGAGGTGCCATAAAACAAAACACAGTTTTAAAAATTAAAACTATTAGGTTAAAAATCCATAAGCTTTCGGCCAAACATTAGCCTTCCTCAGATGAACACAAGCAGTCGAGAAGACGCGGCTCTGAATGGCGCGCTCTGGACTGGTCCAAAATGGGCGAAACCAATCCACTATGAATTGGAGGGAGTGACGGAAGTTGGGATGATACCATTACAAGCTGGGGGGAGGGGGTCAGCAAAAACCAAAAACCCCAGTGACAACCAATACATTATACCATATACGAGGGATCTGATAAGATAATACATCATTACATGCATTATCACCTCTTTTCAAAATTTCTAGGGACTCTCTGATTATGCAACTATTATACTGTGAACAATGTGAAATTATTTTAGTTTTACTGAAAAATATATCAATATCTTTGGCTTGATTTAATCTGGATAAAGCAGTGGATAATTTACCCTTTTTAACACTTTCCAACCTAGTTGAAAAGTGTTTATGACTTCGGTTTGTCTGCCGTCTGCCGTCTGTCCGTGCTCTAACTCCCGTAAATATGCTCGGATTGCTCTGCAATTTTTATATGTTATAGTCGTTATCTATAGCATGTTCCCTATTTCAATGGAAGTGTGTAGCACTTATAGTTTTTTTACAGGGACACTCAAAAGAATTCCGTTACATTGCGGTCTAAGGGGAAAAATCATTTGCGGTTTATTTAAATAATGTTTCACTATTTTAAACGCATTGAAATTTATATATATCACTAAGGTACATTAGAAGAAGCTTAATATGGAATAGGGTGTGCATAGCACTTATAGTTACTTTACAGGGATAGTCAAAAGAATTCCGTTACATTACGTCTATAGTGAAAAATCGTCTGCGGTTTATTTAAATAATGTTTCCCTATTTTAAACGCATTGAAATTTATATATATCACTAAGGTGCGTTACAAGAGGCTTACTACAGAATAGTGTGTGTATAGCAGTCATCGTTCATTTACAGGGACAACCAAAAGAATTCTCTACTGTATGTTAACAATAATTCCTGGAAGTGAGTTTTGAGTTACCGAGCGCGATTTTAATTTTAACTCGCTTTTTGTCTATTACGTGGTGTGTATAAATTCTGTAGATCCTATACAGGGAAGCACAAAAGTTCGCGAACACATTTCCGTATTATTTAACTGCAGACGGAGAAATTTAAACTGTGCTACGCGTTTCCTAACTGAAATAAAATTTAGCATCCTATGTAGTATATATACAAATCTATAGATCCTATACAGGGCTGAATAAAAGTATTCGGATTACTCAGATGTTATCTTTTAGCTTATTAAACGGTATGATTTGTAAAATTATTTTGGAAGCGTTGGAAAGTGTTACATAATCTATGCTTGACGCATGATTTTTCGTTCTTGTTTATATCAGTTGTATGCTCCTTAATCCTTTCCTTTAATCTGCGAGTTGTCATGCCTATATATGAATATAGTTTAGAACTGCCATTAACTTTAAAAGGAATGATATAAATGCCAGACGTATCTCCATTATCAATGGGGTCAATCATTCTATGTACCAGATATTTTAGCTTTGTTGGGGGCTTTGCGATAAGAGTTACATTATATTTCTTTAATGCGTATTTAATCCGCTCAAACAGATGAGGGATATAATCAATACTGTATAATTTTGAAGATTGCATATCTTTTTTTAATTATTGTAGCTTGTTTATTGCTAATAACAAGCTACAATAATATTGTTATTGTTAATAAACAAGCTACAATAGTTAAAAAGATATGCAATCTTCAAAATTCTACAGTATTGATTATATCCCTCATCTGTCTGAGCAGATTAAATACGCATTAAAGAAATATATTGTAACTCTTATCGCAAAGCCCCCAACAAAGCTAAAATATCTGGTACATAGAATGATCGACCCCATTGATAATGGAGATACGTCTGGCATTTATATTATTCCTTTTAAAGTTAATGGCAGTTCTAAAACATATTCATATATAGGCATGACAACTCGCAGATTAAAGGAAAGGATTAAGGAGCGTACAGATGATATAAAAAAGTGTAAATTATCCACTGCTTTATCCAGATTAAATCAAGCTAAAGATATTGATATATTTTTCAGTAAAACTAAAATAATTTCACATTGTTCACAGTATAATAGTTGCATAATCAGAGAGTCCCTAGAAATTTTGAAAAGAGGTGATAATGCATGTAATGATGTATTATCTTATCAGATCCCTCGTATATGGTATAATGTATTGGGTGTCACTGGGGTTTTTGGTTTTTGCTGACCCCCCCCCCCCCCAGCTTGTAATGGTATCATCCCAACTTCCGTCACTCCTTCCAATTCATAGTGGATTGGTTTCGCCCATTTTGGACCTGTCCAGAGCGCGCCATTCAGAGCCGCGTCTTCTCGACGGCTTGTGTTCATCTGAGGAAGGCTAATGTTTGGCCGAAAGCTTATGGATTTTTAACATCTAATAGTTTTAATTTTTATAACTGTGTTTTGTTTTATGGCCCCTCTGTAGTAACAACAAATCATCAATGTGTTTACATTGTATTTTATAAATTTGAGAGGGTGAATTTGTCGTTCGCATTGTATGGAATTTTCTATATATTTTATTTAATCAAAATATATAATGAATTCTTAGTTAAATTAATGTTTGCAAGTTATATTTTTTCGGCTTTGTATTCACAAGTCGAGTTTGCATATATTTTTTTAATTTACCAAATATTTTTTAAGTATTATAACGCACAGATTTTAAAGTTACTGCTTACTAATGTACATTTTAAAAACGTAAAAAATATCCATAAGAACAGATATTATTTTAAAAGCCATTTCTTCTGAAAAAAATAAAATAAAATCTGAAGTGAAAAAGCGATGATAATCCCAAACTAGTTATTTAACATTTTTTCCATCACGCACATTAACTTTCATCGATCTTTTCTCTTTGTATCAATCTTCAACTGTGTATTTCAAAGGACTATACATTCATATTTAGCGCTATCCAAGGTTATCAAACTATAGAAAAGGATAGTACGCCACTCATGCTAATATATGGAATTGTCACCTCAAAACTCACCATCAGTGCACTGTCCTCGTTTTACTCTCTGACACTTCAATTATTTGAATAATACGGGCGAAATCACATTTCTTAAGTTGTTTTATGATTGATATGTAACAGAAGATTTTTTCCCTTACCCATCAAAATATTTTAAAATTTAGAATGAAATACAATATCACTGGAATATCCTTTCGAACAAAATAACAATTGTGCAAACAATGCCTTTCTGATAACGACAATCAATAGATGGTCACTGCGCATAATCTCCGAGGGTGAAAATCGTTAAGTTATCCTGTTCTATAATAACTATAAAGATGATAGTTATGTGCAGTAAATGCCCAATTATATCCAAAACAAAAGAATCTTGCGAAGTGTCATGCATTGTTAAAAAAGGCAAATGTTTACGGAAATATTACGAAATTTAATGTGGTTTACGAAAATATAATATAATCTGTTCCGAGTTACCCATGATTACGAAACACATTTTATATACTTCGAATCTTCAGAAACCAATATTTTTTTTTTATTTAAAGAGTCATTTATAAAAGCAGTTTCTTTTGCTGCCACTGCTTTTCGGAAACGTTTTCGAGTAGTTTTTGTAGTGTATTAATTAGTTTTATCAAACCGGAATATTGATTTTTCGGATGCTATCAATTCTCAATTACACATTTTCAGCTGCATAATCGAATTTATACATGAAAGATTAACAAAATAATATTGATTTTAATTGTAATGCTAATGCTGTTAATGTAGCATGTTTGTCTGTAAAACATGTTTGTTGAACTTGAATATGTTTACTTAAGAGTTGATAGCATCCTAAAACCTGATATACCGGTTTGAGAAAACGGATTAACACTTTGAAGGACGGTAAGATATTATATCTCAAACTAATTTTTTTATCCCCAAATGTCCCAATTGCACCAGAATTTTGGAATAAAATTTTGCTTTTATAATGTATCTGAAGAAATTCTTTTACTTATTTTCAAATTAATTTATTCGTAAATCTTGGTGTCATTCAAACATTTTAACATTTTAGCAACAAACGTAGTTTGCCCTGAAAGAGTTACTACACTATAAAAACTACTTGAAAACGTTTCCAAAAATCAGTGGCAGCAAAGAAGCTTTGTTTTTCTAAATGACTCTTTAAATCTCAAAAATATATAGGTTTTGTGAGGTTGCGAAAGATAAAGCACGGTTTTTGGAGTTGTGGATAACTCGGTAAAGTTTATAGTGCATTTTCGTAGATTAAGAAACATCTGTCTTTTTTTTACAATATGATTAGGGCTGTCTTCAACACTGACAATGCAAGGTCTCTTTCCTCCTTAACATCAACACTATCATACTTGTATCTTTTCTAAAATATAAAATAAATGTACTATACTTATACATGGACTAAGCGTATTACTTTGAGCTTATGCGATAGCAGATACTGACAAATTATTATGATTGCCTTTACCATATATATTCAAACTCACTTAATACCTACAGAAAACAACTATTTTACGCAAAGACAACAAACAGCTATTAGATTTGTTTTGCGCAAAAATTCATTCTAGGAATAACATTTCCAATTGTTTGTTAAAATTTTAATATAGATTTAGAATTCATAAAGATGATAATATTATGCTGAGGAATCAAGTTTAACTCCTGTAGAAACATCCATACTATGTGGATTTCATCATCAAAATTGTCACACGAGGTACGAATTGGCATACTTAAATGAAAAGATCTAGAAAAAAAACATACAACGAGATTCATAAACTATAGCAACTACATGTAGAGACATCTGTATAAACATGGTGACATTCCGATGGATGGTCTCTTTCAAATATGACATTTACAGCCGCAGCATATAAAACAGTTTCAGAAGAAGTAGCCTTATTGGTATTGAAGCTTACATCTAGTTACATCCTATTTCTCCGAGATCACAAAACTCTGGAAACAACACTATATAAGAGTACATATTGTCTGGACAGAGAGACAGTGAACAACTTTTAAAAATCAGAAATATATGACAGCAATTCTACGATACAGATTTATGGCAACTATTATAACAACAGATATACAGGGTGACTTTTAATTAACCTACAACTTTTAACTGAAATAACTCTTGAGTCGTTGCAGATAGCAATACAAAATTTTTTTTTATTGAAAAGAACGTGGAAAGGGAATTTGATGGATATGATTTTCAAAGTGAGGATCTTCAGAAGTGATACAATATCGCAATTTAGTCACAAAGTTATCAGTAACAACTTCAAACGTTTCTTTTTTTATGCTCGAAAATGAGTCAGTTATGGAGCTTTTGGGGTAATAAGGTCTGTCGGCTTCTTTTTGTAAACCAAATCTTGCATATGCCCCCAAAGATAGAAATCATATGGATTCACATCTGTTGACTAAGGTGGCTAATTTTCTTATCAGATCTCTTACCAATGCTCTAGAAGGCTTAGGACGGTTTCTGAATGTTGAAGACCACTTCCGTAGAAATAGTTTTGCATTTTCATCATATAAATACCAATTTTTAACAATAAAAATACGATCTTCAGTTGAATATGACGCTTTGGGAGACATTTTCAAAATTACTTTAAACTGACACTAAACAAATTCCTTTTATGCCCTCTCTCACTGCACGCATTCGTGCCACCATCTAGCGAGGCTCTGAGAAGTTAATTCAGTTTAAAGTTGCAGGTTAATTAAAAGTCACCCTGTATGTGTTCTTAATATAGGGATAAACAAATTATAGTAAGAACAGAAATATTGTTTTCAAAGAAGATTTTTTCTGAGGATCACAGAGGTAGAGTTCAAATGCTCTAACGTTCGTATTTACCTTCTACCTCAACTGCTGGTTAAGTGCGAAAAGCTCGTGTAAGCGCAAATGAAATTGCGCCCATTAAATTAATTGAACCTGACCACGGCCGAAGTCCAATTATGTGAATGGTGATTATCATTTGAATATTCGACTGAGATTTTCATACTTAACTAGCAGATTAGTTAGATGGTGAATACCATATTAAATTACTACCAGCTATCAGCAATTTCATGAAAGGGGTAGGAATTCAAACGACAATTTCTGCAAATGCACTTTCTTATGCAACAATAAAATTTATTTTGCAGCTTCAGAAGAAAGTCTTTTTCTATTCCATAACAATGTAATTCTATTATTTGAAATCGTTAAAAGGTATTGGGTCATGCAATAGATGCTGAACTTATTAAATCTTTTGTTACAACTATCTTTGAATGAAAAAATATTGGATAATCCGAAAAGTTCTGCGGTTTTTCAAAGCGAAGCCCGGTTTCGTCTAATTATTTTGCTATTGCTGATAAGGAGTGACCTTGAATGACCCATATATGTACGTTCTGTTTTTTCTGCTTGCACTGCATAACGCTCGCTTAGTTTATGGAATTATATTTGTTTCAGTGCAGTGCTAAGAATGGATGACCAGTTAGCTCATTTTTGTCCTATTATGCTCTTTTATTTCAAGAAAGATAAAAATGCTAGTCAGACTGCTCGTAAAATTTGTGATGTATATGGACAAAGTGATGTTTTAGATGACTCAGTTCGAAGATGGCTTGAAAAGTTTAAGTGCGGAAATTTCAGCATCGAAACACTGCATGATCATTTGATACCTTATTTTGAGAGGTCCTCCTTTACTCTCATTTATGGTCGACCAGAGCGAGCATCTTCGAGGCTGAAATTTCTCAAACCACTTTCAAACTGTGTCATCTGAAACAGCACTTTGTCCATGTACAGCGCAAATTTTACGAGCAGTCGGGCTAGAATTTTACCTTTCATGAAATAAAGGAACATAATATAACGAAAATTATCAGCACTGCACTGAAACAAACATTATGCTGCAACACAAGCGAGAATTATGGAGCGCAAGCAGAAAAGACCGAATGTACATATTTGGGTATTCAAGGTCACTTCTTATCTTCAGTAGAAAAATAACAAGACAAAACCGCACTTCGCTTTTTGAAAAACCTCAGAACTTTCTGAATGACCTAATATTTTACAACTTTCAAAAACTATGTCTAATAAAATCGTGTAAATTGAAAAAAAAAATTTTAAAGCATTTCTAAATCCTATTCTTCAAAGTCACGTTGCTCCCCTTGGGGTGTGTATGTGTAGCCCATTAATGTATTCCTTACGAAATATATTTTTCATAATTTCAAAAATAAATGAAAAGAATAAGCATGAAGAAAGTGCTGAAGCTACAAAATACTTTATTGTACTATTTATAATTTAAACTATTTATATTATTATGAATAAATGTGCGTAACTATAAGATTTTTCTGTAGATACAAGAATATGAGAAAAGGGCGCTACGAAAATATCTTAATTTTATTACGTTATATTATATTTTATATACGTTTGTACATCTGTGCATATAATTTTATTTATATATAACATAATTTCTCTAAATACATACATTATATCTTAAAACAAATAAGTCTGAATTTTCTCAAAAAAGATATGAAATATGTCAACTTTTTATTAATATTGCAAAACGTATATATTCATTTTTGCCATTCATTTTTGTAAATAATATACACACGCAATATGATATGTCATTGGTATGTATAGTTTATAAAACAATAGGATTACAGCAAAATTTTAAATAATAATATTATACCTCAAAAGCCAAGTGATGAGGAAAACACTACATGGTTGAAGTATAATTAATCATTATTATCGTGATATTATAACAATCACATATTTGTGATTCTCATCAATACCATAATCGATATATCATGTACAATATATTAACTTCTAACAAAGTATTCTAATATTTTAAAACGAAATATAAAACTACATACTACGCAAAAAAATATTAAACATTATAAATCTCCTTTTAAAATTTAGCATTTTCTTGGTAAAGAATTTTAAAAAAATCTTGAATTTTTTTACAAAATCTGACAATTGATGCATAATTTATTATTTTTTCATGAAAGTGCATCAGTTTGAATTCAATATAATTTTAAACAGTCATCACTTTGTCAAAACAACGGCAAAAAAAATATTTAAATTTTTAAAACAGTCTTTTTTTTTTCAAATTGTATAGTTAATAAAACCTTAGCTTTCTTCAAATAATAACTAAAAAATGTGATATTTTTTCATAAAAAAAATAAGTCAGAAGTTTACTCAAATATTAACGATTTAATCTCTTTAGACGTTTAAACCAAGTAAATATGATAAAACTTTAAACTTTTAAAATAATAAATTTATTTATTTTTACTTCGTATTGGATTTAGAATATTGAATTTTAAAACAAGACATTTCTCAAGATTTCTTTCAAAAAGAACTTCTTGAATGTTTTTCAACGACATTTTTCTATACAAATGTATTTTTTTATTTTACATAAACATGAATTCAAAAAATATAATAAAAAAATATGTCTTCAGATTTTTCTTTAGAAAAATACAAAAATAACTGCCAATTAAAATGAAGATGAAGTAGCTAAGAGGATAATTTTTACTTTTAGTAAACTCTGATTTTGTCTTAGGCTTTTATTTTCATAACCGTTTGTTTAAGCTGTTAAAATCTTTCATATTCTTGATTTTATAAAAATTTTATAAGAATTTATTTTTATAAGAATTTTCTGTATGTAAACTGTTTATAGAAGAAGTTGAATTTGGAATTTTTTCACATGCTTTAACTATTCAAATAAAGCATAAAATTTAAATAGTCTTACTTCTAGTACTTAAAGTATTTTTCTAGAGAAATTCCGAAGCTTATCTGATATGTTTTTTACTTACAACCAACTTTCCCATTCATTTGCATTATCCAAAATTGCATTATGAACACTTCTATTTTAACTTATTCATAATTTCAATTGTTATTTAACCACTTAAAAATCGAAAACTTTTTCTAGGGCATTATGACAAGTTTTAAACTTTCAAAGGAAAAATTATATTTATTAACAAACAACGTAACCCTTTTAGATTCAAAATATTGTCATATATACAGCACTTGTCAAATATCTGAGCATTTTGTTTTTGAGGAATTTTTAATTGACAGTACTATAATGAAATAAAACTTGTTTCGTTGGTTTGTTTACAAACTAAACAACTGTTCGAACAATAAAAGACATGTTTTGACTTTTAGGAAATTTTTTAGATAGTTTTAGTAGCCTATCTTTATCGAAGTGACGACACTTAGCTTTGATTGGCGCTTTGGATATCCTTGGCTTCCTATTTACTAATTTTTCCATCTTTTGGTGATAAATTTAATTCCAGCAGTTCTGGAGATCTTCCTAGAAGCCCTTAGTATTGGTAGGCATATGTTTCTGGACACCTTGTCTAATTCTTTGTACAAGAGCTTGATAGGTGAAATACCTGGTGACTTGGGTGGTCCACTTTCGTTATGACTTGAGCGTATTCTTACTATTGTAAATAATTAGTACACAACATGGACGTATATGTTAGGTCGTTACCTTGTTAGTAAATTATTATTTTCTATTTCAGGAAAATTAAATTAATAAATGAATTTTTTAAAATGTATTATTGTATTTAAGGGGCTATTTAACATCGCTTCAGGAAAGTAAATTTCTTTAACACTTTTTTTGCTTTTAAAGACTTGTATAAGATATTCACTTGTTATTTAAGCATTTTTCTTATATTCGAAACCACAATCTCCATCAAATATTAGCATGTATAAATGTCTCGCTCCCATATAAAAATACTTTTTTTCATATTTTAACTACTTAACCACTGAAGTCTATTTAAAAGGAAAAATAAAACAGGCTCTGTGATTTAAAAGTTTCAAACTAAAGTATTTTGCTTTGCCACGTAATGGACTTAAAGAGTTATATTTTTAAATTCCACAGGAATAAAAATAAAACATTTCACAAGACATGCCTCCATGGCTATTTAGAAATAAAAAATATGTAATTGTATTTTTACTTTTTAATGAGCTAAAGTTTCTGGGTTACTTAAAATAAATGGTTGAGACTTAACTTTTGAATTAGAAAAAAAAAGCATCCAAGTTTTAAAATGTTTTTTTTTTTTTTTTTTTTTTGTAGTTAACTGCACTTTAAGAAAAAATATTCTCTAAGAATATTTATTCCGTTCTTTAATTCCCAAAATTGCTTATTAAAACTCTTAATCCTTATTATACAGTCACGTTATGGAAACGGGGAACAAAAAACTTTGGTTATTTTTCCAACATTTTGGCACTAGTTTCGAATGTCTATCCTGATAATATTATAAATGCGAAAGTGTGTGTGAATGTTTGACTGAAGTAAACATCAAAACGGATGATTTAAGGGCCTGTATCTTTGCATATTATCACCCAGAAATGAACATAGGGTAGGTGTTATTTATTATTTCCAAATATTTTACTTAATAATTCGAAATTTCATTATTTTCATAGAGACTCAATAAATATTCGTCCTGTAAAATTTAATTAACCATTTTACGTTGCTAAGCATTATCGTTGCCAATAAACACAAAACCTGATATAATAATTTTTCGTCAACGATTATTTTTCAAATGAAATTTTCCACGTGAAAGATGTAAATAAAAAAAAAAAATAAGAAGAATTACAAATAAGATTAAATGACGTCATATTAGAAATAAAACATACTTTTTCCAGTTTAGAATAATATTACAACGTGCATGAATTTGAGTAAGTACGGGGAGCAGGCGAATATGACGCCATATATTGAAAATAAAGCAGATGTGCTTTGATGTTAAAATAAAAAGATTTTGGATTTTCTCTTTTCTCTGTCTGTTTCTTTTTTTTAATTTTGTATTTAACATGAAATGAGTGTATTTTAAATGTATATAATACATGTATTTTAAATGTATGTAATACATGTATTTTAAATGCATAGGCTTAAAATTATTTTAGTATTTTAAATGTATATGCTTAAAATTATTTTAGTATTTTAAATGAAATGAAGTCAATACGGAAGATGGCGATGGGAACAATACTCGGCGCTTTATCATCTGCGCACGGCTAATATAAAGATTTAAATTTAAATTAAAAAAAAGTTTTTAAAAAAAAGTTTGAAAAGAAAATGTCAACCATATACAAAATTATCCATGTCTAAAAATGACGTCATGATTAGCGGTAAATTATGATTTTCATTCTTAAAAACAAATTATTAACACGATTGCCTAAAATAACTATTTTTGACGAATGTTAATAAGATTGCATTTTTGTTCACAAAACCTAAAGATTTAATATGATTACGTCAAAGTTACTTCATTTTCCTTCTTCCAGTATTAAATTTAAGGTTCAAGGGTTTAAAGTATATTGGTTCAAGCGAGACACGTGTGTAAATTGTGATTTGGCAACCGGATTTTAAGTCCACATTTCTTTTAGCTTTAAAATAATAAAAAGTTTGTTGCCATTTTAAGAAATAGCTTTTTGAATGTTCTTTTTTATAATAGATTTCAGTAAAGTCTTATAGGATGGAAAATATGACATAACTTTTAATGAAATGTTTAATTAAATTTACAATAATTTTAAAAACCTAAAATCAAAACAATGTTATAGAAACGAAAATCAAATTAATCGAAAAATTCGCGTAATGCTAGAGCAAAGAAGAAATCAAAAAGTAATGGAACTTTTCCTCAAGCCAAATTGCGTAGACAATTAAACAAGCCGATAGTGCCAATTCCTAATATTATAAATGTCAAAGCGCGTTGCATATACTAGATATTTTTTCATATATGTGGGAATAATGAGAATCAGAAACATCAATAGTATGAACTCCATGTAATAATAATTCACGAGCCGCGATAAAGGCGGGCAAAAAGAGGAGTTCATGCAATGCCAAAAGAAAAGCACGCAAGCATGAGCAAGTGTTCTATAGATTTTAGACATGGTTGTTTGATGAATTTGGATGCAATGCCCAGAAAAGCTTGCTAATTATGTTATATTTAGATACGAATGTTTGTATCGTTCATAAATATTAATCTAGTGATATATTTGTATTTGAATCCAACCCACAGTTGTGTATGTTGTTATTTCATTAAAACTTCTTGTTTATATTATATTTGAAGAATCTTCTGTTCTGTTGAAACTATTATTTATTCTTCATAATCCCACACATATATGTAGAAAACAGCCGAGAATAGGAAAGTTACACTCTGTAATCTGGTCCATGGTCAATTTGCTTTTTTTAGCGGACGAAATTTGGCACAAACGTAAATACATTTTTCTAACCAGGTTTGTTTTTTGCATGCTAAAAACTTTTTGGTTTTCGAGATGATCTGGTATAATAATTTTTTAATCTTTTTTCACTGGTTGTACTTTCATTTTTGCAATAGTTTTTATATTATATAGCACAAAATTTTATTTTTTTTAAGACTGAGTTATGTCAATGCCCCTATAACAAGTCAATACCGTATTGTCTCCTATAAAATGTGATAAAGAGTTCGTTAATTGTATATGTTTTTAATTATCGAGTGTTAAATGTTTTCTTTAATTAATGCATTTATTTTTTCTTTTAATGTTACGTGAACGACGTCACCGGTAACAGCTACTCTTATATATAGCGTATATGAACCGATTTTGTAATCAAAAAAACTTTTTGTACATTCTATATAGTATACTATTAGGCCAAGATTTATTGAAGTATTTGATAAAACTTGGAACATTTTAAAAAAACGATTTTTCTTATTTACCTAAAATTAATATGGATGACGCAGTAGGTTTCCAGTTGTTTAAATGTATAATTAGCAATATGGATCAACGCGATACATTATGAAATGAATGGTGTCTCAAGTACAGATAACTACACAGGGCTCCACAACAAAGTTTTTATTTATTTGTTTATTTAAGGGAAGATGATGTCAGCCTTTTGCGCAACCCATTTTAGTCGCCTCTTAAGACATACATGGGTTACATTGGGACTTTTCTTTAATGCCTGTCAACATATGATATGAAATTATTCCGCAAATAGTAATAAAATTTATACTAGCATACTAATGTAAAAATATTTCCTATATAAGCTAATTCAGTTTAAAAGTTTTTATCCGTATATATAAACTTTGTAGAGGAGTCTAGTTTTTGAGTGCAAGCGGTTAGACTGATGTTAACCTGTGAGCGTGGAAGCGATCTCTGTCATCAATGTTTTTCTTTATTTTTCTCAAGTTAGTTTGTGGCTCTCAGAATCTGCTGTTCGCGATTTTCGCTGTAGTTTTATTCTAATTGGGACATGCTGGTCAACCTACGGTTGTATAAAAGTGGGATTGGAATTTGGTATCGCTGTATATTGGATCTAGTCTTGCCTCATCGAGAAATCCAAGACCGAAGCTCTCGCCTTTTAGAGATTGGAAGCTCGCCACGTGCCCTGAGAGACTGGAAATCTAGAGTTAGCTGAATGAATCCGCCATTTTCGGTAAGAAAGTATTTTGCAATAGTTCAATAATGTTTAGATCAACCACGGGTTGCTAGTATTTAGTGTCATTTTACATAAGTTTCGAAGTTGTGAGCTAATAAATTGTTTTCAGCGACAATAGCGTTTGACATCAAAAACCATCTTGGATATTGATTGAACAATCTGTAAGTAAGTTAATTTTAGATTTAGTACTTTTGCATTTTTATATTTTGAGAGTCGATTTGAATATAAAAGTGATTTTAGTTCAGTGTAGCGTAGGCTGAATTTATAAGCTCGACTGCAGTCATTACTTTTTTTTAGTTTCAATAAACAGTGTTTTAAACTTTAAATATAAGTATATCTCAAATATCTAGTGGCATCGCTGATGCGGTTGTCACAATTTTTAATTAATAATTAACAGTTTTAAAACTTAAACTTACTTTATTCAAAATTCGGTAAATAGTAGCACAATTACTGATGTAAAAAAAAAGTTCTAATATAGTAATTTAATTTGGTTTAAAAGCTTGTTTATACATTATTTAAAAATTAACTGTATTAAAAGTCAAGTCATAACTTTATAAATTTACTTTATTTTAAGATATTCTAAAAGACGTAGAAAATAAACAATAAATCTAAATCACATAAAACTTTTATTGCAAATTATTTTCAAGAAAACAAATGTTTTCGCATTTGGAGCAAATCATTATGTGAAAATAAACAGATTTTTCTCACGATAAGAAAAGAAATTTGTTCTAAATTGAATTGCTTTGAAAAGTTTCAACGGAACTCATTTGCATTTCATATCAGGCTTCCGCGTTTTTCATAATTGTTTGTTAGATGCTATTTTTTATTCGTGACTGAGAAGAAATGTGCAAAAGTCACTGGCTGGGGGAAAGTGCAATATTTCTAACAAGCGAACTTCTAAGGCGAAATACACAAAGTCTCCAGTGGATATACTCAAAAAGAAAACTTAAAAATCTATCTCATTAATACAAAAGTAAAGAGAATGTTCTATTTGAAGTAGTTTTGTAAATATTCAAAATGTTATTATACAGAATTTATAAATTACAGAGAAATCAGCGGAGTGAAAGTGAAATTCAAATATCTACATTAGATTATGATAACAAATGTTATACTCTGTTGCCCGAAGTAAGAGGGATATAACTACAGATTCCCAGTACTTTGAAAAGTGAAATTTAAAAGTTCGTAATAAAACAGATTAAAACGTGTGGTTTGTTGGAAAATAAGTTTAGTTGACATTTTTAATACATCTTAAAGACAGAATTATGCTACATAAAAATGCAGCATAAAATATTTAAACATAATTACAGATTGCATCTTTAAAATTTCTAGAACATTTAAAATTCAGACATTAATAAAAATTAATCTAATTTAATTACATATGCAATTGAAACTGACCACGTACGATATTTTGAGATTTGTAAATTAATAAAATCGAGCTTTAATAATTGTAAAAGTAAAATTGCTTTTACAAATCTATGAAATATCCACTTTAAACAAAGCATGTGTACTGCCGAATATGCTGTCTTGCTCTGACATACATTCCTGAACTTCTAGAGCAGTTATTGGTTTACAATAATGATTGTGGCAATAAAGGGCTTGTTTAAGGTCTACTTTGGGACTTTAATGTTTTTAATTTATTGTTTATATATTATTTATTTAACTAGATGCCTGAATTTGTAATGTCCTAACAATTTTAAAAGCTTGATTTATTAGAATATGCGAAACAAAATCCATTTATTCGACTTATTTATGATTCTGCCAAAATATTTCTTAAGTTATACAACGAAAGGGACAAGTTATTTGACAAAATACTTGTTTTGATTTTAATTTAGTCTTTATTATTTTTTCAAATACCGTTTCGCTAAAATAATGTGCAAAGTATACTTTTAACGTAAATTACAGAAAATACATCATTTTAATAAGATTTATCTTTACAATTCTCTAAAATAAATACTCGCCTCCAAACGTTAAGATACAAAGATTTGACGAAAAATACAAAATTAATATAAAAGTAGAAATATTCATTATATCTCTAACAATCAAGAATATTTCAGAGACTTCCATGCTTGGAGACAAATAATAAATGAAATGTATTTGCGAAAAATAAATAGTTGAGATTTAATAAGAAATATATCCTCCCCAAACTGTAATGCTTCGGTGGCATCGCCTTCCAAGTTGTTAATTAATTTGTGGAACTGATTAATTTGAAGAACGATCTAAACCACTCAGCAAACCACGGTTTTTGTTGAGTAAAAAAACTTGAGAAGGAATTTAAGCAGATACCTGTATTCCACTTTATATTCCAAATGGGCTCCATAGGAGAATTATCTTCTGATCCTGCTCGCGAATCCATTCGTTCTATACTTTGAGTCTTAAGATAGACAGTTCATCTCAATAATTTCACGCATTATCATACATTTAGGTGAAGCCAATATCAACGAGCCCAACTCGGGCTCCCTTATATGAATGAGAGGTACTTTTTAACACTTCCCAAATTAATTGAAAGGTGTTCATAACTCTGGTTTGTCTGACTGCCGTCTGTGTAACTGTGCTGTAAAACTTTCCTAAATATACTCGTATTTTCTTGTAATTTATATGTGTTATTGAGGTTTACTTTAGAATGTTTCCAATTGAAAATGAACTGTGTAGCTTTTATCTTAATTTACAGAGACACACAAAAGAATTCGGTAACAGTACTAACTATGAGAGATAACTGCTGCCTAGTGGGTTTTCAGCTGTGGTATTCATTTTGTAAACCTAACTAATTTTGAGTGTATTATGTTCCGGGTATAAATTATATAGATTGTTAATTAACACAAATTAACAAACATAAATTGTTTAATATTCCAAATTTTATTTGTATAAAAGGCATATAGCCAACAGAGTGAAAAACTATCTAAGCCGGTACTTGAACCCGGGTCATCGGTGTAGCGCACTGACGTTCTACCAACTGAACCACTTGGAACGATACCCAGCTTGGCACTTTCTCACTACACATGTTGGCAAGGCTACCATCGCAGCACAGCATGGAATATTTTTCCGTGAGCCTCCAACCCTGGAGAAAACACGAAACTAAAGAGAATCCAGGATCGATGAATGAATAAATCTATTTTTTTTAATACTTGGAAAAAAAAATCCAGAGAAAATGGAGATGAATATGGAGTTGAAAAAGTATCCAGTTGGCTTGGATACTTTTTCACTCTGTTGGCTATACGCCTTTTTAAGCAATTAAAATTTGAAATATTATAAATGCAAGACGTGAGTAATTTTCCCTGGAAAATTTTCCAAGTATTAAAAACAATAGGTTTATTCATTCATCGATGCTGGATTCTCTTTAGTTTCGTGTTTGCCCCAGGGTTGGTGGCTCACGGAAAATTATTCCATCTTGTGCTGCAATTGTAGCCTTGCCAACATGTTGTTAGGAAAGTAATTTCTAAAGTATAAACATTTCATCTATTATCGTGAGTCTGACAATTCATCCTCGATTTCAACAAGCTGGTGAAACGGAACACGTGCGCTGACAAAGTACTTTTTCTGTTTCTGTCAGATTCTCGTTAAAGAACTGACACGTGTAACCTCCAAAAAGTTCAAGGCGCAATAACGTAAACTTGACTGTGTTTTTCTCATCCAAGAGCTAATATACTTCAGTCTCTAAGTAACTCTTTTTAAATGCAGAACTGCAGAAAATTTCTCTTAAAATAAATGTTTTAACTTTTTATAGTTTGATGTAAATTTAATGATGTAAATTAATTCTTTTTTTTTATTTTAATAGTAATTAAATACTTAAATTAGAAAATAGATCTTGAAGCTATTTCATTTCACAAGATATTGTGTTTATCGTCTATTCGCATCACCGGAAAAGTGTTTAAGTAACATTGTGCTATTCCAATGGATTATTGTCAAATTGGATTACTTATGAACCTTTGCGGACTCAACAGGTAGGACAAACTTTCTGTACTTTTTTTACTGTCATGAAGTATTTAAATTGATTTTAAGAATAGAATAGAAGAAGCATTTATTGCCGTAGTTCTTAAAATTATCAGATCATGAGAGCTGACGGTTGAACACGGCAAAAACCGCTCTCTAATAAAAAAAAGGAAAGAAAAGAAATAAAATCAATAACTATATTTTAAATAATAAACCATTGTTTAAGAATTAATAGACACAAGTTTAAATCAAAGTATTAATAAAATTAATAAAAATACAACATCATGGCTTCAAATATGAAAGAAATGTGTAACATTGAAAAACTGAACTCCAATAACTACGCGGTTTGGAAGTTTAAATTAGAGATGTTATTAATGAGAGAAGATTTAATAAACCAGATAACTGATGATCCGCCAAACCCCTTATCAGGCGATTGGACGAAGAAAGATAAAAAGGCCAGGGTCATAATCAATTTGAGCTTAGAAGACTCCCAGCTGATTTACATTAAAAACGAAACATCAGCTAAAGCTACATGGCTAGCATTAAAAACAATACATGAGCGCGCGAATTTATCTAGTAAATTATACTTGCTACGAAAATTATATAGTATAAAACTAGCTGAAAATGGAAATATGAATGACCATATAGTTAAAATATTAGAAACCGCTGATAGGTTAAAAGCAATAGGAGAAGAGATTAAGGACTCTCATCTATCTGCACTTTTGTTTTGCTCCCTTCCACCTAGCTATGATACTCTGATCACGGCGTTAGAGGTCCGATCAGAGACCGAATTAAATTCAGAATTTATAAAAGGAAAACTTACAGATGAATTTCAAAGGAGACAAGAAAGCTCCAATTCATCGCATGAAAATGTATACAAAACCTTTAATAAACAAAAACAAAATACTAGGGCATATCCAAAAAGAGAACAAAACCTTTTTTGCACGAATTGCAAAAGAAAAAACCATGTGCGACAAAATTGTTGGTTTCTTAAGAATAAAAATTCTAAGAACCAAACAAATGAAAAATACAGACAAAATTCGTCTTTATGCTTTGAAGCAAGTGATTTTACTCCGGAACCAAAAGCAGAAACAAACACACAAATTCAAGAGAGTAAAAGCGAAGAAAATCAAAACACTTTCGAAAATACAGTG
Organism: Maratus michaelseni; assembly: GCA_963931845.1. Classification (NCBI taxonomy): domain Eukaryota; kingdom Metazoa; phylum Arthropoda; class Arachnida; order Araneae; family Salticidae; genus Maratus; species Maratus michaelseni. Next base: position 256,223,830 of record OZ007596.1, on the reverse strand, counting down.
TCTCAAAAGCAATTATCATTAATCGCACATAATGAATTAAAATCTACTTGGATTGTCGATTCTGGAAGCAGTTCACATATTTGTAATGACATAAATATATTTGTTGACATTGACAACAACAACAAAAATACTGTCACGATAGCAAACGGAACAACACTAGAATCGCACGGAACAGGTACAATAAAATTACGGACACAATCAAATGACGTAACTTTAAAGGACGTTTTATATGTCCCTGATATTCAAACAAATTTAATGTCGGTTACGAAAGCTACAAAGCATGGTTATGAATTCATATTTGCAAATAACACATGCAACTTATCCTATAATGGAAAAACTCTCTTAGAAGGAAAAAAGAGAGAAAGTTTATATGAAATTGACCTATATAAACCTAAGCAAGAAATTTATGTCAATTTTGCTGAACAATGCAAGAATAAAAACTGCATTGAGCTTTGGCATAAGAGATTAGGTCATAGAAATGTGAATTCAATTAAACAACTCTTATCCAACAATTTAGCAACAGGTCTAGAAATTCAAAATTGCAAACATGACATAGTTTGTGAGAGTTGTATAAAGGGAAAACTAACAAATGCACCGTATCCAAGAAAGAGTGAGAACAGAGCTAAGAAGGAGATCGATCTGGAGCATACGGATGTATGTGGTCCGATGCAAACAGAAAGCATAGGAGGGAAGAAATATTTTCTCACATTCACAAATGATTATAGTAGATTTACTATGGTATGTCTTTTATCGAAAAAAGTGAGGTAGTTACCAAAGTAAAAGAATATGTAGCCATAACGAAAAATAAATTCGGTCGCACAGTTAAAGAAATCCGATCAGACAATGGGGGTGAATATACAAGAGAAGAATTAGAAAAATTCTTAAAATATGAAGGTATTCATAACCAGTTCACTATTCCGCATTGTGCACCTCAGAACGGTGTTTCGGAAAGAAAGAACAGAACTTTAGTCGAAATGACAAGGTGCCTATTATCGGAAGCCCAGCTTCCAAATAAATTTTGGGCAGAAGCTTTAAATACAGCTGTGTATCTTATAAACAGATTACCAACAAAATCTCACAATTCAACTCCATACCAGCTATGGACAAATAAAAAACCGGATTTAGCAAACATAAAAATATTTGGCTGCAAAGCTTATGCTTATCTCGATAAATCCCAAAGAGGAAAACTCGATGATAAAGCAATAAAAGGAACATTTATCGGTTATGATAATAGATCAAAAGGATATAGGATCTATATTGGTAATAATAAAGTAATAAGGGCAAGAACAGTTAAATTTATAGAAAACTCTAATTCAAATGAAAACTAAAAAAAATCAAACATTGATATGAGAGAAGAATTAGAAGTTCAGAAACAACCTGAAAAAGCAGGGGGAGATTCCTCAAAATTCTTTATAGACATGCAGGAAGATAAACAAACAGACAATGAGGAAAATTTAAACGAAAACGAACCTCGAAGATCTCAACGATCAAATAGGGGAGTTCCGCCCGATAGATTCGCTTATATTACTAAACAAAATGAAATTGTTGAACCAACAGAGTGGAAAGATATAGCGAAAATCGAAAACCCATATGATAGAAATAAATGGTACGAAGCAACTAATGAAGAAATTAATTCATTAAGAAAAAACAAAACATGGGAACTAATTGATCCGCCACCTGGAATAAAAGTTATTGGGAATAAATGGGTATTCACCAAAAAATATAATGAAAATAATGAAATAGAAAAATATAAGGCACGTCTTGTAGCCAAAGGTTTTTCTCAAAAATACGAAAGCGATTATTTTGAAACCTTCGCTCCAGTAGTAACGTATACAACAATAAGAGCGTTTATAGCATGTGCAGCGTATAAAAATTTTGATGTAAATCATATAGACATCAAAACTGCATTCCTCTACGGAAATTTAGAAGAGGAAGTTTATATGACGCAACCAGAAGGGCATATAATACCGGAAGAGGAAAATATAATTTGCAAATTAAAAAATCAATTTATGGACTGAAGCAATCCGCAAGAGCATGGAACATTAAATTGGAAGAAAGTTTAACTAAACTTGGTTTTGTGCAAAGCACCTCCGATCCATGTCTCTTCTCACGAAAATTAAAAAATAGTGCAACATATATCATTATATATGTTGATGATTTGTTAATTTCAGGGGAAACTAAAGAAATAAATGAAATAATAGAACAACTAAAAAAGGAATATGAAGTCAAAAATTTAGGACATGTAAATTATTATCTGGGGATAAACATAAAAAGAAGTAAAGAAGGAAATTTCGCACTTGATCAAAGAAACAAAATAAAAGAACTGATCGAAAAATTCGATTTAAAGGAAGCGAAACCCTGTGATACTCCGATGGAACCCGGGTACTTAAACATAATTGATGAGAAAAATTTACTTCCTAATAACAGTAAATATCGGCAAGCTATTGGTGCATTGTTATATATAGCTACTATAACCAGACCAGACATAGCCGCCGCTGTGAATATTTTGAGTCGTAGAAACGAAAAACCCAGAGAAAAGGATTGGAACGCAGTAAAGCGAGTTATTAGATATTTAAAAACAACACAAGAAGTAAAACTAATTATTAGTAAAGAAAATGAGCCAATACTAACAACATATGCTGACTCCGATTGGGCAGGGGATAAAAATGACCGTAAATCAACAACGGGAAATTTATGTAAATTAGGAAATACAGCAATTTCCTGGTCAACTAAGAAACAAAATTCAGTTGCCTTATCATCCGCTGAGGCTGAATACATCTCAGCAGCAACTTCAGCACAAGAGACAGTTTGGATAATCAATCTTCTAAAGGACCTTGATCTACAACAAAATTTGCCCATAACTTTATTCGAAGATAATCAAGCGTGTATAAACATGGTTAAAAATTATAAACATCATTCAAAAGCAAAACACATTGACATCAAATATAACAGTATAAAAGATCTTAAGGAAAAGGGAATAATTGATCTACAGTATTGCCCAACCAAAACTATGACAGCTGACATTCTAACGAAGACCCTTCCCAAATCTGACTTTACAAAACACAGAACAGGTTTAAATCTCAAGAACATTTATGCTTCAGAAATCAAGCAGGGGTGTTAGGAAAGTAATTTCTAAAGTATAAACATTTCATCTATTATCGTGAGTCTGACTATTCATCCTCGATTTCAACAAGCTGGTGAAACGGAACACGTGCGCTGACAAAGTACTTTTTCTGTTTCTGTGAGATTCTCATTAAAGAACTGACACGTGTAACCTCCAAAAAGTTCAAGGCTCAATGACGTAAACTTGACTGTGTTTTTTTCATCCAAGAGCTAATATACTTCAGTCTCTAAGTAACTCTTTTTAAATGCAGAACTGCAGAAAATTTCTCTTAAAATAAATGTTTTAACTTTTTATAGTTTGATGTAAATTTAATGATGTAAATTAATTCTTTTTTTTATTTTAATAGTAATTAAATACTTAAATTAGAAAATAGATCTTGAAGCTATTTCATTTCACAAGATATTGTGTTTATCAGTCTCTTCACATCACCGGAAAAGTGTTCAAGTAACATTGTGCTATTCCAATGGATTATTGTCAAATTGGATTACTTATGAACCTTCGCGGACTCAACAGGCAGGACAAACTTTCTCTACTTTTTTTACTGTCATGAAGTATTTAAATTGATTTTAAGAATAAAATAGAAGAAGCATTTATTGCCGTAGTTCTCAAAATTATCACATGTGTAGTGCGAAAGTGCCCAGCTGGGCATCGCTCCAAGTGGTTCAGTTGGTAGAACGTCAGTGCACTATATTGATGACTCGGGTTCGAGTCCCGGTTTGGATACTTTTTCACTCTGTTGGCTATACGCCTTTTAAGGTATTAAAATTTGAAATGTTATAAATGCAAGGTGTGAGAACTTTTCTCTGGAAAAATTTCTAAGCATTAAAAAAAATAGATTTATAAATTGTTTATTTATGTATCCCTGTTGACTGTACGAAAAAGTAAATTTCTTAACAATATTCTGATAGTGTTGGTAAGTGTTTCCCAATATATGTCTATAATTATGCATGATTTTCCGTTATGGTTTCGATATCTGTCAGAAGTAAAAGTTCCTCCAGAAGCTATGGTGGTCAGTATGAACATCATGTAAGATTTTAGCCAACGCCGTTATGCCGCCTCTTCCATAAATGCGTCTTTCAAAAACATTGACTTGGTCGTATCTAGTACTTCCCCTCAAAACACAGTACTCCAGCTGAGTCAGTTTTCAAAGTATTGCAAAACACTTCTGCAAATGTAGAGACCTTCATTGTACTTTATTTCAGAAGACTCGCTCTCTTGCTCAATGATATCGGCCACTTATCTGCTGCACACTAAGTGGAACACATTCAAGTTTTCTTTTTCAATACAGACATCTATTGTGAAGATATATTCACGTCGTAGTACTGGGAATGGAATTAATCCGTTCACATTTCAGAAATTCATAACAAATTAACAAATGGCGGGATCTGAATGCAATTTGCACATAAGGTTTCTGTGTGTGTTCTGTTCAAAGTGTCAGCTAGTTTCCAGAAAAAGAAAAAAAAAATTGTTCATATTTTCTTTGTAGTAATTTTTACCACAAATATTCCGACTTTTTTATATCTTCCCGCAAAAGTCGCAATCCGATATGACAATGTGTTACAATTTTATAAATTGTGAAATGTGAACGAACTTTTGAACTCTTTGAACTTTTTCTTTTAACACCAAAACATCCAACACTTTAACAAGTTTTATGATGCAAACCGCATTACAATGCGACTATTTGTACATTTTAAAGATTTTTTTTAATATTAAAGGATTTATAGCACAGCATGTACATTATATTCTTGTCCAAATGGGAACACACTTATCTGCTATATGAAGGCCTACATTCATGTTCTTTTACTTCTGGTAGAGTTAGAAAGTGAATTTCAGTTTTCCGACCTGGAAGCAAAAGTGCTTGGCACTTGATTAATTTTAAACACAATTATTTTAATTGATAAATTATATGAGCTGTAATGTTTCAATTTATTGAAAATGTCTCCAGGCCAAGATTTGAACAATTGACCTTTGGCTTAAGCTGCCAATGTGTTTACTTAGATATGTCCAGGACAGCTCAGGGGTAGAGCATTGACCGATCAAGCCAAAGGTCTTTGGTTCAAATCCTGTTATGGACACTTTGTCAGTCAGTTGGAAAATTACAACTCATATAAACTGACTTAAAACGGATATTTTGAAATGATACAAATATTAAAAATTGAAAACTTTTCGAAAAGTAAACATCAGCTTTCATAAAACTATTTATATTTATCTTGTCATCTTCTATCTAAAAGTTATTTCTACTTCAAAAAATGAAAAATGTTATTAAGAAAATGTTAAATATAAGAATTGTGAAAGTATAATATTTATAGCTATCTTAGATTTCTGCATAATTTATCAGTTCTGTGAAAAATGCAGTTAGTATATTTTTCTCACTTATATTATTGAAGTTAAGGACCACCCTCCATATAAGTCATGTTTGTTATCTTTATCTACGTTATTTTATGTGTGCGTCAAAACACTGGCTGCACTTTAACTTTTGAAGTCTACTGAATTTATTTATTTTAAAGTGAATAACCCAGCAATGGCGGCGGTGGATATGACATACCCACCCACCCCTCGCTTTCTTTGAAGTTTCGTCTCTTTTTTTAAATGGATGTTACTCCATGCAGCTTATTTCAAGATCATAACCTTGGATTTTTAAAAAAGAGTGGGTTGTTAATTTTTAAAAAAAATCATGGCACCGCACAGTTGCGGCATGCCTTGCTTTCCGCTGTTCATAAGATATGTTACATTTCTGATTGCAACAACATGCTTTTCAATCGCTCTGTTGATATGAAATACTTGAAGAATTTGTTATATGCAGTTTCTATGGATGAAGAAAGTTTTTGTGAAAATTATGGAAAACCAGACGATGAAGTGTATAACAGCCATTACGATTCATCAGCAGAAATTACGATTCATCAGCGGTTTTAAAAGGTGAAAATGTGGATTCAAACAGAAATGATTGCAAGATATAGAAAAAAAATCTGTAATAAATATGAGATAAATCGGGTAATGTGAGAGTTTCTCGAAAATCATCATCACGCATCTCCCTGGAAATATTTGTTTTAATTATGTGTTATTATGCCTTTGAAATTTTGTAATATATCTATATCTCCTCGTAGGAAATAAATAATGTAGTATAATGGATTAATCTTTTCATGAAATAAGTTATGGCTACATCTGATAGGAGAAAAATAAACATTTTGCAAACATTTTATTAAACATTTACTTTGTTAAAGAGCTTTGTCCAGAAGTTATGGGTGTGGAGTGGACATTTTCTACGAGCTTTTTTGTAGGTGTATCTATCGTGTGTTGAATGGGTAGGGTTATCGGACCGGTTATCTTTCGGATAATGAGATCTTCTTGCTTGTTGGTCGATTTATCTAGCATCGAATTAATGGACAATTCATCCATCTTCAGCACAAACAAATTTGACAAAACAAATAAATTACTGTCACCTTCCGTAAAGTAAAACGAATTTTGTTGAGCATAAGGTTGTGTTTGGTGAAATTTTATACGAATGACTCTTACGTACTACAGTCATTAATTAGCATAAGTGATTTTTGGAAACAGGCGGTATTGTCACAGAGATATATATTTACAGAGATATATATTATATATATTTACAATTGTTTTTTGCTTTCTTTTCAGTTTATTTTTTATTTTTGTGCAGATATTTTAAAGTATAGAATAGCAAATATCGACTTGAGTATGAGATACCCAGCGCTCCTAATCCAATTGCTTATTGTCCTTCCCCCAATGTCCAGTTAAACAAAGACGAATGTTTCTGAAATTGTACTTTACCTAAATTGTGTATCAGAAGTGACATTATGAGGCACATAGTGAAATATGAAGATTAAAATTTTAACATATATATATATATATATATGTATAGAAATATCATTTACTAATGGTATATCTAGAGTGATATTTTTATACTCTGTGATTATTCTTATTTTTGAAGTAAATTCTGATGCAATTCAAAATATTTTGCCGCAGACAACACCTCGAATATTTTGTTATCCTTTTTATTCATAATTTGTCTATTACAAATATTTCTCTCTCTTCGATTTCTTCGAACTGTTTACTTTTTATCCGCAGTCTATTTCGTCAAAATAAAAAAAAATTAATTTCAACAAGTATGTTTCTTTTCGGAAAATGTTGAACGTACTTGTTAAAACTCAATACAAAAGTCAGATATTTCGTCTGAAAACATTTTGGAGAATGTATCTTAAAATATATATATATTTCCTCACTAATATCCGACGTTGTTTAAATTGACATAGCGATTTCTTTGAGAACACGGACTAATTTTTTAAAAGATTTCTTTTGTAAAAGAAAAAAATATATTTATTGATTTATCTATTACTTGTAGTAAACCCATTATTCGCACGGAGAGAATGAAAAATAAGTAATTCATCAACACAAAACATGGGAAGACGCAATGCTTCCATCTATGAGTACGGCATATGTAAAAGTATATCGGAAATTGCACCCGATAAAATTAAACATAGTACATTGATTGTTTAAAGAAGATGTAATTTTCACTTTTATTTTGGTCTAAGATTAAAGTCTCTATGACAAGGGGTTTTTTTAAAGGTAAACCAAGCAGTAAAATTATTAAAAGGGCTAAATGCCAAAAATTTGTTATTGAAACTTGGTCATTTAAAAAACACGTGCATTTTCATACACGAATTCGAGGCTTCACTTACGACTTTCCCTTAATCCTCAGATTTCTTACTTACAAAATGGCGAATATAAGGTTTGGCATTTTTTATTTTCGCAAAATTTAGAAAAAAACACATATCATTATTAGTATCTCCGTGTTGTTCAAAGAAATAAAATGGAGAAACAAAATTGTTTTTAGTTTGATAGTTATTAAAATTCGAAGCAAAATATTACGTTTAATTTTTTATTATTATTATTAAAAGGGGTGTTTTTAATTAATCATTCAAAATTCGCAAATTACGTTCCAGTTTTGATTTAAACTTTATCTTCTGAAACCGTATTTTTTTTTATTCTATGCTGTAAAAACTGAAATTATGCGATATGTAAGTCAGAAACAAAAATGACAACGGTGACGGAAAATACCTAGTGCAAAAATCCAGTAAAAAACCCTTTAAAGCTTAGTTTTTAAAAAACTTAAATCGAATTTTGAAAAAAATCTCTTCAAGGAGTTATCTGGTATACGTTCAAATACCAACATGCCGAATGTCGTAACGTTGGCCTTATCCATCACAGCGTGAGAGCGTAAACAGACAGAGAGGCAGACAGACTCGTAAATTCTTTATTTCATTAATATACAGCAGGGGTGTCCAACTGTGGCCCGTCGGATACCACTAAAATTTTACAATAAATTTTGCCTTATCTAATCATCGAATTTCTGAGATTCAAGAAGTCAACTATTTCTTTAAAAATTTAGTGGTATCCGGCGGGCCACAGTTGGACACCCCTGATATACAGGATTAAATTTTGAAATATAAAAAAGAGTATCACTTACTTCGACGGAAATCATAATTTTTAGACAAGTTTAATGTTTACATCTACAAAATAATCCCTTTCTGAATTTTGATATTATTGTTTTAGGAAAAAGTTCACAATATTTTGCATTCAATCATCGTAAATTGAACCATCATTTGTTTTTACTTCCTATTTGGAATTTGAATAAATTTTTGTATCAGAGAGTAAGATATTAAATTTATAAAACAATTTTAACAATTTTAAAACAAAATTCGTCAAAAAACGTAAAAAGTTGCCACAACCCCCCTGGAGTATAAAGAAAATTTTACGTTATTTGATGAATTTTCCTTCTTTTGAATACAGAATTTGAGGAATTTTTCAACTTAGGTTCCCGAGGTTTCTGTGATTTCACGTACAAAGAACATCTGAAAAAATTCCGTTTTTAAAAAGAAAGAGTGCTAGCAGTAGAGTTAGCGGAACACCCGTTTGATTTTTCGAAAATACAGTTTAGATTGCAAGATTTCTATGTTAGATTTGCAAAGTTTCAGTGTTTTGAAGAAAAATATATAAATCAAAGCGGAAATTTTAATGAATTAAGACTGTATAATCAAAGATGAAAGATTACAAGTCAATTCATGGATTTTTTCAGATTTATCTTTAATTTAATGTATAGTTAGTTTTAAATTTATTCTATAAAATAAACATAGTTTTGTACCAAGAAAGCGAAAAAAATCATTCCATTAGTCCATAAAAGGTAAATATAGCAAAGGTTTATATCTGTTTTTAGAAGGATCTGTATTGTTTACAAATAATTTATCATAAATGAGTATGTATATGTGGCTAAATAAAGAAAATATTAACTTTAAAGTGGTTAAAACATTTCTTTCTTTTAGAGTTATAGACTATTTTTATTCTTACGTAAAGTGCTTAACAAAAGCAAAACTAATGAATGGACTAATGAAGCGCAAGGGGAATACTCACTTTTTTTTCTACAAGACATAATTTTTCTGTAGAATGAATGAAAAATATAATATAATAATAGCATTACGATTTACGTAAGCAAGTTATGCAAATTTATCCATTTTTGAAAACATTTATTATAATAGTTAAAACATGCTTAAGAGAAAGAAAATGGAAAGAGAAAAGTAGTTCTGTAGTTTTAAAAGTATCTTAAAGTAATCCTAAGTAATCTTAAAACAATCATTATAATAATTAGGAATTAAAACTTAAACAAATTTATTTTTAAAGTTAAAGCAAAGAAGTAATAAGCTTAGTACGTGATTTTATACTTCTTACACTTACGTATACTTAAAATATGACTTAGCCATTTAGATCCAAAAACCAGGTTTTAAATAATGATAAATTTTTGTCTTTAACCGACAAAGAAAATTTTAATAATTTCTTTATGTAAAATAAAAAATTATAAATATATTTTAAACTGCAGCAATTTTTTTTTCATTTGTAAATTCCTACGGAATTAAGACATGATAACTGTTTTGATTTTATGTGAGTGTTTTTTTTTTTTTATAATTTCCGCTTCTAAGTTCGTTGATTAAAAAACAAAAACAGTGAATCTGAAAAACAACATTTAATCTGCAAGTTTTGCTTTTAAATCTCTGAAATCTGTTTAGTTTTTCATCTTTAGTCATCTGAAATATTATAGAGAATTATCTATTAATTTTCAAAATAATTTACAATTACTTTTAGAGTAAAGTACTGCATATATTTGTTGACGGAGATTCAAGAAGTTGTCTGTATGAATAAGGAATGAAAGATTTAAAATGTTAAAGAGTTTTTTCTTATTATTATAAAATATTCGTTTAAAACTTTCCTTTCAAATAAGTGAATAAAAAGAGCACATTTGTAAAAACATTCTAAAACAAACTGATATTATCGTTTATTTGTTATATAGGATGTAAGTTAAACATAAAATGTATATATTTTTACTTGAGTAACCTCTGTTACTTACACTGTAAAAAATTACCAATGTTTCTTATTTTATGAAAATATGCTATAACCATGAACGAAAATATAATATAATCTTCTGAGTTATCCGAAATTTTAAATAGCATGTTACATTGTCTTTTGAATCCCCACACTGTAAAAAATGACCAATGTTTCTTATTTTATGAAAATATGCTATAACCACGAACGAAAATATAATATAATCTTCTGAGTTATCCGAAATTTCAAGTAGCATGTTACATTGTCTTTTGAATCCCCAGAAACGAATACATTTTCAAAATTTAAAGAATAATTTATAAAAACAAATTATTTTTAGCTGCCCGAATTTTTCAGAAACGTTTCCGAAGGGTTTTTATAGTGTATTAATTATTGTCCTCAGGCTGGAATACCTGTTTTTCGAATGTTATCCATTCTCAAGTACACGTTTTCAGCCGCATAAGTTAATTTATACATAAAAGAATAAAGAAATAATCTTAAATTTAATGTTATTGTTAACACTGTTAATTTTGCATGTTTGTCTGTTAAACATTTTTTTTTAGCATGAAAATGTTTACTTCTGAATTGATAGCATTCGAAAAACAGGTATTCCAGGCTGAGGACACTAATTAATGCACTATAAAAACCCTTCGGAAACGTTTCTGAAAAATTCGGGCAGTTAAAAATAATTTGTTTTTATAAATTATTCTTTAAATTTTGAAAATGTATTCGTTTCTGGGGATTCAAAAGACAATGTAACATGCTATTTGAAATTTCGGAGAACTCAGAAGATTATATTATATTGTCGTTCGTGGTTATAGTATATTTTTATAAAATAAGAAACATTGGTCATTTTTTACAGTGCAGAAACGAATGCATTTTCAAAATTTAAAGAATAATTTATAAAAACAAATTATTTTTAGCTGCCCGAATTTTTCAGAAACGTTTCCGAAGGGTTTTTATAGTGTATTAATTAGTGCCCTCCGCCTGGAATACCTGTTTTCCGAATGCTATCAATTCTGAAATAGACATTTTCATGCTCAAAAAAAGTTTAACAGACAAACATGCAAAATTAACAGCGTTAACAATAACATTAAAATTAAGATTATTTCTTTACTCTTTCATGTATAAATTAACTTATGCGGCTGAAAACGTGTACTTGAGAATGGATGACATTTGAAAAACAGGTATTCCAGGCTGAGGACACTAATTAATACACTATAAAAACCCTTCGGAAACGTTTCTGAAAAATTCGGGCAGCTAAAAATAATTTTTTTTATAAATTATTCTTTAAATTTTGAAAATGTATTCGTTTCTGGGGATTCAAAATACAATGTAACATGCTATTTGAAATTTCGGATAACTCAGAAGATTATATTATATTTTCGTTCGTGGTTATAGCATATTTTCATAAAATAAGAAACATTGGTCATTTTTTACAGTGTATAGATGGCGATTTGGCGAAGAAATTGTATCGTCGAGTTGTATCAAGCGTTTGATAAAAACATTCAGAAATCTTTTTTTTTTTTTCTTTGTATGAACGATCTATCGGCTTGCCAGCGGTTTAAATGTAAAGTTAGCAACATTGCAGAGGCCGCTGCAAAGAGGATTAATGATATCCCGATTATAGATAACTGTCATCGTAGTCGAATATTCATAATCGGAATACCATTTATTTCGTTTTATAAAAAAATACTGTGTAATATTTCTAACTATACTTTTAAAGCACTGGCAATCTGCCAGATTATCGACACCTAATTTAGGTAAGCAAAAAAATCGATTTTTAAATTCTTAAACCTTTCTCAAACACCTAAGTCAATTTTTTCACCAGCTCTTTGTGTATAACATTTGTTCTCAGTCAGTATATCTCAAGAACTAATGCACGGAATTTCATCAAACTTTATATGCTGTTAGACCTTGACATAAGTTGGTGCTGATTAGGTTTTCGCGTAAATCATATAACAGGTGGTGCTACTATGCTGCATTATTTTATACTGAAATGCATAATTTAAAATATATATGATTTTTAAGGTATTAACATGACTGAGATAGAAGAAAATTTTGGGATTGGCACATCCGACTAGTTTTCTTTCTACATTGTTTTAATGCATTCTAACAAGGAAGGTCTCCATAAGAGCATACTCAGGAAATTTTGAAAAAATTACAGAATATTCTTCTCATGAGGTTATATACGTTTATAAAAAAATTTGCTGCGGAACGTCGATATAACGTCCTGAAAAAAAATATGAAAATTTCGTGTTTTGGCGATTTATTGCTGGGTTGGCGACACAATGAAATTTTTAAAATAGGCATTTACGATAAATACGTTTAAAGGAAAAACGTTTTTTACTCTTTATACTGAACTAGTTTGAGTAAGTTTAACTTAAATAAATAAACTTTTATAACTATAGTTTTGCCATGTACATTTATATGTACATTTAAAGAAAATTAACGATCGTATTCTACGGTTTAGAACAAAATTTAAATTGATTAAAAATGCTTCAAACTAAAAATTAATTGTCCGATTCTGAGCACTGTCAATTTGACTTCGATATTGTTAGTGCCGGACACAACAAAAAAAAAAGACTTGTTGTCATGGAAACAATGACTTATTCAATATAGAAATGTATGATGAGAGGGTTCTTAATCCGAGATTTACTGTTAAAATACACTTAAAACTTGTCCATCCAGCGACACGGTGTAAAATTAAATAACTTCAGCAATACTTAATTTGTATTTATTTTATATAAGCTTATAGAAAAAAATATAAACTATTTAATCGTTGAAATTTAAATTCATTAAGCATCACTAAGCATTTAAACACTCATCTAACCAGGCATTTTCAAATCCATTAAAGTCGCTTGCATTTGGCGAAGAAAAAGTTTTGCTCGCCAAATCGCGTCTTTTTGCGCCAAATACTCCAGGGTATTTTATTTTTTAACACATTTTTTAGTAGGATTCCGCAGCTAAATTTGACTGATCCTTTATTACGTACATAAGTAGTTTCATTAGCATTTTTTTTTCAAAATATTCTGAGTATGCGTTTTAAGGAGACCTTCCTTGTAAGTTTAAAGTATCACCAAAGACTATATAAGAACTATTAATAAATTTTTAGATGCTTAAAAACTTGATGTGAGGTGCGTTTTATAATTTCATAATAAATTTAAGATTTTTAAAAATCCAACAATATTTATTCTTAATAATCCCTTTAAAATACTTTTTAAATGCAAAATATTCCCATAGATTTAAAAACTATTCATGCATTGTTTAATCTACATAAATTGTAAGCAAGTATTTATGATGATATTTTTAAAACTAAGTTTAAATGTTTGCTGAAAATAAGCTGTTTAATCCATTTTGTTAAATATATTATTAAAGAGAAAATCTTAAAAAACTTTGTAATTTAGCATTAAACTTGTGAACTACAATATTTTGTGTTAGCACCTAACAAAGAAAATATAAAAGGATTAGAATAGAACATTTACAAGACCTCGTTTAAAATAACTTAGTAAATTTGTTTCTATTATATACCATTTATATTTTTCTTTTTAAATGGACCAGAATTTCTTAGTTGTTTATAACAAATATTAAGGATTCTCTTTTGGAAGAAAAACAAAATCTCGTTAGCTAAAATTAAAGTCTGCAGTTAAAAGCTTACTTGTGTTCCAGTAAAATTTTTGTGTTAAGCCTATTTTATTTTATACTTTAATTCAGAAAATTGTTTGGGAAAGTGTTTCTATAGTTTTATGTTTGCTATAGCTATAATTTTATGAAATCATACATCTTTAAAATAATACTTATCACAGAAGTGAAAAAAGTAACTCATATTGGTATATTAAATCTTATTATATTAAACGAGCAATTCTTATTACATTCTTCTATCTTTACAAGAAATAAGTATTGGTTTCATGAAAATTTTTGACTTTCGGTTGTCGACGGATTTATACGTTTTAGAAGGTCCTGAACACGATTTGACTGTTTTTAGAAAATGTCTGTCTGTGAGTCTGTATGTGTGTGTGCGTGTGTTTGTATGAAACAAAAATTTTGTGGGCGCTCTATCTCAAGAACTAATGCACGAAATTTACTAAAACTGTAGATTCAGTTAGACCTTTATAGACCGGGAGGCGGCAGCACAGACAGTCACCTTATCGAGTTCACGGCTGAATTTCCAGAATTAGTTAAAACTCTATTCGCATATTAAAACGCAATCGGTCTGCCAAGTCATATCTTGGTGGAAAACCCCTTAAAACCCGATTTTAGCGGTTGACTCGTAGGTTTACCATTGTGTTTTCCTGCATTGAAATGTATGAAAACATGGAGGGCCATCCGCTAAAATCGGGTTTTCGGGTGTTTTCCACCAAGCTATGACTTGGCAGACCGATTGTGTTTTAATATGCGAATCAAGTTTTAACTAATTCTGGAAATTCAGCCGTGAACTCGATGAGGTGATTGTCTGTGCTGCCGCCTCCCGGTCTATTATATAAGTTAGAGTTGATTAGATTTTGGTATACCTCCTCTTCCACAGCTACATTAGCCGAACTGAAGATGAGCATAACAGCAGCCGTTGGAGCAGTGGATGTAGAGATGCTCGCGAAGGTTTGGGACGAATTTGACTGCCGTATAGACGCATGCCGTGGAACAAATTATTAAGAACAGGTGGAACAAATTATTAAGCGCAGGTGGAACAAATTATTAAACAAGTTTGGGACGAATTTGACTGCCGTATAGACGCATGCCGTGGAACAAATTATTAAACAAGTTTGGGACGAATTTGACTGCCGTATTGGGACTTAAAACGGCCTATAGAGGCGCTGATTGCAGCCGTCGGTACAGGAGAATTGGCCCTTTAACTAATGCTTAAGTGCCATTGAAACCATTATTTATTGTAAACGCGTTTAAAAGTGTTAGATATTCAAATTCGGATAATTTTTACTTTGACATATAAACACAGAACACAAATAGCACATGAAATCTGAAATTGTGCATAAAAATAATCATTATGAACAATTTAAAAATGCATGTAACGCAATGGGTTTGCAAGGGATTTTCCTGAAGGGGGCAGTTATCTCTTTTTTCCACCAGATGGCGTATTCGAGCGCTTGAATTCCCAATAGACGAATGCCGTGGAACAAATTATTAAACAAGTTTGGGACGAATTTGACTGCCGTATAGACGCATGCCGTGGAACAAATTATTAAGAACAGGTGGAACAAATTATTAAGCACAGATGGAACAAATTATTAAGAACAAATATTGTTATTTTTTTTTAAATCTTACATTATGAAATTGAGCATAGAATTGTGGCACATATTGAGCACCTTTAATTTGGTTTGGAAAAAAAACTTTATGATTAGCCATGTAATATAAAATTAATTTTAAGTGTCTGTGTTCTATATATTTTTGCACTTAAAATAAATTTTGAACGGATTATTAAGAACAAATATTGTTACATTTTTTTAATTTTTACATTTATTTTGAAACTGAGCATGAGATTGTGGACATGTTCAACACCTTTAATTTGGTTTGTAAAAAAACTTTATGATTAGCCATGTAATATAAAATTAATCTTAAGTGTCTATGTTCTATATATTTTTGCCCTTAAAATAAATTTTGAACGGATTATTAAGAACAAATATTGTTACTTTTTTTTTTTTTTTACATTTATTTTGAAACTGAGCATGAAATTGTGGACATGTTGAGCACCTTTAATTTGGTTTGTAAAAAAACCTTATGATTAGCCATGTAATATAAAAATTATCTGAAGAGTCTATGTTTAATATTTTTTCATAATATACGCACCCAGAAAAAAATTTTGTTGAATCAACAAAAATTTGGTTGACCCAACAAAACTTTTCGTTTAAATATGGGTCAATGGAAATTTTGTTTGAATCAACAAAAAAAATTATTGTTGATTTTTTTTTTTTTTTTTTGCAATTCCAAAAGAAATTTTTGTATCGTCAGCAAAAATTTGTTTTGTTAATTCAGTTAAAATGTTTCAATTTTACTTGAATTAACGAAATTCTTTTTCTTACATAGATATATGCTATGTGTTATTTTAATAATCTATTTTCTTTTTTCAACAAAATATATTTTGTTTGTTTAAATAATAAAATATGTTAGATTACGAAATTGTTTGGTTTATACTACAAAAACTTTTGTTAAATGAACCAATTTAAATATGCAATTTTAACTTATTTTCAGCAGTGAATTACGCCTGTAAACCTTAAACAGTAACAAGTGATTTTTTTCCTGCTTTTTTTCATGCGCAAACCGAGAGAGTGAAAATTGCCCAAGCCGGGAGTTGATCCCGGGTCCTCAGAACAGCGCTCTATGTCTCTACCACTGAGCTACAAGGAACGATATCAGAGATCGGCATTTCTCACTCTTATATATGTCGGAACGGCTGCAACCGCAGCACAAGATGGAAATGTCATCGGGAGCACGCAAATTTCTGCGGCAAACATGAGACGACAATACAAAGCCTAGCATACGGCAACACATACTTAATTTTTAATTCATTTTCAGCAGTGAATTACGCCTGAAAAAGGCAGGATAAAAATTCACTGGTTATTATTCAAAGATTAGAGTCGTAATTCACTGCTGAAAATGGGATAGAGCTATTGCAAAAATCGCGAAAAATGCAACATAGCAGCGCCACCTGTTGCGCGAATTACACCAAAAACTAATCAGCAACAATTTATATCAGGAAGTAACTGAATATAAAGTTTTATTAAATTCCGTGCATTAGTTCTTGAGATAGAACGCCCACAAAATATGTGTCACATACAGACAGATAGTCATTGACAGTCATTTTCTCAAAACAATCAAATCGTGTTCAGGACCTTCTAAAATCCGTCGGAAACTGGAAGCCGAAAATTTTCATGATTCCAATACTTTCTTCTTGTAAAGATAGAAGAAAGTAATAAATGGGACAGGGGATTTTTAAAACTACCTTGGTCCGTCCAAATGAAAAAAAGTTTTAATTATCCAAAAATTATGTTAATCCTTTAATTATATAGCTATATAAGTCAAATAAATCAAGTTTCGTGAGAGAGTTATGTCTACTACACAACAATTTAAATTTTGCGAAATCAACAAAATTTTGCTGGAATTACAAAATTATTGTAAAATTTAAAAAACACATTTTGTTAATTCAAGTAAAATTGATGAAATTTTGTTAAAATTTTGTAAGAGTGTTAACAATATTTTTTTGTCCAAGCAACAAAACAATTTTTTTTAATTCAACTAAAACTTTTGCTAAAACAACCAAAATGTACTCAACAAAACATGTTTTGTTGTTTTAATCAATTCCTTTTTCTGGGTGCGCATTTCAAATCGTGTGATTCTTTTTGAAACACACTGTATAATAGTTCATAAAAGTTAGACTTTCAGAACCTTTGATAAATCTTATATGCTTAGAAATATACATATAACTTAGTGCTGTTAAATTATGGATTGCAAGAAATTAGATGTTGCAAATAGATGTTGATAGACAGTGAGATGCAAAATAAAATGTCTTGCAAAACTGACGTTGAGGCTCCCGATCTGCATATTTACTCGTTTTTAGCTCACAGGCTATTAAATCCTTAGACCTAATGTGCCCGCATGTTCTGTATGTATGTACGTAACGCTAGAACTCTTGATAGAAATATCCAATTTGCTTCAAATTTTGTATTTTGGTTCATTCTGATAAGTCACTTCTCTTATTCGTTTTGGGGGTTCATTGGTTAAATATAAAGGAGGTAAAGGGGGCTTATCCCCCACCTTAATTTCGATAAATGCGGTTTTCATGCAGAATTACCCCTTTTGCTTCCAATTTTGTATATAGGTTCATTGTGATAAGGCGCTTCCCTGATTAGTTTTGGGGGTTCATCGGTAAAGTATAAAAGGGGGAACGGGTATCAAATCCCCACCTTAATTTCGATAAATGGGTTTTTCATGCAGAATTATCCGATTTGCTTCAATTTTTTTATATAGGTTCATTGTGATAAAGCGCTTTACTGATTAGTTTTAGGTGTTTATTGTTAAGTATGAAGGGGGGGGAAGGGGGATTAATCCCCCTTTAATTTATTGTCGACTTCTTTATTTTTTGCGGGACATTATTCTTTGAAATAAGAGTATAATATTCAATTAGTATGAATAGCCTGTGAGCTCAATGCCATCAGTTTAACTGGGCACTTTTCTTTTTATTATATAACTCCTCTAAATGTGGATAAAGAAACTGATTGTAATGGAGCTTTTACTTGTTATTAAAAGAAAATTACACTATTTTCTGAAAACACTTTTAAAAAAATACAGTAAAATATTTTAAGCGTTTACATGAAAGGATGTTCTTTTTAAAAAAAAATTAACAATGTTTCGTCATTTGTTAAAAAAGTTTGATAAATGTAAAATGTAAAATGAAAATCCATTAAGAACAACTAGCAAAAATATTTTTTATCAAAGAAATAAAAAATATTTAAAATATAATCCATTTAAAACTTGGTGTTTTCGATTTTTTTTTTTTTTTTTTTAGATTATATTTTAACATATTTTAAATGAACTCTTTCAACAATTTTAGGAGAATTACTCTGAAAGAAATATGTAATGCATACATATTTCTTATACATATAAGGGCTACGCACAGTCTCAGTAAAAAAAATAGGCAAATTTCTTCTAATTCTGTCGAAAATCATAGTCGAAAAATATTAAAGGTATATTGAATACTATTAACTTTTAGCTGATATTTACACTGTTTCATTTAACTGAACTTGTTTTTTAATACTTCAGAACATAGTTGAAATGTGTTTATGAATTCCGTTTGCCTATCTGTCTGTCATCTGGCTGCCGTCTATCTGTCATCTGTCCGCACTCTAACTCGCGTACTTATTTTCAGATTGTTTTCAAATCCGTATACCGGGTGGTTATAATAAAGTATCTCTATTTGGAGCTGTCTGTAGCTCGAAGGAATAACCCGGATGAAACCAAAATAGGTACACTTACTATTCGAGAAGAGGGAAGAAGAATGGAATAATAAAATAATTAATTGCAATAATGGCCGACATCTGGCGCTTTTGAGTGTGAAATGTAATGTGTAATATTGTGTACCGTGGAGGTGTGGCAAACCTCAATGCCTTTACCGCACATCACGACATGTGCGAAACGTCACTCTTGATGCGTTATATTCCGCAGTTGAGCATGTCGTGCACCACCTTGATTGTATACTCCAGCACAATGGCCATGTGGAACCTGAACATGATCGGCACTGCCATGCGAAAGCGTAACCACATTCACTGTAACATTTTCCAATAAATTGGGGGTTTCATCTGGTTTGATGCCTTAATTTTTTGTTCTTGTATTACACATTACATTTCACATTCAGTAGCGTCATCTGTTGGTGATTATTGCAAATATTTTTTTTATTGTTCCATTCTTTTTCCCCTTTCTCGAATAGTAAGTGTACCTATTTTGGTTTCATACGGGTTATTCCTTCGAGCTACAGACAGCTCCAAATAGAGATACTTATATTATAACCACCCCGTATGTTATTGAGGTTTAGTAGGGCAAGTTTGATCTTGAAAATGAACAGTGTAGCATTTAAGGTTCTTTTGCAGAGACACTCAAAACAAATCCATTACATTACTGTCTATGGTAAAAAATCGTTTGTGGCGTATTTTAATGATTTTACGCTATTTTAAAAGTATTCAAATTTATACATATCACTGAGGAGCACTACAAGGTGCTAACTGTACAATATGGCGTGCATAGAATGTATCATTCATTTACAAGGACACTGAAAATAATTTGTTTACAGAACTATCTAAGAACAGTAATTGCTGGTAGCGCGTTTTCAGTTGTAGTATATGTTTTTAAATGTAACTACTTTTTGGCATATTAATTGGTGCATAGAAATTCTGTAGATCATATACAGGGTAGCACAAAAGATCTCCCGTACATTTCCGTCTATACACGAAAATTCCTGAAGGGGAATTTTCAATTGTGCTATTTCATCAATGAAGTAAATTTTAGTATATTGTGTAGTACAAATACAAAGCTATAGATCATATACAGGGCTGCACAAATGAATTCGGATATCTTGTTTGATTAATGGTAGTAATTAATGAAATTGGGTTTTCAAATGCGTTATGTATTTTCTAAGGACCTTTACGCAATGCATAAACTCTAACCATAACAATTTGATTATTCTGGTATTCGATAATGGCATCATACAGTGTTATTTAGTATTTTTAGCATAATTTATCATTGTTTACTCTAGTATCTTTATTCATTCATTATTGTTCATTTAGTACTTACTTCTATCCATTAATATTATTTACTTCAGCATCTTACAGTATTATTACAAGGTAGTATTATTGCTCAGTATCACATATAAGTATTTAGTAACGGCGAAGTAGGATTGGTAAATTATATTTTCAGAATTTGTATTTTTGGAATCTTGCAAAAAACATCATAAGAATATTTTGCTAAATAAGCAAAATTATAATCGAAAAATATATTTCTGTATTTTTGGGGGGCTATTTTACTCTAATCGGTGTCCACGACAAACATTTACGTGTAAATTAAGCGATGTTAACGAGAACGTTATTAAAATGTTTACATATATAACACCGTACAAAACAAACAAAAAAAACCGCATAGGAATACTTTGCTAAATAAGCAAAATTATAATCGAAAAATATATTTCTGTATTTTTGGGGGCTATTTTACTCTAATCGGTGTCCACGCCAAACATTTACGTGTAAATTAAGCGATGTTAACAAGGACGTTATTAAAAGGTTTACATACATAACACCGTACAAAGCAAAAAAACCAGCATAGGAATACTTTGCTAAATAAGCAAAATTATAATCGAGTAAAAGTTTGAATTTCTGCCCAAAAATTCACGAATAATCAGGAGAATGCAATTAATTGTATGCAAACACACGATTGCAAAAATGCGCTAGTTTATGAAAAATAGCCATGATACGATTATGAAATATTTTTACATTTAATCAAAATCGGATTTGAATGGAAAAATCACCAAATTATCTATTTATAAATAAGTTGTCCTTATTTGGCAACTTATTTTTGTCGCCCAATATATCAATATTTTGTGAAGTATCGCCTACGTTTTTGATGATTATGTGTCAGAGTAAGTGTGCATTGTGTAAGTCACCGTGCTTGTGTTCGCACGCAGTTATTGTTGTATGCAATTATGTACCGCGATACCAGCATATAACAGTTTTCCATGTGTATTCAATAACAGCAGCTTTATGGAGTCGCACCGAGATTGCTGGTGACACTTCCAGTTCTCTATAGCTTTTTATTTTAATAAATATTAAATTAATTTTAATTAATAATAAATTAATAATTAATTAATTTTAATTAATAATTAATTAATAATTAATTAATTTTAATTAATAATAAATTAATAATTAATTAATTTTAATTAATAATTAATTAATAATTAATTAATTTTAATTAATAATAAATTAATAATTAATTAATTTTAATTAATTTTAATTTGTAATTAACTTTTAAAAACGATATCACGATTAATCTAAATATAGAATTAATATGGAATTAATATAGAATACCGTGAATTATAATTTAATAATAGAACATCACAGTAAAGATTTTTGCATTTTATACTTGCTTCTTAGTACTCAAAATAACTTTTATATTTTGAATAAAATGTGTCTAAATATACTCGACAGCATTTCCAATGTGAAATGTATTTACATAAATGAATTTTTTTTTTTTTTTTTTTTTTTTTTTTTTTTTGTCGCGAATATCTACATTCAGATTTATTTTTCCTCTTTTTTCCAATTATTTCTTCATAAATATTTTCCTCTTAAATTCTGAATTCTAACGAAAATATTATTTTAACCAAAATTTATTGACTGCACTCAAAGTAAATGTTTCGGCTCAATGTGAATTTAAAATTTCCGTTCCATAAAATTTTCTACAAAATGCATTTCTTTAATAAATCTCTTTTCTTCCAGATGTGCGTTTAATCTTTATTTTCATATAATGATTTTCTTTGATTCTGGAAGTTATATTTTAAAAAATAAGTTTTCAGAAAAACTTTATTTTGAAAGGATATTTTACATTTCGTTTGAATATATTTTTACAATGTATTAGACAATTTCTTATACGTGCGATTCCTCAGTATATCTCTCGGCATTTCTTTGCAATAGAAATTCTCATTTAATATTAAAATGTTTCTCTTTGATTGTTCTACAATATTATTTTATATCTACTGTGAAAATCTGGGGTTTTCTTTAATGGAATTTAAATATCTCAAAACTCATTACTGTTCCCTGTCTCCAATCCATAACTTGACTATTAAAACTATCAACATATAATAACTATTACTTTTTTTTTAAACCAATGCATTTATTATAAATATGAATATCATGAAGCATAATAATATATTTTTTATATGACTAAAATGTGTACCATTTGTTTTTGTTGGGTTTAAAGTTGTATCCCTCTCATTTTGGTCACTACTGTCCCGGTGTATGAAATTCTTCATATTTCCACCAGAGGGCAGTATGCAATTATTGTAAGTATTGTTTCCAATAGGTTAGCACATGATTTTCTTAAAAGTCGCCATTACTTGCCTTAATGAGTTTGTTCATAGAAAAGATTTTCTGGTTTGAAGAAAATGGAGAAACGGTAAGAGTATCTTCATTACATTACTGTCCCCATTTTTAATTTAAATATTGCTATTTATAGATTGACCAATATCTAACCAATTAATCGTATCTGTGATATGTCTTTGAAAATAATGCATACAGCATTCCAAAAACGTTCCAAAAAGTGGCAAAATTTCAAAAAATGTCACTTCTGTCCTTTACATTTTGTGTTTTGACTGATAAAAACTGCCCTATCATATTTATTTTTCAAATAAATTTGGGCCCATCTACCAATTATTATTCTGCAAATATCAGTGGTTATTAAAAATTCAAATTGAGTAAAATATGAGACTTTTCAAAATCAAATATCTCTGCAGCCAAAAAGCACACTTATGGGAGAATGGCCATATCTACAGGTACATCCGCCTAATATGTTTAACCCATTTTAGGCCAAGCATAGAAATTTTATAAAATGTGGTATTATTTGCATTGAAATGTGCTTAAATTACATTTATTAAGACACCAAAAAAGTTTCGTGCATGAAAAATAATATTTTCTTTAATTTGACGTTACCATTATTAATTTATTATTAATAATTTACCATTAAATATAAATTTTAAAAAAATTAAGTTTTCTTATGGCATTTGTTTTATTTTTATTTTATTTACAGAACTTGCAACTTTACTCCATTATAAAAACACATGATTAATCTCAAGTGGAATAATAATACATTTTCAAAAAGTCGAATTTGCCAATAACCATTTAAAGTAAGAAACTAGCGTATTTTGAAATTTCCTCAACAGAAAGTGATTACTTCAATTGAATTACTAATATTTTTAGATGTCTCCAGAACCCTTAAAAATAGCAGAAAAATAAAATTAGTGAAAAATATACGTCACAGTGTTAATAAAAATATATTACTTACCCATCATACGTAGTATAGGGTAAGTCTTGTAATCGTTTTGAAAATCGAAAAAAATTTTTTGACGGATTTACACGTTTCAGACACTGGAGATTCCGAAAAACATATTTTTAGAAAAAAAAAATTGCCGTCCGTCTGTGTGTCTGTGTGTGTGTCTGTGTGTGTGTCTGTGTGTCTGTAAACGCTCTATCTCCCGAAAAAATTGAGATAGAGACTTGCAATTCGGTATGTACTTAGTATGTAATAATGGGAAGAAGCCTATTTCATTTCAATAACCTCGATTAACCGGAACTATTTTTTTCGGACTCTCGAAATATTCGTTCTGATAAAAGGTATATAAAAATTTTCGAAATTGGTTATTTTAAGAAATGAATATAAAAGACAATAAAAAAACATAAATTTTGCATAAAGCATGAAGTCGATCGGATAACTAGTTGCCGAGATATTTGGAATCCTATTTGCCACACTCTTCGATTTTTTATGACCCTGTATTTCATCCAAATTTCACTTCAAAGATATATTTTAATTGGAAATTTGACGCTTAATCAGACGCAATAAACCGCTAGTTAATAGGATTATTATTTTTGGAGTTATAAGGATGTTTCTTTCAAGCAATTCAGTAATCGAGCCTTTAAAGTTTGTGACGTCATCAAGCCACGATTTTATTTGAATTGCAATTCATTTTATAAGTAGTTTACACAATTTTTATTTTAATATTTTACATTATGCATATCCATGATGGGTAAGTATTACGGTGGCCCCCAACGACTAGTTTATTGAAATGGTGCGTTTACGCACCTTTGGCCGAAAATGGGTTAAATGGTTGCTTCGATTTTCATAATGCCTTTCGTGTGGGAAAGTGATCTTAATGGCATTTATAATCCGAAAGAGATCTCATGTATCCTATGCAAAAAAAATCGTTTAAATTATATTGAAATTCGAAAGAGAAATTTTAAAAGAACGCTAGTTTAACGCAACTTGCGAGTGTTTTTGGGTTACTAGCGTACGCTCTTAACGTGAATAACAATAAAAAGTTGCCACACAAGCATCCTGTTGTGCCAAGCCACCCTCACTTATATAGGGGAGAGGGGGGCACAGTGGGGCAATTTTCCCTTGTTTTATGATAATTTCTTCCCTTTTAATTAAAAAAATAAAACAAATACAGAGCAATATTTTGGCAACTTTTAACTTTCATTGTAATTTTTTTCATAATTTATACTTATTTTATTCTTTAAAAAAGATGTAATTTTCAAAAGGTACTCAAGATGTCCCATTGTGCCCCCTGGCGGGGCATAGTGGGACAGGGAATGGGTTTACAGTGGGACGGTGAGTAAGGCACATACAAAATTAGTTATATTATCACAGCACATTTATTATTATTAAATACAGGTTTAGATATTGAACACAGAAGATATGAAAGCCAAATGATAAGACTTAAAAATAGTTATAATCATGAAACACATTTAAGAGTCGAAAAATTCTTTGCAAAATAATTTATGATGAATTGAAAATAATAAAGTAACATCAAATTAAACATTAAAGGCTAACAAAAAGTTGTCAAAAGTTCATTTTATCATGGAATAACCTTGGAAGTCTACAGAAAATGATAATTGAGTCATTGTTCTTTCTATTCCTCCGCGAGCCATTGGTTTTGGTAATTTCATTTCAATGTCAGCAAGAACAGCTGAATATGTTGTCTCATCATCAAAGACAAAATTGTATGCTGGCAAAAGTCTTTTCATATACTTCACTTCAAAGTCAATTTCACTTTTATTTATGATTTCTGCAACATAATAGCATATGGTGCCTTTCTTTTTCCCACACACTTTGAGTAATAGAAAATCTCCAATATTAATAGAAACGCTTTCTCTTTATTCTATATCATCCTCAAAAATACTTTCTCTTTCTTCCACCACATCGTCAGAAACACTATCACTTAAGAGAGCTTCCAATCTTCGTCTTTCCCATAATTTTTTTTTACAATCTTTTTTTTTTTTTTTTTTTTTTTGGTTATCAATTTCGAAACATTAGAAGAATACCTCTTTTTACCTTTATTTTGCTTTTCAATTCTTTCAAATGTTTCCTGCTCTATTCTACTTTTTACAGGTGTATCAGTCAATACTTCTGATTTCCTCTTCCTTCGGTTCCTCTTAGAATTATCAGGTGCATGGCATTTTGGTAGAGGCCTTATTAGTTCTGATGACAACACAGGTTCATCAATTTTCTTGTTTTCCACCAGAGATAAATTTATATTGGAGCACCCTGGTTGTGGCTCTTCTGTGAATGGTCTTCTGGACGTGTCCCTATCAACATGTCCCACTGTACCCCCCTAGGTGTATTTTTAAATCCAAAGTCAAAAGTTTCACAACATTTATTAATAGAATTAAGAACATTGCACACATGTAATGAAGAAAGTTTAAGCATTAAATTAATGCAATGATATTCGTTATTGAATGATATTTTATTGTTCAAATCCAAGAAAGTAAAATTTACCTGATTTTTACAACAGTGATAGTAAACACAAAAATGGCTGTAACTTCCCTACAAAATGAAATGTGACTGAGACTAGTTTATACAGTGTTGCCATACAGGTTAACTAAATGATGCATACTTTTCTAATTATTGAGTATTTGAATGGTAGGAAAAATGCCTTTTGTCCCACTGTACCCCGTGTCCCACTGTGCCCCCCTTTCCCCTATATTAAGTGAACAGCAATAAGGTAAGCCGCAATTCCTTGAACGCGGTTTTATATACCGGGTGAACCAAAAGTTCGTTAAAACTTTAAAAATTCATAAAAAAGGAAGAAATTATGATAAAGAAGCCTGGTTTGCAAGAAAAGGTTCACAAGGTAGTCTGATTTTTTTTAACAGCAAAAAAAAAATAATAATTAAAAATGTCACTGGTAGAGGGCGCTGACGACCCGAAACACAATGGACAGGACAACAGTATTCTCCATCCATTTATTCTTGCAATAAAAACTGTTCAACATGACCTCCAGACCACATTCTTCGTCTTCAGTCCTTTTGCTTGCGAAATTTTCGCAACGCAACAGTTGTTAACTCTCCGTTCAAATAGAACAACTTCACCAACCGCACTCGATCGGGTATTGATAACATTCTGAAAGCCAACGGGAAATCCTCGTGTATCCCGGTCATTTATTGCAGTATTAATTTCATAATTCTTCTGAATCTCTTGCATTTAGCGCCATCTACGGGTGACTTTTTAAACTTTTTTTTTGCTGCTAAAATAAATTCGACTACCTTGTGAGCTCTTTCGTGCAAACTGTACTTCTTTATCATAATTTCTATCTTTTTTATGAATTTGTTAAGTTTTAACGAACTTTTGGTTCACCCGGTATATACTTTTAACTGTTTATTAATACTTAAATATTTTATATATTTTTTCTAGTAGAACTGCTTAAACCAACTACTATAATCTTGATATTTACTTCCGTATCTTTAAATGACCTAGGCATATTGAATTGTGATTGTTCATTACAGTATTTATGGGTATTCCAATTAGGTTCTGACACATTCCAAGAACACAGGTTAGAAAAATTTGGGATGCTATATATTCTATTAGCGACAAAGCCTTATGTATATTTCTATAAACTTTCCCATCTTCGTCAGTAATGTTCTGTCCGCTTAATATTAAAAATATATTGCCAAACGTTGTACGGAATCTCATAACCATGTAGGCAAAGACCATTCTAATCTCTTTCGCATTTATGGCTCATACATTACTTCTAAATACTACATTATTCCAATTTTTACATCATCAAATAGAGAGAAAAAAATAATTTTTAATGAAATTTTGTTTTAAACAGTGGCTTAATATAGTGACTTTTAATGACTTTTTAAATAATTCTCGAGCAGGATTTCTTAAAATCTATCTCAACAATATCATTAAATGTTTACAAAAATTAGCTATGGACCTGATTGCAAAACATTATCGATAAATTACCGCACTTTGGTGCCAAACTGAAATCTGTCGACGGAAAAGGGAGATTTTCATTTTATATTGAACATAAAATAAATATTAAGTTAACTTGAATTGATTGACATATATGTTGCATCAGGTTACTCGAAACTCTATTTTCTAACTTATAATTTCGCTTTCGTTAAAAAGATTAATAATTACAAAGAAAAAAATATCTACATTATATTATTCTTAATTTCTAATGTTTAATTTCTACTTAAAATAAATTAATAAATATAAAAATATTTTGTCGTCACTCATCATATCTCTTTTGTTGTTGTTTTCTTAACTTTAAAATAAAAAATATATATTTAAGGGGTATTTGAGAGAAAAACATAAAATGGAAAAACTTAATAACTTATTCATTAGTGCATATTTAGAAATCCCTTTATGTAGCACATGAAAAATAAATATAGTTTTCGAGATCATTTGGGTGAAATGCTTCCCTGAGCACTGTATTGACAACATGTCTACAGCATGGCGTCCCATATCTAAAGATCTAACTCCTTTGGATTTCTTTTATTAGACTACATAAAATATATTGTACAACACTTCACTTACGGATGTGGATAACTTACGACAGAGAATCGTAGATTCTTCTGCAATGGTAACTCTGGATATGCTAGAAAATGGCTTGAGAGAAGCGGAAATTTCATAAACAAATGTAACTGATTACACATAATAAATATTAGTAATATACATATTCTATGTTTGTGTACTATTATTACCTTGTAGCGTACCCGATAAGGCCGCTACCTTAAAGTTGATCCATTACTCAAATTTAAGGTTTAAAAACACTTTTATTGAAGCTAAGTAGGCAAGGACGGTGGTAGAGTCCCTTGACGAATTTGACGTATGTCGTCCGGGGATTAACACAGATCAATCACTAGCCTTAAGCTTCACTAGAAATGACTAGAAGTTTTACTACAATAACAAAGTCCCACCCCACTTACATATAGAGCACGGACAGTTCAAATCACTGACACGTCCAACGATTAACTAATCATTTAGAATGAAAAACAAGAATACTCGCAAAATCGTTAACACACTCTTCAACAACTTCTACTAAGCTAGCAGCCCGTTGCCGCAGAAGAGCCATTATTTAAAACTATAATTCAAAACGTCTTACCAAATGGCTAACTTTCACTCGGTAAACTTCAATTCTTCTTGACACGTGGCGAAAGCAGAACTTTAGCTCCCCATCGCAGGTCTTAATCACCAACTTGGGAAGGATTCGACTGAAATCCGCCAAAACAACCTTTCGCTCACCTTATACACCTTGCAGATAGACCAACAAAGTTAAATTTGCATAAACATGCAGCGAAAGACAGAAACCGAAAACTCCGAGAGACCCAGACATACTTGGAAAATTAGAGTAAAATACAGTATAGATGTGGTTGTTGCGCACACAGGTTATATGTTGACATCACGTTCGCATTCAAAACACTAGAATTCCTTTATAAGAGAGTTGGTAGTCCACTACAACCTTTCTAAATTATACAAAATACCCAGACTTTTGACAAAGCATATTCTTTAACGAATTCAAATATAAATCACTGTTTCCTCAAAATTAGGATTTTGCACTTTGTTTCATTCCAAATGGGGATAGATCTTGATTAACATTTATTATAACAATCTACTTATATATAATCCAAGTGTAGGAAAGTGTAGGTAAATATTCCAGTTAAAACCCATCCAAACAATCGATGGGAAACAATTACTTCCATTGTTGCAGAGAAAAGAAAAATAATAAAAACTATTCGGGCACGTGGCTTTTTGGGCGTATATTTTTTAATTTGCGGGTTAATTTCAGTAAAAATATTTCTGCAGGTGTGCTTTGTTTTTGTAAATGAATAAAAATTCATATTTACTGTGACGTCATGAGAATAGCATCTATTTGGTTTATTTTATCTTTATGCGTTATAACTTTATTGATGCCATTTTTTAATTACAATTAAACAGAAAAAAAATTTATTTCAATTCATGGTGGCTAAGTATAAAAGTACGTACATAAAGTACGTATAAAAAGTTTGAGCCGGTGAAAATGACGTTATGCTTAGCTTGAAATAAGAAAATCGCCACCGTTTTCAAAATCAACGAGCTCAGATCAGAGCCAATCAATAAATTAGCATACACAAATTGTTAATGTTTTGTGCAATCGTTAAACCATTTCAGAATTTTCGTTTAATTTTGCTTATGTGCATGTTAATTATGCAAACGATGAGCTAGGTGGTGAGTCAAGCTCTTTAGAAACTCATTGATAATACTCTTTTGCAAAAACTTTTGCACATGGATTATTTTTTAATATTTAATTTTAATGTTTTGTTCAATCGTTGAACTATTTCAGAAATTCAATATTGAATAAAAGAAATATTCTCATTATTTCAAATTGTAGAAATCATTTGTCATTTCTAAAATGTACTTTTCTACAATACAAACTTTTCAATAATTTCATGCTGTTTGTTTGCATGAAATCTTATTAAAATGAAATGCAGATCAACATTCCATTATTTTTGACGAGGATTATATACTAGTCTAATATAAAATTTCAAAAAAAGCACTTTCTCTACTATGTTTTCTTAAAAATTTATAAATTATGTCTAATAATATTCTAAACATATTCAAAACTTTATTTCCTAAAACCGTTTAACTTTCATTTCCCTTTCACATTTACGAAATAGAATATCGAGTATTTTATCAGAACATATCGACTCCAAGTTTTTTTTTACCTCAATTTTGCATTAAAAGTTAGCTTGTTACAAATATCTTTACCCTCCAACAGCCAGCAACTTTTACTCGATGCATATTTTTCTCAATCGCTGAAATATCTAACAAACACAATTATTAAACAAGCTGCACTGCAATATGAAATGCAAATTAGTTTGTGGAATTTCCGATGGAATTTATTTTAGAATAAATTTCCTGCCTCAGAGCAACGGGAATTCTGTTTATTTTAACATAGTGATTTATGTAGAAAATGTAAGCACTGATTTCCTTTAAAAGTATTCCAAAAGAAATAATCTAAGTAACGAAATTTACTTCATTTACAATATGGTATTTTGAATTAATTCGTGCTTATAAAGTTGTAGTTAAATTTTAAAATAGATGTTAATAATCGATGAATGAAAAAGCCAAACATCAAATAAGTAGTTTTCAAATAGCGTATTTATTGTAAAATGCTTTCGTTTTGTAAAAAGTCATAATCTTAACACATAGTTTTAATTATCATAGATTAATTAAACTTAAAAAATACACTATTCGGTGTTATTGTTCATACGAGATGTCCCTTCATATCACTGACCAATAGCTAATTACTAAGCCTCTAATTTTAGAGTCATACTTTCAATTGCAAAAATAAATAAATAGATAAATATAGCTATATAAATTTAAATTTATATAAAATTAAATATATATTTAATTTTCATTTTTATAAATTTAATAACAATTAGAAAAATTTAAATTTCTCTCCTTTAACTTAGAAGCCATGGTTATTAAACATGGTTATTTTTGTAAAAGTTATAAAATTGAAATATTTATACGGTTCCCGGCTCCTATAAATTATATTTAGAAAAAACAGGAGATTTAACCTGAACGTTTCGTGTTACAAAACACACTGTCCGGTGTACAGAATATAGATGAAAACACTTTTTAATTGAAAACAGTAATAGATATTTTACATGTTTTTTTTTTCTTTAGTTGTCGAGAAACAACACCAAAAGACATTTTTATTTGAAAAATACCAATTATTCAAATAATGATTTGAATTTAATTAAAATCTATATTTTCATATACGTCTCATTCCAGTGGTTAAAAGTCAAAGAAATCGCCAAAGATTTCACTATTTACAACAATCTATTTAATTATGATTATTCCAATGTTTAAACGCGTAGTCCGATTATACGTCTTTTAGACTTGTTTTTTTTTTTTCCTGGTGAAGTTTTAATTTCGACATGGAATGTTAGCCGGAAACAAATACTGAGCTATTTACATCGTTTTAAGAGCAAACTGGATAATCTTTCGTAATCGAGCTACACGTGATAGATAGCTTTTTTTAAACCATACTTGGAAATTATTTTTGTAGGTAAAAAAAAATAATAAATTAAGATATAGTTTTAAAATAAATTACATTTGAAAGTACGTTTTTTTTCTCTATTCGACAGTGTAAAAATTTAATTTATGCGATGTCTAGAAATTAATCAATTTTTCATAAAAGCGAAATTGATTACTCTATATGACATCAGCTTTACTCGCGGACATGTTTTTGTTTTATAATATAGATATAGCTCATGTTGTAACAAATAAAAGGGAAAAAAATCCGATTCATTTACCAGAAAGAATTATCGAGTTTTGATATTTTGAGTTTTATGAATTTTCAGTGTTTTCTGGCACTAAATTTGCATCAATGCATTTTTAAGGCCAGAAAATGCTAAAAGTTTAGATAATTCAAAGTACTGTAATTTGGTAAGTTCTGTTCGTTCAAAAATGTTTTTTTACTTACCCATCATACGTAGTATAGGGTAAATCTTGTAATCGTTTTGAAAATCGAAAAAAAAATTTGACAGATTTACACGTTTCAGACACTGGAGATTCCGAAAAACATATTACTTACCCATCATACGTAGTATAGGGTAAGTCTTGTAATCGTTTTGAAAGTCTAAAAAAAAATTGACAGATTTACACGTTTCAGACACTGAAGATTCCGAAAAACATATTTTTAGAAAACAAATTTTGCCGTCCGTCTGTCTGTGCGTCTGTAAACGCTCTATCTACCGAACAAATTGAGATGGAGACTTGAAATTTGGTATGTACTTAGTATGTAATAATGGGAAGAAGCTTATTGAATTTCAGTAACCTCGATTATCCGGAACTGTTTTTTTCGGACTCTCGAAATATTCGTCCTGATAAAAGGTATATAAAATTTTTCGAAATTGTTTATTTTAAGGAGTGAATGTAAAAGACAGTAAAAAACATACATTTTGCATAAAGAATAAAGTTGATCGGATAATTAGTTTCCGAGATATTTGTAATTATATTTTCCACGATTCTGTATTTCATTCAAATTTCAATATTGGAATTTCAATGCATTTTATAAATAATTTACGCGTGTTTTATATTATGCATATCCATGATGGGTAGGTATTACGGTGCCCCCCAACGACTAGTTTTTTTTTTTTTTTTTTTTTTTTTTTTTTTATAGCAAATAAAATGTTTAAAGAATCTTGAGAAAAAATCAAACAGGCAAACAGTAAATATAGATCCTACATTATATTGAAACAATCACAAATTCTCAAAAAAAATTTCCCTTATTCGCGGACCAAAATTAACGCTTATATACCCAATATAAAATAAAGTATTATAACTTTATAAAGTATTAACCTTTCATAATCTTGTTCCTCTAAGTTAAATTGCTCCCGATTACAGATATGGCCATGACATTAGTAAATTCTACTCCAGCAAAGGCACTGTCTTATGCCACACAAAACGTAAACTTTCCACTTTTCTGAATGAAAATGTTCATTTTTTAATAAGCATGGCGTAGTAACCCGATTTCCAGCCTTTTGAAAGTATTTCATGAAAAACATTAAAAATTAAATGCAGAATATAAAATTGCAAATATTAAATAAAAACCTAACGCTGGCTCATCTACAAGCAAATGATTTTCAGTTGAAAAAAAAAATGAATTATTTAAATTGGTTCAGTAGAAAGCAGAGGATAGATGACGAAAAAAAAGTTTGTATTTTAAATATAAAAATATATGTGTGCACTTATGTGCACGTAATTTTATTTTTATTTAACCTACAGTGTTTTTCTAAATACATAAATTATATCTTATAATAAACAATTCTATATTTTCATAACAATATGAAGAGATTGGACAAATACGAAGGATTACCCCAATTGAACAAATACAAAGGATTGTAAAAAAGAAATATTCCGTTTTGTCACTTATTTTTGTAAATATTTTATCCTATGTTTATATCCTGAAACAGAATGTGATAAGGAAATTGTAAATATAATTTATAACACAGAATGTTTTTAAAAAATGAAAAAAAAACGAAAGAAAAGTTATTATTTGACTGCTGTAATGTGTAAATGGTATTTGATGGAAGTTATACTGAAAATGTTTATACTGTCGTTATTTAATTTAATGCTTTTTTTTCTTTATTATGAGGATGAACGGTAAAAAAATAAAAGTTTATGACATAGGACTTTTAAATGATAATTAGCTGACCACCGCCCTGCGCTGCCCGGGCCCGTGATAATAAATCTCTATAATAAAACCGTAAGTCATGTGACTGTCTTGTTTTGTTACGTAGGGTCGTTTCATAGTTTTAAAATAAAAAGTTCTTTATATCCGAACTCTTTGAAATCTTTATTGGTGATAAATAAAACGGTTTTACAGCCAGTATAAAAACTTCGTGAAAAAATATTGTTATCTAGTTATAAAAGAAATGTTTTCTTCTCGCTTTTTTGCTTGTTTGTTTGTTTTCTCGTCGGCTCCTTTAACATAGCAATAAAAAAATAGTTCTCATCTTCCGAACTCTCTGACATTCCAGTCGGTTATAAATACAAATGTATTCAAGCCCACTTTAAAATTTTGCGAAAACATATACATATTTAGTAGTGGAAACATAAGTTCTTAAAAAAAGCTTTAGCTTTCAATCTCAGAGCAAAAAAAATATTTGAAGGTCTATGCTTTCACTGCAATGGTGACTACATCCGTTTTCAATCTCCTTAGGCTAAACAGGTGAGGGCTAATCCATCAGGTTTCCCCTTTCAGAGGAAAGAAGCCTTCAAAAAACGTTGGCGCATGCGCAAAGAGAAAATATTCGTGTGGAAAATTTGACATAATACGCTTTTCGTATTAAATATATAGATGTTCCATCTCAAAAACCGATAAAAGATGTAAAAGAAAACAAAATTGCTCATACAAAAATATAGTTAAAGTTTAAATTACGATTATTAGCACAATGTGTCACAACGATTACATATCAGTTATTCTCATAAGTAGCAAACTCAATATAGCATGCACAAAATGTTAACTTCCAAAAGGGTACTCTAATATTTAAAAAATAAAATATCAATTCACAAATTATACAAAAATATTAAACGTTATTAATTCTAATTTAGCACTTTCTTGGTATATTATGCAAGATTTCTGGGCATTTTTAAATATAACCTGACAACTGACACACAGTTTTTCATGAAATTGCTTTAGTTTGAAAACATTAATTTTAATTTACCGGCACAATCAAAATGATTGGGAACATTTATTTAGAATCGCAAAGCAAATTTTACTCGTTTTTAAAGAAACAAAAACTTCAATTCCCTTTAATGATAATAAGATAATGTGATATTTTAACATAGTTCGTCACAAAGAAGTGCCAACATTTATGAGTATATATCGTCGCTACCATGTCAAACTATCGAATGTGAAAATGCATTTTTCATTACTTTTAAAAATGGGCCAATTGTCACCACTAAATTTTAATAGTATTCTTAACCAGGGTCTTAGTTCGTCAAATCAGACGTTCACTGCAATGTCAATGATTGAAGCTCTTTAAAGCGTTTTAAACTACTAAAGAGAAAATTTTCAGAAAATTTTAATATTATAAACAATGCTTCCTAAGTAATCTAATATGTTTTATTTTGTTTTGGATTTAGAAGATAGAATTTTTAAAATTTCCACATATAAAAATAAAACATTTTTCAGAATTTCATTCCAAAACAACTTTTTGAAAAGTTTTAAAAAGCTGCATTTTTATATGCAGTCGTATTTTTTATTTAATAATGACTGTAATTTTTATTTTACTTCCAACATATTGCTGAGATTTATCTTGGAAAAAGACAAAAAAACGGGAATTACGTAGCTAAATAGATAATTTTTTTCTCTTAGTATAGCCTCTGCTTTAGTTTTATTTCTTCTTAGGCTTTTATTTTCATAACTGTTTGTTTAAGCTGTTGATATTCTTCATATACTTATTTTTATATCATTTTACTCATTTATTTTTTTAACAATTTTTTTCGTACAGAATGTTAGCATACGAAAAAGAAATCTAATAGATTTTAATATGTTTTAACTATTAAAATAATGCATGAAAATTAAATTATTCTTGTTTCTATTTAAAATATTTTTCAATAAAAACTGCGAACCCACTTTTTTTACAAAAATTTTTCCCCGTGCATTTGCATTATTCTAAATTATGTTATGAATACTCCTATTATTTGAATTTTTATTTAAAACCACTGATTTGAAATGTTGTTTAACAGAAGCCATTTTTCTTTAGTGCGTTATGTTAAGTCTAAATTCTTTCAAGGAAATTTTATATTGTTTAAAAAAGAAAGTAACTACCCAAGATTCAAAATATTGTTATATTTATATACTAGCAGGCTACACCTGCTTCGCTAGTCGATTTTTTCAAACGAACCTCGAATGATTAAAACATCTTTTAGTTCCACCTTTCACCGACAGGGGCTCATTCTGTTTTAAACAAACCTCTTTCGACGAACCTCCGGAACGGATATTAATTGTTTCCATAGTTGTTTGTATCAATTAGCAATAAATCTCACTTTCTGAAGCCCAATTCAGCCATTTTTTTTAAATCCCCCCCCCCCCCCGATAGCAGAAAAGTACTGATTTCTCTATTTAAATTGATATTTGTTGTGCTTTAGTTAAATTATGGTATTTAGCGGTAAAAAGGAAGAAATGGGATTCATTTTGTCAAATTTTTGTCAGATTTATTATCCTTTTGGTTTGTATATTTATTGTAAAATAATCTTCTTAGGAAAAGGTAACATCAAACAGATACATCTATTACCTCTTAGTTTTTTTTAATTAAAAATATTTAATTTTCTTTTATAAAACAAATTTATTAATTCCTTTTATTTCCCAATTAGGAAATTTTCTACTATTATTTGTGCAATCACAAATTATTAGAGCGGAAATTCAAACCAACTCTCTTTATTCAATCTTTCTGCTGGGACACATTGGCCGGATCGGATCTCGTTTGTGACATCACTAACACTAGAATTAGGCCCAATAAAAAGAGCGTTCGGTGGCCCTGATGAGCCCCGGAAACAAAATTTAATGAAAGACCAAGCGGTCTCTTCTAGGTTGGTTTTTTGCAAAGATTTAAAATATATACAAGTTGTCTTTTACACAGATTGTATTTTCGGATGCAGAATTTTTTTCTACATATGTTTGGAGAGTTTTAAATCGATACATCGAATATTTTTCTTAATATTCGCGAATTAGTGAAAACTAGAAAATTCCATCGTCTGCGATTTCATATCCCAAGCATATATTTTATTTCTTTTGTCATTTTTAGATAAAAGCATTTTTCAGAGTTTTTAATGAGTTTTTAATTAATATCTCGGGTAATTGTGGACCAATTTTTACGAAATTTCAAAGATTGGCTAGAAGACAAAGTTTACTATATTGGGATAAAAAATTGAAGATATATTATTTTTATTAATGTACAAAACATTAAAAATCGCATAAAAAATAAAATAAAACAATCTATTCAAAAATTCCAAGAACGGCTTCGGGAGCCAAAAATATATACATAGAGGTACGTTCCTACCAAATTTTGTAGATCTGTGTGCAGCAGTCTCTTCAGAACACAGCCGAGAGACACACAGACACACAAACTTCTTTCTTTATTATATTTATAGATAGCGCATATAAATTATAACTATTTTAAAGAGAGAATTTAAATAATATATGGTGGTTCTATATTATCATGGCAATGCAATAAATCACTAATATACCCCACAAATTATAGCAAAGCAAACTGTAGCACATTCCAAACCGTAACAGAAAGCAGGTTTTTTTTTTTTTTTTTTTTTTTTTTTTTTTGGTAAAAAATTTGACGTTTTCTCAAGTTTCAAGCTCAAGTTTCAATCTCTTAAGATGTTTTTAACTACTAAAGAGAAAAAAATGGGCAATCTTTAAAATTTAAAAGTTACTAATTACTCTATTTTGTTTTATTTTGTAATGAGTTTTAAAAATCAAATTTAAGAAAATTTACAAAATAAAAAACCTTTATCATTATGCTGTTCCCCAACCACTTCTTAAAAGTTTTCATTCTACATCTTTTTTTTTACGCACTTGCATTTTTCCTTTTAGATTAACTTCAAATTTCTGTTTAATTCAAATAATTTGTTAAGATTTTTCTTTAGAAAATGACAAAAAATCCTTGATAAAATGGCGAATAATTATCCAAGTTGATTGTTTTTACTTATAGAAAAATTTGTGCTGTAGTTTTATTTTGTCTTAAACTTTTATTTTCGTAAATATTTATTTAAACTATTAATTTCGTTATATACCATTTTTGTATCATTTTAATGGATTTTTTTCAAGCAGACTGTTTATAGAAGAAATTAAACTCAGAATTGTTATTTAAAATATCCTTTAACTATTAGAATGACTGCATAAAATATAATTATTCCTGTTTCTGGCTTAAAACTTCTGTTTACGGAAATTCCAAAATTTAAATGTGTTTTCAAACAATTTTTTTACTTCTTTACATTATTTTTAATTTAATTAGGATCAATCGGAGATAATATTTCATACTCAAAAATTGGGATAATGTGAGACACACGAAAAAAGTTACAATATATACAGAAATAAAATTGGTTTTGTAATTATTTTGCAAGCAGCTTAAAAGTTTACTTATATACATTACTGATACACTCAAAATTTAAAAAGAAAAATCCAAAAAAGTACAGATTACATATCTTTTGATACACTTTTTTTTTTATCAGAAAAACTTTTTTGCCAAATTTCGAAACTTTTGTCGTGTAACACTTGAATAAAAACTTAGGTAATTTATTAGGCCTTTATGCAGTAAAGATGTAGTGAGTCTTGCCTTTATAATTTGAAATGAGATAAACATATCATGAATTACAAACCATCAAATTCAGGGGCTAAGATGAGACAGTATATAAGGGTAATATGAAAAAATGTATGGGGCTAAGATGAGACAGTGTATAAGGGTAATATGAGAAAATGTAAGGGGCTAATAAGAGACATTGCGTGGGACTGTTATAGTAATATTCTATCATACAGCTTGAAATATTCACCACAAATGAAAACAAAAACTTACAATCTTTAATTGCCTTTTTGCCTGTAAATGCCAGCTATGGTTTTTTTTGTTGTTGTTGTTGTTGTTGTTTTGTTTGTTTGTTTTAATATTATATTCCTCTATGTTTGTTATATATATATTGTAAGGGAAGAATAATAAATGCTATCTAGTTTATTTTCAACCTAGTTTTACGCCTCAAGCTAAAAGTGACATCGAAATTTAAAGGCTGTGTATATTTGAACATTGAAAATGGTACGTAATTACAAACCGAAAGGAAAGAGGAGAGCTTATCCATAAAGTATTTTAGATAAATTTTAAAAAAATGTTCAATGATGAATCATTGAGTTGGTTAGTTAAAAATCGTAAGATTGGAAGAACTTTCTTGTACCGTACATTCTGAATCTCCTATCGTAACTCCATCAAACGCAGATTCATCCATTTTTCCAAGTTATTTTGAGATGTTCTTTTTACAGATAAGAAATAAAAATGTTTCTGCAAAAAGAAAACGAAAAGAATAAGTTCTTGTTCAAAAGTGATAACAAGTGAAAAGTGGATAGAGACAAAAAAAAATTAAGAATAGAAAATGCGGAAGAAAAAATCAAAAGCAAGAGAAATTAAATCCCTTAATAAGAGCAGTAAAGGAAAGGAGTCAAAGAAGGGAAAAAGAACAAAAAAAAACTCGGAAGTAAGAAAAAACAAATCACGACAAATCAAGATAGTATAACATGAAAAGAAGATACAGGTGTTAAAAACCATACAAGAGAAATTAACGATGCAGAGGATTGCTCAATCACACAGAAATTAATATCCGAATAGGAGATGAGATACCAGTGGACTGAACTGAAAATGAAGGAGTTATAAAAAGACAAAAACCAAATTCAA
The DNA here is from genome assembly GCA_963931845.1 of Maratus michaelseni. Classification (NCBI taxonomy): domain Eukaryota; kingdom Metazoa; phylum Arthropoda; class Arachnida; order Araneae; family Salticidae; genus Maratus; species Maratus michaelseni. The sequence goes on along the minus strand of OZ007596.1, from coordinate 256,183,834 downwards.
AAAAAAAAAAGAAGAAGAAAAGAAGTTGATTAATAACTTGCTTGAAGGAAACAGCACAGACAGTGAAGAATTGCCTTCTCTGCATGATTGGTACGAAAAATCATTGACGCTCGTATTCACGAATAACTTCGACCCCGAGTTAAGCCGAAAACCCGGGTCGAAAGCTAAAATGGTATTCATCGTCTACCTGACTGGACCGGTTTGAAGGCGAAATCTAACGCTGGGTTCAGTTACTGTCAGTTACTGAACCTGGCTTTACAGAGGGTTGAAGTTCAAGTTTTTCAACCGAGCATGCGTAGTTAACAAAAAACAAGACGAGAGAGCAAGTCTAGTCATATTTTACAATAATGGCGGCTTACGAGCTTACGTACTGAATCAAGTGTCTGTGTATAAGATATAATAGAAATTTATTACTATTATAAAACAAAAGAACAATATGCAAAGGTATGTGATCTCATATATATGTATTAGCTTCAATTTTTTTTATCTGGTTTGTTTATATTTATGTATAAATCCTCTATATTTTATGTTCAATTGTTTGTTTATATAAATAAGCATGGTCGCGAAGAATTTTATTTGCCATAAAAAATAGTCAACATTACATTAATGGTAGATAAATTGCTATTAAAATAAAAATTGTTGCATTTAAGGTTATTTGTTTTTGCAATTTTGATCTTAAAAAGAATTTATGAATGTATTTTAATAGTAGCGAAATAAATGTACATAAGTTCTAATTAAAATTTGAGACATCAGACTAATTTGCATTTTTCTTTAAGTAAAAAATACTTAGATTATGTTCAAGTATCCATCGACTCAATGTAGGTTTTCGATTTTGGTACTCGTAGAATATGAGTAAAAGTTAAATTTTGTGTCTTGTGTGAAAGATACACTATTATTATTTATGTACGATCTGTTATATAAATATAAGATTAGCTCTATAAATTAGATATTGTGGTTTTAAACTAAACAATATATCATCTGAGTTGTATTTATCTATGGAAGATTTTTAGTAGGTTTATTCTTTGTTTAAATCACGAATATGTTTATATTAATTAAACAACTCTATCATTGATTAACACTATACTATTGTTATTTCTGTTTTTGAACTTTACGTTATATTTCCCAATTTTTGAGAAATTTGAAATATTTATTTAATTACATTTAAGTTTCAACTGTGTTTTAATTTCAAAATTATATATAATTTAAAATATTACAATAGAAGTAAAGGGCTGAAATGCATTGATAAAAAATTGTTCTTTTTTAAAATAACACCAGGCAAAAAATCCAGAAACACCTTTGTTTTAAAATAATGCTTCTCTTCAAATAAACGTTTTGTCACTTCCAATTTTGTATATCATGACAGAATTGATATGACCTAAACCATTGATTGTACGGTATATAAAAAGTTATAACAGCTGTACATAATAAACTTACAGAACCAAACTTATCCCCTCCCCATTTTCCCATCATGTTTTCACATATACACATACTAAGGATCAATCCATACAAAATTTGGGGCCTATATAGGGCCCCTTCACAAAAATCCATGTCATAAAACAGGACCCTTCATAAAAATGCTTTTAATAAAACAGGGCCCTTCATAAAATTGCTTTTAATAAAACAAGCCCTTCACAAAACTCCTTTTAATAAAACAGGACCCTTCACAAAATTCAATTCCACAAAAACATACTCTTCATTAATTATTTTTATTGTGTTAGCTTTTAAAATGTGTAATCTACTAACAAAACAAATTCACCAAAAAGTAAAACTTTAGCAGAAGGACTTAAAGAAGTTATTTTTAATAAATGCTTGGTTGAATTTGAATAACTGAATTTCCTCTTTTGTTACAAAATGTTTTTTTCGCAAAAATATAATACATTTCACAAAAATAACTTCTTTTACTTTTCCCAAAAATGCCCCCCCCCCAAAAAAAAAAAAAAACTCCTTGAATTTTTTTACTTTAGTTGGTAAATCAAAAATACTAATTAGTTTGATATCTGAAATTTCATTTATGTAAACAGGAGTCATTTCGCTACTGTTAAAATACATTCGTTATTCCTAATTTTTTTTTAAATGAAAATTTGAAAAAAATAAATAACCTTAAATGCAAAATATGTTATTTTAGTAATGTTTTATTAGCCCTTTAGGTAATGTTGACAATTTTTTAAGGCAAATAAACTCTACTCTTCATGATCTTGAATATTTATGTAAGCAAATAATTAAACATATAATATATGAGTTGTATGTATAAATATAAACAAACCAGCTAAAAAGTTTGCAGATAATATATATATATATATATATATATATATGAGATTACATACATTCTATTTTTAATACTTTAAACTTTCTTTTTATTTCTATATCTTACATAGAATCTTGAGTCACGTTTTAATTTACTTTAATTAACTTATAACACTGACAAAAAAAAAAAAAAAGAAAGAAAGATACAGTGATGCATGGGTAGGGTGGGGCAAATGGGGCACTTATTCTTCTCCACTAAATCACATTAAAAAAAACTATATTCCTTAAAATTCAGTACTATAAAATTATCAGAAATTATCGTTAATAAATTCAGATTGTTTTATCAGATTACGAACTATCATTATTTTCCCTATCTAATCTAGAAATCTATCGCCATTCATTCATAAAAAAATATTTAAAAATATTTTTCTCTCTCTCTCTCTCTCATAAATAAAATTGTAATTGAATCTATGAAGTGACATCTAAATGAGTGAAAAAAATAAAATTTAAGAACTAGAAAGAATATAGAAAATGAAGTATAATTTTCTATATAAATACATCTTTTTCAATGATGCACTGGATCTAAAAATAGATGTCTATGCATGTAAAAATATTTTGTAATTACTTAGGCTGATTTATTAAAAAATATTCAAAGGCAGTCAAGTGAATACCTTTGAACTTGTAAACCTGATAATGGAAAAATTCTTATACAAAAGGGGTAAAGGGGCTTCTAAAAGCTACAATTTAAAAAAAAATCAACTTTTTGTAATATTTCACAGTTTTATGTCCAGATAGTATACAGAATTCATTTATCATTATTTAGAAAAGACTTTACTCGATTCTGTGTTGAATGAAAATTTATATAGTAGCCTTAAAAGGTTTAAAATATTAGTGTTCATTAAAATAACATCTAATAAAATAGCAATATATCCATGGTTGACAGTTTAAACTAAAAACAAGTTTGGAGTTTATTATTTAGCGACTAGTTAAAATAAAATGTTTGTTAACCGATCGGAAGCGATAATTGAATGCGCCGTTGGAGCTCCTGAAAAACTTGGGTGCCTGGTGCCAGGGCACTGTTAGAACCACAAGCACCACCTTTTAAGCACTCTTTGAAGCTCTGTTCCTTTGAAGCTCTGTTGATATTATTTCCACTCTTTTGTTGTTGTTGTTTTTGTCAATGTGCATATTAATTACTATCTAATTGTATTAGAATTAATCATTTTAATTAGATTGCTGGAAATAAAAAAAATCAAATCAATACATCTGGATATCATTTAATATATAAATTGATTCGACAAAATAAAAATAGTACTAGAGGCTACTTTCTGGAATTTTTTCCTTTTTCTCCATTTTAATATTTCCTTAATTAGAAATTATTTAATTAATTACTAATTATAGCTATTAATAATAGAAATCTACATAATTGCTGTTGAAATAAAATTTTCGTTTTGATCAAATCAAGTTTTCGTTTAGCTACTAAGACAAATTTTATTTGAAAAATAAACTTATAAAATTTACTTTAGCAATTAACACATTTCATATCCCTTTCTTAACTCACATATATGTTTAAAAGTAATAATAATAATACATAAAATTTGAATAAATTGTTAAAAAAAAATATTAAACTTTGTAAGAAATTAAAATAAGTTAATCTCCATATTTAGTAATTACAAGTTTTTATTTTGTGCATATATTTTGTAAAAAATAAAATAAGTACTACATTTAATTTCCTTTTTTTTCCGGCACTTTTCTTCCATAATATAAACAAACAAAGCTTCAACGCGAAACCGAAAACGTCATCTGATTTTTTTAACCAATTAGCACGCTTTATTCAACCGGGGTCGAGTAACTCTGAGTTGGGTAACTTTTCGTCCGAAGTAGACGGTGAATACGAGTTTTCAACTCTCGGTTGAAAACCTCAACCTGGGGTTACTGGACCCTCGGTTTAACTCTCGGTCGAAGTTATTCGTGAATACGAGCGTGAGAAATTTGAATGCAAATGTCACAAGGGAAGAAATTGATCCCGTTACCTACGATACACCAATATTTCAAGATAATATTAAAAATTTAACTTTTATTTTTGCTGACATTGAATGTGGGAATATATACAGGGTGTGCGAAAAGTCTGGAAACGACGAATAACTCGGGAATATACTCGGATTGAAAAATGGAAAAATGCATCTTCAATATTTTTTTTAATCTATTTAGGAATTTCAAAGTTTTCCTCCCAAACTCTGCCCCATGGGAGGAAAGGGGGACAACTTTTAAAACTTAAATTATATCCCCCCTTTTTATATTGCAGATTCGGATTCTATGGGATAATATACGTAACTTTTGTATAGGAAAATCGTAGATAGCGCTGTAATCGAGTAAAATGCAGTGAGACTTGTTTCCATTGAAAAGTCTGGAAACGGTCGAATAACTCGAGAAATATACATCGGATTAAAAAACGGAAAAATACATGTTCAATATTTTTGAAAAATCTATTTAGGTATATCAAATCTCCCCACCCCTACACGGTCACCTGGAGAAGGGGGGCAACTTTGAAATCTTAAATGATAACCCCCCCCCCTTTTTTTTATTGCAGATTTGGATTCCACGGGTAAAAATACGTAACTTTTGTATTTAACATTTTCTTCGGAAAATCGTAGATGGCGATGTAATCGAGTAAAAAGCAATGAGAATCGTGTCCATTGAAAAATCTAGAAACAGTCGAATAATTCGATAAATATACATCGGATTGAAAAACGGAACAATATGTGTTCAATATTTTAGAAAAACCTATTTAGAGATATCAAAATCTCTATTTTTCTAATATATTGAACACGTATTTTTCCGATTTTCAATCCGATGTATATTTCTCGAGTTATTCGACCGTTTCTAGACTTTTCGGATACCCTGTATATGTATATATAAACTATAAATATGTTTATCCCAAAAACGATGTTGATGAAGAAGAATGGGGAGTAACAGTTTCAAAGGATTGAGATGTTCTAAATATCGATATAAGGATTAATTTCGTGCATAAAGAAGATGAAAGTATTTGCAGTGAATTATGGATACTGTTTCTGTCCTACCTTTACCTTAATCCTCATTAAAAATTAGGAAAATTGCTTATATAATTTTTCTAAATCTGCAAGTATTAATGACCAATGGAATAATTTAATCCGTCAAGATCGTAGACTACCATTTGATTTTTTTCGTTTCCAATAACAGGGGTGATATTATTGCAAATATGTTTCTAAAAACACATAAAAATGTAATTTAAGTGTTTCAGATAATTTTCTTCTTAGTTTTTGTTTTACCTTAAATTGCCTATCATTTCACAAACTCTATAATTGTATTTTCATCTGTGACTGAGCAAAAGTTTATTGGTTACATAAAATAATGGGTTGAGATTTAGCTTTTGCATTAGAAAACATTATCTTTCTCAGTCGAAAAACATTTTTTTGTGGTTAACCTTTTGATTGCGGGATTTTGGAAATTTTCTCTTTTGTGAGTTGGCAATCTCCCAGGTCATCCCCACCTATTTCAGATAAGTAAAAAAAAATAAATAAATAAAATAAATAAATTTCAAAAAAGTATCAACCTTTATCAAATAGTACTTAAGAAAATTTCTCCACCATTCCTCGATCAATTAAATCAGATGATTTATGATGAATGATTTCAAATGGATTATTCAAATGATTATTTAATGGTGATTTAGACGTTTTTGTGTGATATGCATGATGAATTATTCAAATGTTTGGTTGCCTTTCCTAAGAGAATATCGGGCGAAAATTTCCACTCTTAAGATAAAATATATTCTCATACTTTTATCCATTATTGTTATTATACCCTATTTATATATTTTGTAAGGTTAGTTATCGTTGTAAGATTTAATTTTCTTAAAATTGATTATAATTTTTTCTTTCAACGAAAAACAAACAATAGAAAAGTCTTTTAAGCAAACAATCTTAAATTTCTGGTTTTAAAATTAAAGACGCTTTTTAAAAATGTTACTAGAAATACTACTACAAATAAACAATAAATAAGTGTAAAAGTAAAAGAAAAATTTAATGTAGGACTCTTTTATAAGCGTTGAAAATTTATTTCAAAAATCACACCTAATTTCATTAATGCAATTCATACAGTTCCAAAACATTTCCATTTCAATAATTTGACGTGGGCCCCGATTATTGAAAATTCACCATTTTTATTTATGCTTAACAGAAAGCATAAACTAGTGAATTTATTAAAAAGAACCTATAATTTTTGCTCTGATTCTATTTTTACATATGGTAACAGGGAAGAAAAAATAAAAGTAAAAATAGTATTTAAAATAAAAACAGTCTTTTGTAAGTTTTCAATGTTTATCCTAAAAATCACGCCTAATTTCATGACTGTAATTCATGTAATTACAAAACAGTCTAAATTTAGTGTAAATCCCGATTATTAAGAATTTAACGCTGGATCAATGCTTGATAGAAAACACGAACTAAAATTTATATTTTTTAAATAAATTTTTTCTCTGTTTTTTTTAAAGCTGTTGTTATAGGAAAGGAGAAAACATTACTTAAACTATCTCTTCAGGATTTATAATTTTATTTCTCGACGTTTTTATGATAATTTAATTAATATTAAGCTATTAAATTATTAAAGACTATTTTTTTAACAAAAATTATTACTTTCTTTACTTTTAATTTATAAATCGTAAACTGTTGTAGCTATAAAGATTGTTTGTCGATTTATCTACACTCGGCTTACGGGAAAATGACTTAAAATTGATTTCTTTATTTATAATTAAGTTCTACAAATATTAAAATATTGTATTATTGTCGGAATCACGCCTACGTAAATACTTTTTATAATTCTAGCGTATCAGGAAATTAATGAAAAATCGATTACAAAATCCTATCTTTAATTACAAAACCTAAGTTGATTTAAATAAAAGAATGTAAAAAGTGGATAAATATATACGAAATTATTTGTAAATAATAATAAAATTAACACTATCATGTTGAAGTAAAAATATTTCCTTTATATCTACAAACAAGTTTCAAAGCGTTTGAACACGCATTTTCAAGAGGCACGCGTCTCAAAACGCATGATTACACGTTTTAAATCTTATTTATACACCAAATAATATTATGTAATTCGGTTTAAAAGTCCTTACTCATATTTTTATGCTTTAATTAAAATTTAAATATAGCACTTATACACAATACGTCTGATCACTTTATTTAAAATAGCATATTTTTAATTCAGACAATTTTAAACACATAAACTCAACATGAGCAAAAAATCGACCGGGGTCAGGACTCGAACCTGGGACCTTTAGCGTAACGTAATGATGCTCTGCCACTGAGCAATCACTGGTTTGTATCCTAGCCCAGCAATTTATCGCATTTATACATGTTGGGAAGAGTCATCGGTTAGCATTTAGCAGCTTCAGATGTCACAACAACGATGAATTAATAATTATTCATCGGTCCATAATTACATATTAAAGCACATATACACAATACGTCTGATCACTTTATTTATAGTAGAATTTTTATTATTATTATTATTATTCGGACAATTTTAAATGTATGGTATCAAACATGTATAAATGTGAGAAATTGCCGGGCTAAGATATCGACCAGGGATTGCTCAGTGGCAGAGCATCACCACGTTACGCTGAAGGTCCCAGGTTCGTGTCCTGGCCCTGGTCAATTTTTCACTCATGTTGGGTTTGTGTGTTTAAAATTGTCTGAATTTAAAAAAATAAAATTTTAAAAAATTGTATTATAAAATTTAAATGTTTTAAAAAATAAATCCCAACTTTATAAACATACTTTATTTTAAAATATTCTAAAGTGCATATAATATATATATATATATATATACATGGATATCACATAAAACTTTTATTGCAAACTGTTTTTCTAGAAAACAAACATTTTCGGTTCAAAAACAAATCATTATGTGAAAATAAACAGATTTACCAGCACGCTAAGAAAAGAAATTTATTCTAAAATGAATTGCATTGAAAGTTTCCACGAACTCATTTGTATTTCATATCACGCTTCAGCGTTTTCGATAATTGTTTGTTAGACGCTGTTATTTTTTATTCATGACTGAGAAAACAAATGCAGAAGTCAATGTCTGGAAAGGAGTGCGATATTTCTAACAAGCAAACTTCAAATGCAAAATAAACAAAAAACAATCTCGATTGGATATGCTCAGAAGAAAACGCTTGAAAATCTATCTCATTAGTGCAAATGTGAAACGAAATAGTTTTGAAAATATTCAGAATATTATTAGACAGAGTTTACAAATTACAGAGCAAACACAGGAGTGAAAATGAAATTCAAACATTTACATTAGATTATAATAACAAACTCTTTCGCCCTAGAGCAAGATTTTAAATTTTAACAAAAATAAACATATTTCTTTTTTCATTTTTGGAATGAAGTTTTATTTGCATTTTTTTTTTTTTATGCATTTGTTAAAAGCGGATTGTGCTAAATAAATATCTAATATAAAATATTTAAGCATATTTGAACCTTCAAACTTAGTAATCATATAAAATTCAGACATTTAATTTAATAAATCTAAATTAGTTACAAATGTAATAGAAAATGATCGCGTGCATTTAGCCAATAATAACTAGATGGCTTCGCCCGCTAGCGGACCCCTAATTTACATCGGTGCCTCGAATCTTTTGAATTCTCCTTTTTTTATAAAACATCGAAACGAGCGACCCTCCGGCTCGCATCCCCCTCAAACCGAACGAAATGGGTCCCAGCTAACTTCGGCACCGTATGCCGGTCGTGCTACGCACGCACCGGATAATCCCTTAATTTGCACATCGAGTAATATAAACCTCTAATCGAACGAGCCTCCGACCCGGATAATCCCTTAATTTGCACATCGAATAGTATAAACATATAACTGAACGAATCTCCGATTCGGGTCCCCACTGCCTGCGGCACCGTATAGCAGTCGTGCTGCGCACGCGCTGCAGTATTCGTTAGTTCCACCTTCCACCACCAGGTCGCGCAATCTGTTTATACGATCATAACTGAAATCGTTAAGGCTTTCGATGTCGAGTCGAATGAGCCATACCCCGTCGTCTTCATGCCCACAGAACCAGAGATAGGAAAGCGCCCCCTGGTGGTGAAAAAAGAACTAAAATCGGTAAGCTCTATCGATATCGAGTCGAATGAGCCATACCGCGTCGTGATCCATCCCATAGAAACAGAGATAGGAAAGCGCCCCTTGGTGGTGAAACTTGGAACAAAAATCGATAAGCTCTAGTATCCTCTATTGATGTAGAGTCGAATGAGCCATACGTGTCCATGAACCATATAGTCGTGATCCGGCCCATAGAAACAGAAATAAGAAAGAGCCCCTGGTGGTGAAAAAAACGAACTAAAATCGATAAGCTCTATCGATGTCGAGTCGAATGAGCCAAACTGCGTCGTGATGTGACCCATAGAACCCGAGTTAGCTGCAAAATCCTTTAATTACACCTTCCACCGCCTGGGGCGCAATCTGTTCTATACGAACATAACCGAAATCTGTAAAGCTATCGAAATCCAGTCGAAAGAGCCAAACCCCGTCATAATCGGGCCCATAGAACCTTATTTACGTAAGCGCCTCCTGGTGCTGAAACTTGGAACTAAAATATGTAAGCGCTATCGATTTCGAGTTGAATGAGCCAAACCGCGTCGCGATTGGACTCGTAGAGCTCGAGATATTGTGAAATGAAAATATACAATCTGATATTATTATTCGAAAAGAGTGGTATAAACTCAGAAACTTTTAAAAATGTCATAGAGGTTATTACTTTAATTTAATTATAATGTTTGGAATCAGTTTGATGGAAATCCGTAACATAGTTTCTGAGTTATAGAAACGGACCATAGTTAAGAGAAAAAAACCTGATGGGGGGAGGGGCGATGACACTGCTTTTCCTCAAACAACTGATTTAGACTACCGGAGTACTTGTTCAAAGACAGGGACCTGTAGAAAAGCTTAGAACTGAAAAAAAATCTGAATTTACTATTCGAAAATAGTGGTAATTTTTCTATACATATAAACAATCAAACGTTTAGGGACGAATCTAAAAATGTTAAATTTGTTAAACGGAATTGGTCCTGTCCAACGCCATTTCCTCAAAAATATTACAAATGTACAAATATCTCTTAATTACCCGTCCCGATCCGATATCGGGCCAAGCCCGCTTATCCCTATCATAATATCTGATTGCCACTCTAAAAGAAAAACTTAAGTTACCCGTAATGCATTTTTTGACGGGGCCTAATTCTTAAAAAATCATAATATCTAGCCGGCACTGTAATAGAAATCTTTATTTTGTTTTAATTATATAAAATAACTCGTAATTAAGATATCGGCTCGTAATTAAGATATAAGAATAATTTTTAGATATTCTGAAAGCAAAATTTATTTTGCGTCGTCCTGTGAAAGTTTGGAATTACTGCGCCCCTTAGATTCTAAGATGCCCCCCTCCCTGAAAAATCACAGTTAAAAAGTCATGTGACGTCTGGAAAATAATTTGCGCTTTTGAAGCGGAGCACAGTGGGGCGTTTTGATGATCTAGGAGGACAAAATTCATTTTTCCGATTATCTCGGAATTTAACAAGACCGCGTATGCTGGTAGCTGAATGTCTCTTTTGTCGAGATCCGTACGAGTTTTGTCGAAAAAACCCGATGTGTCGATTAACTACGACCGTAAGGAAGGCAGTTGATTTGAGAGACTTTCAACGGTTGCATTATTTTTCTGTAAGTTCGAAAGCAAGTCGTGACTTTTCTGTTTTATTTGAAAGCAGGAGTTTACTGGACATATGTCACATGTTTGTCACAAGATTTAACCTATTGTTGTTTGAAAATAAGCGCCATCTTGTTTTCAAACTTCATCTTGACTTTTAATACAGTATTAAGCATCATTAAGCAATAAGCATTTTTTTAAACCAAAGTGCCATTCATAAAGTATTGAAAACTTAAGACAGCTCCTGCGAAAGTTTGCGAATCATTAAGTTATATTAACTTGAAGTGTGCGCCTGAGTGTACAATTCAAATCTTGCAAGTCAATTTTCACCACTTTTAATTATCCGATTGAGCTGAAACTTTGAATACATGTGTAGTTTCAATGACAATACAATATTATAATTTAAATAATAATAATAATATAAGTAATAATATAATAATAATAATAATAATAATAATATAAGTAATAATATAATAATAATAATAATAATAATAATAATATAAATAAATAAATAAGTCAAATATTTATCAGTGTTTGGTTATTTTATTACTGATACATTCGAAAACCCAGCAAAACCTAATTAAACTTCAACGCAATAATTTTGTCCACCTAGATCCTCAAAATGCCCCACTGTGCGGCGCCCTCGCTTCGTGCGAGAGGAAATGTATTTCACACCTGCGTCTCCAAAGAAATAAAAAGTTATTTTTTATCAATCGATTTTTAAAGGATTTTTTCGCTTGTACGGGTCGCACAGAAATGATTTTTTGAATTTATGAAAGTAGATGCTGTCCTGCTTATGTCTGCGCAAATTCCGAATTTCTGGGGCCGGAACTTTCCGAGATGCGAGTCGACTTAAAAACCCGTAATACAGCTTTTTTGCTTAATTTCCTCCCTGGCAACCAAGCCTTTTATTGAGAGTTTTATTGACTGGCAACCCTTTCGGAGGCGCGATTTTGCGGTTTTGATGAAATGCGAATATTTTATATAAATATGTTTCGATTCGAGTAATTAAAACAGGTTTGTTAATTAATAACTATCTTAATTGCGGGCGGATTTCTTTGAAAACTGTAACTGCGGAATGCCCGGATTTTTTCAATTTTTTTTTATATCAAAAGTGCTCCCGTGCGTCGTCCCGGACCCAAGTTTATCCGTTTACAGACAGACAGACGTTTACTGACATTAATATTATACATAATAATAATAATAATAATAATAATAATAATAACACTCCCATTCACTTTAACCACCAAACCGTTCCATACAGAAACTGTAATATTAAAAGGCAGAAAACCATGACCCACTCTTGTTTTTCTAGCAGGCTGTGCTTTGCTCTTTGTCGCACTGAAGAAGAATCTGGCTTGTGGATTCAAAACAGCTGTTTGCTGCTTTTCTGTGTATTATTTGTGCATTTTAAACGTTCGTTTTCTGTCTTTTAATATTCTTGTACAAAGGTTTTATTTGCTATTTTTAAGAAACTGTAATAGCCTTTCGACTAGGAATGATGTCTTCTTTCAATTTATGTTTAAAAAAAATAAGCTTATGTGCTCGTCTTCATGGTTAAATGCTGAAATTTTGGATACGAACACGTAATTTCGACCTAATATTTGGTCTTTCGGTAAATTTTACATTAGATTACCAAACTGGAAGTCAATTGGTTATGTAGTTTAGGGATTATGAAAATTTAAAGTTTGGAAATAATAATGTTAGATTCATTTGTGATCGTTGCAAAAAAGATTACAATGCGGGTAGTTTTTTAAGCATAAATTAAAAATTACATATCGTCATTATAGTGAAATGGTGAAATGCTGAAATTTCGGATACGAACAGGTAATTTCGACCTAATATTTGGCTTTTCGGTAAATTTTACATTAGACTACCAAACTGGTAGTTAATTTTTTATGTAGTTTCTGGATTATGGAGATTTCAAGTTTGGAACTTATAATGTTAGATTCATTTGTGATCGTTGCAGGAACTATTACAATGCGGGTAGTTTTTTATGCATAAATTAAAAATTATTTATCGTCTTTATGGTGAAATTCTAAAATTTCGGATACGAACACGTAATTTCGACCTAATATTTGGCTTTTCGATAAATTTTACATTAGACTAGCAAACTGGAAATCAATTGGTTATGTACTTTAAAGATTCTGAAGATTAGGACTGTAGTTTTGAATTCGCACATTTGAATCTTCAAGAAATCTATTTCTGTTAAGAATTTACCGGTCTACTATTCATATTTGTTTCGAAAATTTATTCAAAAAAAATATATTACGAAATAATTTTTTGAAAAAATGATTTATTGTAATTTATGATTGTTTTTTTGTTGTTGTTGTTTTTATAGAAATCAATTGTGAGAAGATTGAAATATGCAAAGTCAAAAATTCAGCTCATTTCGTCAAATATTTGCTAGATTGCAATCTCTTTTTCCACGACTGCAAATGAAGACGTTTTTTTAATTGATAAAATGTGTAATATAAAAAGATTATAAACAGTAAAATAGGTTTTATTACACCATTTGACATATGTTTCAGTTCAATCTGAGCCAGAACATGCGAAAATATTCTATAAATGCACGGTCTATGAACTTATTTGAAACACAATCATTTAATTTTTTACGTGCAATTATAGAATATTTTTGTTTGTTTTGATAATGGCTCTGATTGAGCTGAAACATATGTCTACAGTGTAATAAAACCTATTTTACTGCTTATAATCATTTTATTTTACACCTTTTAACAATTAAAAAGAAGTATGTAATTACAAAGTATTATGATTTGTTATATTTAGACTGCAAATTAATTTAACGCTAAGAGTTCCAAACTTTAAATATCATAATTCCTAAACTACTTGGCCTAATGACTTCCCGTTTGGTATCCTAAGGTAACACTTATTATGAAGCTTCTAACCAAGAAATTAATTTATATATATGTAATAATAAAAGGGTTTCGCCATTTTACCTTAATTAATTTATTTTAAATTCTTACAATTCTACTTTTTTCCCTGTCTTTTAATAATATCTTAAATATAAATTAAATTTTAATCCCATATCTTTAATCAACATATTCTTTTAATTCTTATTCTAAAAATCTTAATCTGTTAAAAGCTACTCTTATTTGTAAAAACCCCTAATTTATTTCTTCTTTTGAGACATTAAATTTTTATTTCTTTAGAACGTCTCTTAATATCATTTTTATTTTTATTAAAATTATCATTCGATATCCCATGATTCATTTCAACTCCCGCGTCTAACTTTTTCACTTCAAAATTATGCCGAGTATGATAATAAGTCCCACAACCTTGCAACCCGCTCATTGGTAAATTTACCCCTGCATTGGCGAACCATTCATACGCCTCGCCACGTTTAAAACGGAGTTACGCAGCCCCGGAGCTCAGAATTTTTACACATTTTGACCTGCTGACTAGATCCCGTCACTTGGAGGAGAATTGTCTTTATATTGGTGTATATCTCTATAATAATCTGTAACATCTTCATGCTTTTTTTCTACGATGTAACGCAGCTCAATCTCAGTTCTAAAAATAGCGACTAATGGAATTGTCTATTCTTTGTAAACTGTCAATAAATTCGTTGGTGAAAATGCAGCTTCCTTTAGTTTGATGGCAAAACTCTAATATTTTCATAAACATCGCCTTCCATCGAGATTTTATTCGACTGCAAAACATATGTTATTCAACAAAATCATCGCTTACCGAATTAATATGTTGATATAATTCACTATGAAATGGAAAAACATTTCATATATATATATATATATATATATACAGTTAGCTCACAAAAGTAAATATTGTAAAGGTTTATATCTATATATAAGTTGTTTTAATAACATCTTTATTATTTGGAAATAATCAGATATGTATATATGAACAGCATAAATGACCGTTTAATAGACATCTACTATATATATAAAACACAAACGGAAATTTCGTTCCGTTCCTTTTTAACTAGAGTTCTGCCGAATGGATTTTGATGGAACTTACACTGTTCGAGAGATAATTTTTCAGGGAAGGTTTTTGTATATAACACATAGCTCTACGTATATTAGTTATAGAATTATGATGGAAAGTTCTGTTATTTTGGACGATAAGGTTACCATAAATAATTTTTTGTCGACCATTATCGTTGGCGAAAGAATTGAAACTGCTATATCAGAATATAATGCAAACATATAGAAAAATAAAAGAAAAGTTCTGTTATTAATTTTGTTTAAAATCCCCTCCTCCCAAAAAAAAAAAAAGAAAAAGAAAAAAACTGTTTTAATGAGGCATAATATTTAATTTAAACTCCAAAGGAATGTTTGTAATGCTTAAAAATATTTGCAATGCATGAGATTGCAATTCAGATTAAGGCAATATTTGGCGATTTATCGTTTGCGTCAGGTTAGCAAAGATGCATCTGATAATTTGATTTAATAAAATATGAGTAATTTTTTTCCTTTTTTTCTTTCTGTTATTTTTTTTTTATATAATTCCCCTATCTTACTAAAAATATACCCCCTGTGTCTTACAGGAGGAACTAGCAGATGTAATTGTAAAAATGGCTGCATTTATGAGTTACATGTTATTTGTTTATTTATGGTTTTGATTTTTACTTTTGTCGCCAAGCAATGTGATTTTAAGCCAAAAATGCATAAGCGTGACATCAGCTTGAGCGATATTAGTAATAATAGTGTTTTTTCGTGTATACAAGATCCTTTTTGGAGTAAATTTTTATATTCAAATGCAAATTATATAAATAGCAGTTATTGTTATGAATATGGGATCAAATATTTAAATTCTAGTGAATGTGTGCCACTCAAACACATATTGTAAAATAATTAAATTTTAGACATTTACAAATTTACTACGGTAACATGCCGGTTTGTTTTCACCAAACATATTATTTTTATAGCCTCGAACTCAGATCAGCGAATATTGTCTATTCTTTTATTTTTATTTTATTATTTTTTTAATATATCGCCAATTTTATTTATAGAAATATTCACTGT
Organism: Maratus michaelseni; assembly: GCA_963931845.1. Lineage (NCBI taxonomy): Eukaryota > Metazoa > Arthropoda > Arachnida > Araneae > Salticidae > Maratus > Maratus michaelseni. The sequence continues at coordinate 256,167,826 of OZ007596.1, read as the reverse complement.
TTCAACAGTTAGGAACCAAAGAATATTCTTAAGAAGATGTGTACATTTATGCGTTATTACTATCACAAAAGGTCACATTTTGCAATAAAAATTGTTTACTAAAATAAATTTCCGATGCTCTTTTTGATTCGTCATTTCTTTTTAGTTTTTTCTGCCTATCTTTCCTTCTTTCAGGAAGGTTTTTAAAAGACATTGGACTAATTGTCCGTATTCCGGTCACCTGCCAGTTGGTATTTTTACTATATTGTTGGATGTTTCGTTTATGTTTGAAGGTTACTCTGGACGACGATTCAGATTACAGAAGATTGGGCGTCTTTTGAAATTAGCGATTGCTAAATTTATGGATTTTTTTCATTATGAAACAAAGTTTTACCAAAAAAGCAATGCTTCCAATGTACGGTTGGTTTATTTTATGACGGCCGATTATCTACACGAGGGATATAGACCCTGGGGGGAGTGCCCTCCGTGGGGGTCTTTCTAAGGGATCCTAACCCGGATTTACGGCAAGGTTCGAAGAAAACCACGGAAAACTCCGAACGGTTAGGTCAACGAGCGCGACAGGGGTTTGAACCCAGCACTTCCCGTATGCCAGCTTTGAGAGCAGAACATCTCAGCCACTGTTTTGGCGCTTTCAATGTACGGAAAAACTTTTTAATATCAATGGTGGCGAATGGAATAAATAATATTTGTCGATTTATCATTTCAGGCTGGATAAGAAAAAAAACGAGTACCTGAAATTCTTATTAGATAATTTTTCGATCATTATAAAGCCTTTTCGACCTACACACAGCCCTAGCAGCTAAACATAGTGAGAAATGAATTTATTTCTGCGTGTGATTATGCTCTTTAGATAAATGCACAAAAAAAAACTTCGGTTTAAGTATTCACCAAAAATAATATTACTAAACATTTTGCATAACTAACTTTATCATTGTCAGTTTTATTTACGGTATGGAATTTTGTTAATGAAAGATCTATCATTGAATTAACAGTAATTTGACATTATTTAATGGAACATAGCTTGGCGCGTAAATAACTTCGTTTTGTAACTAACTCTGGTACATTAGTAACCATATCGTTTCAAGCACTTCTAATGTTTGACGTCAAACTTGTATATCTGTAAGATTATGGAAGATTGGGAAGATTTTATTGGATACAAACTAGAGGTTTATTTTTCTACCAGAGTTAATCATAGGGTTTTTTTTTTTTTCAGATTAACGGTTACACGAATGCAACTGCTCTAAATACGGGAAAGACAGTGAAAATGGCGTCATTTTAATTTATTCATATTCAGCTTTAAAAATGAAATTTTTTATGTTTCACCATTTTTTAAATATGAAAGTTAAACACTGTTCTTTATGTGCAAACAATTTATTACAATTTTCACTGTATTTACTCTGCTGGAATCGAAAGATGAAAAACCGTAGTAGACTTTCCAGAAGAGGACGTATATTGCGAAATATAACGTAACATAGAGCGAGATTGTACTTACGTTACTAGAATCTCACATGGAGACAAGAAAGAGGGACGGAGTTCAAGAACTTACAGACGAAAATGAATCACCCGAACATTATTTAAGTTCAATGGTCAATCTATGCAATCATTGTAATGCTTTCTCTTTTAGCAGTATGTTGACTAGAGAACATTTTAGTTCATGTGGTCATAATTTCATAATAACCTCATTTCTCTACCAAACTCTACTATAAATGATCAACTAAATGAGTTGCTTCTTTTAGCCCAAATTTTGTCCAATGTATGATATAATGTAACGCATTGTCGTTCACATCGTTTACAGCAATATTGAAGGAAAATCCCGGTGAACATCCATATTACTTTAAAATACATGCTCAAATCCATTGATATAATTCGTTTGATTCAAGGTTCGTTTGAAAATATTTACTAAGGTAGCATCTGTAGGTGAAGATCCACATTCCTTCAAAATACAAAGCCATTTCGTTTGATTTAAGGTACATTTAGAAAAATGGCCCAGCGCAGCGGCGTAGCATGCTAGTCATTAATAAAATATTTAAAACAATTTTTGCTTTTAAAACTACGGAATACTTTTTCTTATGTAAAATTCTTAAACCACAGTAAAAATAATGAATAAACAACAGAAAGAATAATGAATGCACAATAGCAACAATAATAAATGAACTATAGCAAAAAAAATGAATGTATTGATAATAGTCATCTATGTTTTCTATGTTTTCTATAAAATGCATAATATTTCTGTAGAAAGAATGAAAAATATTACTAAACAATCCGATTTATGTAAGCAGTTTACACAAAAAAAAAAATTTAATTAAAATTACTTTTAAAAAGTAAAACATACATAAAATGCAAAAGAGAAAAATAAATAGTTCTGTATATTTTAAAAGAAAATTTATCATCATAATACAATCGTTTTAACTAGGCTTTAAAAATTAAACGATTTATTTTTTTATTAAAACATAAGAAGTAATAAGCTTTTGGAACATTATTTTTATACTTAAAATCTAACTAAGTCATTTAGTTATAGAAACTACATTTTAAATTCTAAGAAATTTTCCTTTATACCCCAAAAGGAAAATCTGAATAATTTAGAGATAACTGAGAAATTGCTGTTCACGTAAAATAAAATTTAAAAAAATACTATATTTTAAATTGCAGTCTTTTTATGTGTGTGAGATACTGTGGAATTAAGTATTAAAGTTTTTATACTTAATGCTGTATTTTTATAAGGGTAAATTTTTATAGTTTCAGCTTCAGTATTAAGTTGTAAACAAAATAGTTTAATCCACAAGCTTTGCTATTAAGTCTCAGAAAGTTGTTCAAATATTTACCTCCAGTCATCTGAAATGTTTCAGGGGATTAAACTATTAGTTATTAAAATAATTTAAAATTATTTTTATAGTAAGATACTACATATATTTGTTATAGAAAATGGGGGGGAGAAAACCGGAAAGGAAAATTTAAAATTTAAAAAAAAATGTTACAGATTTTATTTGTTATTAATATTACAGAATATCAGTTTAAAGCTCTTATTTACAAATTAATTCATAAATGATACAGGGATAATAAATAGAGTGCATGTTGTAAACACTGTAAAAAATGACAGATGTTTCTTAATCTACGAAAATATAATATAATCACGAATAAATTTATAATATAAACTCATCTTTGTTATCCATGATTCTGAAAAGTGTTTCTTTATCTTTAGAAACCTCAGACATTAATGGAATTTCGAGATTTAAAGAATCATTTATAAAAACAAAATTTCTCTTACTGCCCGTAATTTTCCGAAACGTTTACGAGTAGCTTTTAAAGTGTATTAATCAGTTTTTTAAGCCCAAAATATAGTTTTTTCCGATGCTATCCATTCTCAAGTAAACATTTTTATGTTCACATATATGTTTAACAGACAAACATGCAAAATTACCAGCGTCAGCATTAACATTAAAATTAAGATTATTTATTTACTCTTTCATGTATAAATTAACTTATGTAGCTGAAAACGTTTACTTGATAATTGATGACATTCGAAAAACAGTTATTCCAGGCTGAGAAAACTAATTAATGCACTATAAAAACTATTCGGAAACGTTTCTGAAAAATACGGGCAGCAAAAGATAATTTGCTTTTATAAATAGTAATTATTTAAATTTTGGAAATGTATGGGCTTCTGGAGATTCAAAAAGCAAGAGAACACGCTTTCGGGAATTTTGGATAACTCAGAAGATTATATTATAATTTCGTTCATGGTTATAGTATATTTTCATAAAATAAGAAACATTGGTCATTTTTTACAGTGAACATATACTGTTAAAAAGTATTTTTATAATCGTATATTTGCTGCATTGGTGATCATATTTTTAGGGCTAGCTTCAATAATTAAAGAATATCTAGAATTTTTAGAGAAATACTTGACGAATTCTTCTTGAACTTCAGAGATGTAACGAACATTTTTGATCTCACATTTTTCAGGGAATGTTTCGTCACAAAAACAATTAGGGACCAAAAATAAATTGAATAAAAAACACGATTGCCCTGTAAATTAAAATGTTGGAAGCGATCTGTAGCTGTAGCAGATGATAATGTGGGGCGTGAACAACATTCGTGTTCATTTGTTTAATAATATCACTGATGTTCCATGAAGATATAAAAGTTTCTTTAAAAATTTCAAAAAATTTTCACTTGTTTTTTATGTACGTTCGTAATTGTATAAACACGTAGCACCTATAGTCGTCGTCTGGTCCGTCCGTCTCTCCGTCTATCCGCATATAACAGCGTAACAATTACCCAACCGAATGGTTTAAAATTCAATATATATTATCATTGTAGAATTTGGTCGAGTCATTTCAAATTTTATGAAAATCGAATCAAAACTTAAAAAGATATTAATAAACATTTTCTTCAATCTGTTAACTTCTGTCATACATAACATGTATAATAAAAGCGCAAATCATGTGACTGAGGAAAGAAAACTTTCTCTTTCAAAAGCGACTTTGATTATTGCCAACTGTTCGACAACTTAATAACTGTTTCAACCTAGCTCAATCGTCTTATTGTACCCCAAACCGGTAGAATACAAATTTTAGTCAAAATCGTTATAGCTGTTTTATAGATAAAATTTGCATATATACAGGATGTTTCTACGATCATGGGACAAACTTGGAGGGGTGGTACGGACACTGTAACAAACAATTTTTGTATAGGAAAGCAGGGTCTATAATCCATTTATATAGTCAAAAATACAGGGCGTCTCACTCTAATCCGAAGTCGCGTTTTCGTTCATAACTTTAACAATAGCGAAGCTATTTTAACAAAATTCGCAAAAGACTCATATTTGTATGAATCGTAAGCATATTGTAAGGATTTCGTTAAAGCATCTTTACTACTGTTAAAGTTATGAAAAACGCGACTTCGGATTGGAGTGAGACGCCCTGTATTTTTGACTCTATAAATGGATTTCAGACCCTGCTTTCCTATACAAAAATTATTTCTTACAGTGTCCTGTACCACCCATCCAAGTTTGTACCATGATCGTACAAACACCCTGTATATAATCTATACACACAAGATTTACCCGTGTTATAATTTATGATGATATCATTTTTTTTTAAACGAACTTAAAAATTCTTAACTTTACTTTCACTGAACATCAATTTTTAATTCAATTTCCATGAAATAATTAAGTCATTTTCTTATCCAGCTCTTGGTTTGTTAGATATGGTCAGATCATATCTGTTCGCCTGTCTGTCTGCTCCACAATTAACCCTTGATTTATCACGCGACAAGCTTTACTCATTAATTATAAAGGTTGACTACACTCTAAAAACGACATTTTCCAAACTGAGCAAAAAATGCTCAAATCTGAGTGTGCCGCAAAGTCAAAATGACTCCGAATCAAAATTATACTCAAGTTTGAAACATGTATATACTTATTTCATAAAACATCCACACATCTACTATATATATAAAACACAAACGGAAATTTCGTTCCGTTCCTTTATAACTAGAGTTCTGCCGAATGGATTTTGATGGAACTTACACTGTTCGAGAGATAATTTTTCAGGGAAGGTTTTAGTATATAACACAACGTTCTACGTATATTAGTTATAGAATTATGACAGAAAGTTCTGTTATTTTGGCCGAAAAGGTTACCATTGCTAATTTTTTGGCGATCATTACTGTTGCAGAAAGAAATGAAAAGGCTATACATGTCGAAAAATAAAAGAAAAACTGTTACTAATTTTATTTTAAAAAAAAGAAAGAAAGAAAAAAAAAGGAAAAAAAAGAGTTTTAATGAGTAAATATTATAAAACGAAAATATTTAATTTAAACATGATTGGGAATGTTCGTAATGCTTAAAAAATTATTCAAGGGGCAAGATTTCTATATTGAAACAATATTTGGCGATTTTGATTTTACTTTTGACCCCAAACAATTTGATTTTAAGCCAAAAGGTGTCCTTTTTTGTTGCAGAAAGAATTGAAATGGCTATACATCTGGAAAAACATAAGAAAAAACTGTTACTAATTTTATTTTTAACAAAAAAAGAAAATAAAAAAAATAAAAACAGTTCTGTTGAGAGATTTTAAGCCAAAAGGTGTTTTTTTTTTAAGTGTACGACTGCATTTTTGCAGTATTTTTTTTAGTACTTGTCGGTTAGCCGGGCGCCAGTGATATATATATACATGCATATATATACACATATATATACACAAATATATGTATATACATACATATATATACACTTATATGTATGAATGTATACATACACACACACACACACACATATATATATATATATACATTTATTGTATAACATATCGTTCTACGTAGCTTAGTTATAGAATTATACTTGGAAGTTCTATAATCAGATCAATCCGATTATGAAATATTAGCCTTTTTAAATGATTTTGCCGAATGGATTTCGATGGAACCTACATTGTTAGATAATTTTCTAGGGAAAGTTTTATTATATAACATATCATTCTACGTTGCTTAGTTCTAGAATTATAGGGGGAAATTCGAAAATCGGGTGACCATTTTTTTAGTCAAATATTAGCCTTTTCAATATTTGATTCCGATTATGAGAGATTAGTCTTCTGAAAAAGTTCTACTGGACGGATTTTGATGAGAAATGCATTATTAGTTAGATGCTATTTCAGGAATGGTTTTAATGTACTACATATTGTTCTACGTTGCTTAGTCAAACAGTTATGTGTGAAGGTTATATAGTCAGGTGAACCCGATTCCGAAAGATTAGCCTTTTTGAAAATTTTTACTGGGCGTATTTTTTGCGACTTAAGGATGGTTTTAGTATATTTTATATCGTCCTGTTAGTTTTAGAATTATGTGGAAAAGTTCTATAATGAGATGAACCCGATTATCAAAGATTAGCCTTTATAACAACTTCTACTGAATGGATTTTGTTAGTTACTTTGTTTGCATTGTTCGTTCTACAATTTTTAGTGATGGTTTTAGTATATTGCATATAGTTTTATCATTCTTTAGCAAACCTTAACTGTAAATGACCAAATAAAAGAGTTGGTCCTTAACAGCTAAAATTTTGACTGCACATTAGAAACTATAATAGCGCAATCACGTCATTTTTCAGTAATATGGAAGGATATTCCAGGTAAGTATACAGATTGCTTTCAAATACAAGGTCAAATTAAGCGATATATTTCGTTTGATTCAAGGTTCATTTGTAGAAACCGACCAGCACAGCGGGCGTAGCTTGCTAGTTCAAGAATAAAACATTATGTCCTCATATTTGAGTATGTCAATGTTTCAAAAATGAGTATGAACTGACCTCTATATGTTCATTTTTGAGCATTTCCATGTTTCAAAAATGAGTTTGAACTGATTCTAATCAATTTTTTAGAATGTCCATGTTTAAAAAATGAGTATGAACTGACCTCTATGTGCTAAGTTTTGAATAGGACCATGTTTCAGTATTCTGAATATTTCTGGTATTTCAGAATTGAAAGCACTGGGTCGTCCTATTTGAAACAAAAAGTTTCATAACAAAATGAAAACATGGATTTACTCAGATTTAAAAGTGTCATTTTTCTCAGTGTAGGCGTATAACACCCAAAGCGAACCTTTCAGGGTTAAAGTAATATATATATATATATATATATATATATATATTTAAAATTATATTAAATAAGTAATTTTGTTTTTGTTAGCTATTTTATTTCAATAGTATAGATTTCTGTATAAAACAAATATCTGGCCGGAAAATATAGAATATTTTGTTTTCATATCGTTAGAATTTTCCGAAATCTGCATCTTTTATAAAAATCTAAATCAATCTGTGTTAGAAAGCCTATTAAAATCATTAGTATTCATATCATATTATTGTATAAAATTGTAAGTCTGTTGTGCGTTGTTACAGTATCACGCAAACAGTACTGCTTGTATTTTAATGGGATTTTCACCAAAATGAAACTTGATGCAAAATCTATCAACTAAGATACTTTTTGTGTGGTTTGATGAAGAATTTGAGGCAATTTTGAATATTCGATTTTCAAATCAGGACCATTTTCTTTTCGAATATTCAGTTAGAAAATTCACTTTTGATGAATTTGTCTTCGCTCTGCATGTCAGAATGTTGTCTGCTCTTGGATCACAGAATTCTCACTCTCGGATCTAAACAATAGCATGACCAAAAATGTGGGGTTTTATCCTTTATATTGTATGTTAGTGCACTCAAAGTTTCATGTACCACTAAAGGCTGTAAAATAACTATTAATAATATTTTTAGTGCTGGAATAGCTCAATTGAGGTTTGTTTTAAATTTATAATAAATGTGTAAGATTTTTAAAAATTCAATATTATTCATCCATAAAAACCAATTTAAAATCCACTTTAAATGTAAAACTAGTCGTTGGGGGCCACCGTAATACTTACCCATCATTGATATGCATAATATAAAATATGAAAATAAAACATGTGTAAACTATTTATAAAATGCATTGCAATTCCAAAATATCTGCTGCACTTTATCGGTAAAGAATCAAAGTATTTTTTTAAAATACCGTCTGCTGATATTTTTTAAATACTCTGTGTACTTTTAAATTAAGGTTACTGAAATTTAATAAGCGTTGTCGCACTTTTCATTCTAAGAACATACCAAATTTTTATGTTTCTATCTCAATTTGTTCCGTAGATAGAATGTTTAAAATCGTGGCTTGATGACGTCATAAACTTTAAATGCTCTATTACTGAATTGCGTAAAAGAAACATCCTTATAACTCCAAAAGTGGTAATTATATTAACTAGCAGTTTACTGTGTCTGATTAAGCGTCTCGTTTCCAGTTAAAATATATCTTTGAATTGAAATTTGATTGAAATGCAGAGTCATGAAAAGAAGAGTGTGAAAAATGGGATTACAAATATCTCGGAGACTAATTACCCGATTGGCTTCATTCTTTATGCAAAATTTATGTGTTTTGTTGATTTTTATATTCATTTCTTAAAATAAACAATTTCGAAAATTTTTATATACCTTTCATCAGAAAGAATATTTCGAGAGTCCGAAAAAGATAGTTCCGGATAACCGACGTTACTGAAATTCAATAAGCTTCTTCTCATTATTACATACTAAGTATATACCAAATTTCAAGTCTCTATCTCAATTTGTTCGGGAGATAGAGCGTTTACAGACACACACACACACAGACGGACGGCAAACTTTTTTATTCTAAACATATGTTTTCCATGTCTCCAGTGTCTGAAACGTTTAAATCCGTCAAAAAAAATTCGATTTTTAAAACGATTACAAGACTTACCCTATACTACGTATGATGGGTAAGTAATATGTTTTTCATAAATTTAAAAATACTCTATGCATGGACTAATCGCCATAAATTATTAACAAGTATTTATGATGATGTCTGAAAAACTAAATTTAAATGTTTACTAAAATTAAGTCGCTTAATCCATTGCAGTAACCTAAATAATTGAACAAAAAATTTTTAACAAACTCTGTAATTTAAAAGCAACACCTACGAACTACAACATTTTGTTTTAGCTCTAACAAAGAAATTTTAAAAGGATTAAAGTAGAACATTTTCAATACTTCATTTTAAAACAACTTAGAAAAATTGTTTCTGTTATATTCTATAGTGCCATAGTATTTTTTCTTTTTGATTGGCCATAATTCCTTAGTTGTTTCTAACAAATCTTAACGATTGAAAAAGAAACAAACTTTCGTTAGTTGAAATGAAATTCGGCAGTTAAAATAGTTAAAAGCTTATTTATAGTTGAGTAAAAAAAAAATTGTATGTTTATTTTATGTTATACTTTAATTTTAAAAGTGTTTGTTGAAAGTTATTTTTATGTTAACGTTGTTCATGACTATAATTTTATGGTTGGAATTGTAAATGTTTTAATTATTATATCTTACTGACAAGAAAAAAATAGATACTTTTTTACATGTGTATTAAATATATACTAATTGTTAAAATTAGTAGTAATTAGTAGGTAAAATATATTTTAGAGTTAGGTAATCATTGCTAATTGTTTATAAATAATTTTATATGAATCTTGAGTCCCGCAGTGGCGCAGATGATTAAGGTCGGTTCCCGTCAAATTCACCGAAAGTGTAGCAGCATGACGATGGTCACTGTTTGGGAGGATGACAACCTCTCTTGACTGCGGCTGCTGTGGGGCCGTGTATGTTAATCGAAGCTGGTGCACGTAAAATTTGTTCGTGGCTCCCAATGTCCTCGAAGTTTGAAAACAATACCTCTGGGGGTGCCAGAATCCTGGTGCAGGTCTCTCATCTGGAATCGGTTCAAAAATTAGGAGACCAGCTCTAGAAGTCCAACCTCTCTTGAGGCTCTGGCACCCGTTCTTTCAGAGAAGTGCCATGGCACTTTCTCTGACATGACGACATATGAATCTTGATACATAGATTAAATGTACTAATTTTTTATTAATAAATTCTTATTCAATTACATTTATTCGAAGCGCACCGTGATTAAATCGTCTTATTACTTTATTTATTATTTAAACAGACATTTCGTAAAGCTGAAACAAGAATTTTGAAATGAAAGATCTGCGTTTATTTAAACTGCAGTCTTGCAAAATTTATTTAATTAGAAAAGAATCTTTATAAAAAGAAGCATTTAAAATGAGTGTGCACATTTGTCATATTCCCCATTTCTTAATCATGTTTTAATCTAAATATAATTCAAATATATATAAGTTGAATAATATTACTTTTTAATTAACCAACTTAAATATTTCGAAATCCAGTTTACTATTGAAAAACCTACAAAATAAGAAAAAATACCAGACGATTTCGTTATGCTAGACTTCAAATAAACTTTTGCAAAATTATAAAGAAGCAATGAATTCAAAATTCGACATTATTTTAACATTAAAAAGTTATAACTTAGCTCAAGTAGTTGAAAAGTGTTTATGAATTCGGTTTGTATCTCCGTGTGTCCGTGCTCTTATTCGAGTAAGTAACTCGTACTGACATGTGATTGATATGTGTTATTGAGGCATACAATGCCATGTTCGGTATTGAAAAGGAAGTGTGTAGCATTTTAGTTCGTTTACAGGGGCACTCAAAAGAATTCCGTTATATTGAGGTCTATGGGAAAAAATCGTTTGCAATGAATTTTAATGACGTCACACTATTTCAAAAGTATTGAAATTGTTTAATTTTCCAATAGGACTGAATCTACGCCTTAAATCTTTAATTAGCACTACAAAGGATGTGGATTTTTTTTTCACTTTGCTTAACAGCGTACAACCAACTTGAGTAAAAAATGTGTCCAGACCGGGAATCGAACCCAGATACCCTGGTATAACGCACCAAGTGCTTTACCAATTAAGCCATACGGACGACATCCAGTCTGGCACGTCTTTCACTAATATACGTTGGCAAAGCTGCAACTCTGCAGCGCAAGATGGAATGTCAACATGAGCACACTCGCAGTGGCGTACATGAGACGAATAAATTCCCAGCATCGGATAATATATATTTAAAGTATCAGTAGGACTGAAACTACGCCTTAAATCTTTAAATAGCACTACAAAGGATGTGAATTTTCTTTTCACTTTGCTTAACAGTGTACTCAGTGCAGTGGTAGTGTGCTCATGTTGACATTCTATCTTGCGCTGCGGAGTTGTAGCCTTGCCAACGTATATTAATGAAAGAGGTGCCAGACTGGATTTCGTCCGGATGGCTTAATTGGTAAAGAACTTGGTGCGGTATACGAGGATATCTAGTTCGATCCCCGGTCTGGACACATTTTTCACTCAAGTTGGTTGTACGCTGTTAAGCAAAGTGAAAAGAAAATTCACATCCTTTGTAGTGGTATTGAAATTGATATACATTATTGAAGTGTACCGCAAAATGCTTACTGTAGAATATGGTGTACTTAGCATTTATCGTTCATTTACAGGGACACACAAAAGAATTCAGTTACAATACTCTTTGTAAGCAGTTTTCAATTCTGCTCTGCGTTTTTAAATTTAACTGTTTAGTTGCATATTTATTTCTTGGCGTGTATAAAATTTATAGGTCATATGCAAGGCTACACAGAAACATTCGAGTACATTTACGTTTATTGTCGAAAATTGCCGAAGAGGAATTTTCAACTGTTTTATCCGTTTCCTAACTGAACGAAATTTTAGCATACTAAGTAGTACAAATACAAATACATAGATCATATACAGGGTTGTAAAAAAAGCTTAAAGAATATATTGCATTTAATACAGAAAAACGAAAACAGGGACCTCATCGTTAGAAAAGGATTTTTTTTAATTACTCAACAATTCCATTTACGGAAGAACTCTGGAAAATCAGAGACGAAGAAGATGCGTAGAATTGTGTAACGATGAAGTTCGTGCACAAAAGCTAGTGGTATCCCTAAATTATAAAAAAATTAAAAGTGTTTGGAAACGAGTAGGTGGCAGTAGAAGGAATTAAACCGACCATTTTTATTAATCGTCCCATGTACGTGGGATTCGGCATTTTAGAATTATCAAAATTCTTAATGTATAATTTCCACGACAATCAAATAAAAGAGAAAATATCACGAAAATGTGACCCTTCTTTTTACCGACACTGGCTCGCTTTGCTACAATATCACAACACGTGATATTTATAAAGATATGGAAGAATTATCATCCCACTTGGACTTTTCCGACTACCAGGAAAAGTAAAATTCCTATGCTAAAGCGTATCCACCCGGATCGTGCGAAACAAATTATTACATGAATTTTATGTACCATGTTTGCTAAATCATACATCAACATAGGATACTCAAATTCACATACAGCAAGAAAATCACCACATTTTCACTGTAAAACAAAACATAAAAAGATTTTTCGTCGTTCGATGATAAACGCTTTTTTTTTATCCGACGGGATAAGCTCATTGTCCTACGGTCATTGTAAAATACAACATCATACATTAAAATCACTAGGGAATCGAACCCGGGCTTCCCGGGTTACAGAACGCAGGCGAAAACCATTTTTTTCCCCTAAATCTAACAGATTTTTCATATTTTCATTTGTCAAAGTTGCTGTATTTAGTAATTTTTTTTATTGGTTTCTTTGCTTTTCTTGTGCGTGAAGCGCTCATACATGCGGTATCCATCCAGTTTTCTTTTTTTTTTTTTTTGGACTAAGCGTTCATACATGCGATATAGTGATAGCGACATTAACGAATTTCAAGGGTTTTGTTTGTTTTTTATTTTTTTATTTTTGGTATTATTAATACAGGTAGTTCGCTGCATCCAGTGATGCTTCTTTGTTAATTTATTATTCATCATCTTATGCATGCGATATAGTGATCGCGATATTAACGAATTTCATGTATATTCGTTTTTTCCAACTTCGCAATGACCGTTAACATTATTTGTAATACTGATGAAATATGAATTAAAACGTTGTTTCTTACTGCTCATATTAACTTTTTATATGCATTTTTATTAAATTTGTGAAATAATTTTTTTATATTTTATTCATAAAAATGCAATATCTAAAACAGTATCTTCTGTTTATATTATCTGTTAAAATATCCGATGTTTGTTTATGGTGTAAACAAATAATTTTCTTTTAAATTTTTAAATTATTACAAAGCTTCCGTTTCTCCAAAATCGTCTGAACTAATCAAATTTTGTATCCGGTATAACGCTACTCTCATATAAAGGCACCCTATTCTTGTGACGTTTTTATTTCAAAATTCAATAATTTTACTACATGTAACTATTTAAAAATTTATAATGGCAGCATTCTTCCATTTGTTTATTGGGCGCTTAAAAATTATATTATAAGCCATAATATATCAAGTAATTAAGATATAGTTTTCAAACAAATTGCATTTGAAAGTAAATTTTTTTTCCTCTATAACGGTGTAAAAATTGAAAATGTGCTATGTTTAGAAATTAAAAAAATTGCAATAGCAAAAATCACAAGACCGAAATTTCATCGTCAGCTGTTGCCATTCGCAAAATGACGTATGCGTTACGCACGGACACGTTTCGCCTTTATAATATAGATAGATAGATAGATATGTTATTAAGGACGATGTCTAGTAACGTCGCAAAGATGTGTCTGTAAGTTTGTAAATAGAAATCATTTTTATCGTAGAAGAAATGCAATCAATATAATTATTTTGTAAATATGAATAATTTTGAAAGTCGAGTTTCTTACAATGTCTAGTTACGTCGCATAAATATGTACATAATTTTGTGAATAGGATTCATTTTTAGTAGTACAGAAATGCAATGAATATATAATTTTGTAAATAGTAATAATTTTTAGTGCAAAATAGCGATGAATATGAACATAAAAGAAAAAATTAACGATAACGTGTAGCGTACGTGGGGCATGACAGAAGGGACGTCCAAGATCGTATGCTCTGGAAACAAAATGCAAAGCCAGTTCAATTGTTTTAAACTCTTTTTAGAACTGATACTGGGCTTTGGCCGATACCTCCTAATGATAATGATTAATCAAAAACTGCATTACCATTAAACTTTTTTTTACTTTAGATTCATACACATTATTTTATTTTCTTCACTAGTTTGCGCTTTTAAAAGAAAATTCACAAATTCGTGCTTTCTGCCTTTTACCGTTACTCAATAAGTTGTAATAACCCATTTGTTAGTAACTGTTCCTTTAGAGTTGTGTTACAATACATTACTTTATTTTAATTCATTTCCATCATTAAAAAAATCATGCTTTCTACCTCTTACCGTACTTAATAAACCATTTATTCGTAACGGCTCATTAAAAATTTATTGTACTTTCTTTTAAAGTTGTAACGCATTCAGATACGTTTATTCATTTCCGCAGTATTTTCTGTAAAAATTTCACACTTTTTATTGTATGCAATAATCCATTTTATTAGTAACTACTCATTAAAAACATTATTTTTATTCATTAGTATCGACTCATTAACAAAACAAAACCTTATTTCAACAAACTCTTTCATTTCTTGCTTAAACACCGCTCATTCCCAACCACTCATTAACAACATAAATCATTAGTAAGTCACCCATTCTTCTTCTTTGTTTATCCCTTTGTCATCTCTCTTTTTCTCCTCCCTCTTATAGTACCTATCAATTATTTTTATTCATTAGTATCGACTCATTAACAAAAAAAACCTTATTTCAACTCTTTCATTTCTTGCTTAAACACCGATCATTCCCAACCACTCATTAACAACATAAATCATTAGTAAGTCACCCATTATTCTTCTTTGTTTATCCCTTTGTCATCTCTCTTTTTCTCCTCCCTCTTATAGTACCTATCAATTATTTTTATTCATTAGTATCGACTCATTAACAAAAAAAACCTTATTTCAACTCTTTCATTTCTTGCTTAAACACCGCTCATTCCCAACCACTCATTAACAACATAAATCATTAGTAAGTCACCATTATTCTTCTTTGTTTATCCCTTTGTCATCTCTCTTTTTCTCCTCCCTCTTATAGTACCTATCAATTATTTTTATTCATTAGTATCGACTCATTAACAAAAAAACCTTATTTCAACTCTTTCATTTCTTGCTTAAACACCGCTCATTCCCAACCACTCATTAACAACATAAATCATTAGTAAGTCACCCATTCTTCTTCTTTGTTTATCCCTTTGTCATCTCTCTTTTTCTCCTCCCTCTTATAGTACCTATCAATTATTTTTATTCATTAGTATCGACTCATTCACAAAAAAAACCTTATTTCAACTCTTTCATTTCTTGCTTAAACACCGCTCATTCCCAACCACTCATTAACAACATAAATCATTAGTAAGTCACCCATTCTTCTTCTTTGTTTATCCCTTTGTCATCTCTCTTTTTCTCCTCCCTCTTATAGTACCTATCAATTATTTTTATTCATTAGTATCGACTCATTAACAAAAAAAACCTTATTTCAACTCTTTCATTTCTTGCTTAAACACCGCTCATTCCCAACCACTCATTAACAACATAAATCATTAGTAAGTCACCATTATTCTTCTTTGTTTATCCCTTTGTCATCTCTCTTTTTCTCCTCCCTCTTATAGTACCTATCAATTATTTTTATTCATTAGTATCGACTCATTAACAAAAAAAACCTTATTTCAACTCTTTCATTTCTTGCTTAAACACCGCTCATTCCCAACCACTCATTAACAACATAAATCATTAGTAAGTCACCCATTATTCTTCTTTGTTTATCCCTTTGTCATCTCTCTTTTTCTCCTCCCTCTTATAGTACCTATCAATTATTTTTATTCATTAGTATCGACTCATTAACAAAAAAAACCTTATTTCAACTCTTTCATTTCTTGCTTAAACATCGCTCATTCCCAACCACTCATTAACAACATAAATCATTAGTAAGTCACCCATTCTTCTTCTTTGTTTATCCCTTTGTCATCTCTCTTTTTCTCCTCCCTCTTATAGTACCTATCAATTATTTTTATTCATTAGTATCGACTCATTAACAAAAAAAACCTTATTTCAACTCTTTCATTTCTTGCTTAAACACCGCTCATTCCCAACCACTCATTAACAACATAAATCATTAGTAAGTCACCCATTATTCTTCTTTGTTTATCCCTTTGTCATCTCTCTTTTTCTCCTCCCTCTTATAGTACCTATCAATTATTTTTATTCATTAGTATCGACTCATTAACAAAAAAAACCTTATTTCAACCTTATATTCTTATAGTACCCTTCAAATGGACGACAGGTGCGGGAGTACGGCAGGAGGGTGACAGGAGGAGGACGATGGAGCGGCGGCAGGAGAGTGGCAGGAGAATAACCCTCCACGCTCCTTATGATGGCAAACTGTCTTTTACCCTCTACTTAGAAGTTATGACACCGAGGCATACGATATAAAGGAAGCATACTCACTTGCTTATAATGTGTGAAGTCAATCACCAGAGGACAGTATAAACTTTCTGACCAATTGTGCAAACCCTGAACCAAAACTAAACTCTAACTCTGACCAATCAGCTATCTGTGCAGGATAAAAATCAGCTGATTCATCTAATTTGGCAGAATTTGTGATAAACCCAGCTGCACTTTTTGCCGTGGTTTTCGGCGAAATGAATTGGCCATTATAATTACGTCGCCTACGGCAGAAACATAGCTCCAACTACAAAAAAGTATACGAATCAAGTACAGCCTTTAGATATGGCATTTGTTTTACGAGAGACTGCAGAGATATCAAAACACGAAATTTAATTTTGTATACGGGCTCTTTTCCCTATAACATATATTTAGAAAAATAATGTCCGGCATCTAACAAGAAAGGTCTCTTTAAAGCGCATTCTGAAAAATTTTTTTTTTTAAATGCTAATGAAACAACTCATGTACGTTATAAAATATCAGTCGAATTTAGCTGCGGAATTAAAGTAGAAAATCTGTAAAAAATAAAATACTTTCAAGTATTTAGCCCAAAGAGCCGCGATTTGAGGAAGAACATTTTTTCCACGCCAAAGGCAAACACTTTTAATGCATTTGGAAACTGCTTGTTAAATTAGTATTTAAATGCCCAAAAAATAATTAATTTAAATTTAAACGATGAATTTGTGTATTATTATTTCTATAATCTTATATAATATATATAAGTTGTGTGTTTCTGCAGTCACTTAACTGTCGCTATAAATTTCGATATTGAATAAGTCGTTGTTTCAATGGCAGCAATAGTGTTTTCTTGTTGACTCCGACACAAACAATATCGAAGTCGAATTGACAGTGCACAAAATCGGACCATAATTTTGAGTTTTAAACAATTTTAATTAATTTAAATTTTGTTCTAAACCGTATAATGCGATTGTTAACTTTCACTATACTATATACACATAAATCTAATACGACAAATCTACAGTTATAAAAGTGTATTTATTTATGTTAAACTTACTTAAACTAGTTCAGTATGAAAAGTAGAAAAAGGTTTTCCTTAAAGAGTATTTATCATAAAAACATATTTTTAGCACTTTCCAACCTAGTTGAAAAGTGCTTATGACTTCGGTTTGTCTGGCCGTATGGCCGGATGGCCGTCTGGCCGTCTGTCCGTGCTCTAACTCCCGTAAATATGCTCGGATTGCTCTGCAATTTTTATATGTTATTGTCGTTATCTATGGCACGTTCCCTATTTCAACTGAAGTGTGTAGCACTTATAGTTTTCTTACAGGGACACTCAAAAGAATTCCGTTACATTGCGGTCTATGGGGAAAAATCATTTGCGGTTTATTTTAAAAATGTTTATTGTAAACGCATTGAAATTTATATAGATCACTAAGATGCATTAGAAGAAGCTTAATATGGAATAGTAGGTGTATAGCACTTAGAGTTACTTTACAGGGACAGTCAAAAGAATTCCGTTACATGACGTCTATGGAGAAAAATCGTCTGCGGCTTATTTAAATAATTTCCACTATTTTAAACGCATTGAAGTTTATATATATTACTAAGGTGCATTAC
Organism: Maratus michaelseni; assembly: GCA_963931845.1. Taxonomy (NCBI): domain Eukaryota; kingdom Metazoa; phylum Arthropoda; class Arachnida; order Araneae; family Salticidae; genus Maratus; species Maratus michaelseni. Next base: position 256,149,387 of record OZ007596.1, on the reverse strand, counting down.
AAGAGGCTTACTACAGAATAGAGTGTGTATAGCAGTCCTCGTTCATTTACAGGGACACACAAAAGAATTCTCTACTGTCTGTTAACAATAATTCCTGGAAGTGCGTTTTAAGTTACTAAACGCGATTTTAATCTTAACTAGCTTTTTGTCTATTACGTGGTGTGTATAAATTCTGTAGATCCTATACAGGGCAGCACAAAAGTTCGCGAACACATTTCCGTTTATTGACAGAAACTCCAGAAGGAGAATTTAAACGGTGCTACGCGTTTCCTAACTAAACTAAAATTTAGCATCCTATGTATATATACAAATCTATAGATCATATACAGGGCTACATAAAAGTATTCGGATATTTTTCCGAATATTGTATATATTGAAAATTCCTGAAATTACGTTTTTAAATATGTTATGCGTTTTCCAAATTGTTTACTTAGATGTCATCTTTCAGCTTATTAAACGGTAATGATTTGTAAAATTATTTTAGAAGCGTTGGAAAGTGCTACATAATCTATGCTTGACGCATGATTTTTCGTTCTTGTTTTTTAAATATCATTGTGTCGCCAACCAACGATAAAAAGCCAAAAATATATATATTATATTTTTATGGAGATTCCGCAAGAAATTTTTCTATAGACATATACAGGGTGTCCATAATTAAACGACCCTACTTTAAAGTTGTCTACAGACGAAACTATTGGTCAGAAAGTTGTAAAATAATTTTGTGAAGGACATAATGAAGGAATGGAAATTTGTTTGAGCGAAAAAAAAAATTAGTTCAAAATTTCGCCACCAGATGGCGTTTTTAATGAATTACAATTACACATTTAGCATACATTTACGATAGTTTAAAAATTTTATTACGACATATCATGTTCCACATGACGGCCATCATTTTCAGCCACCATCTGGAATCGTAATATAGCATGTTCCACAATTGACCGCAGTGTGTTTTGGGAAATGCTAAGAACATGTCGTGAAAAAAGTTTTATTGAACATCTTTTGTTGTAATAAAATTTGTAATCTATCTCAAATGTATGCTAAATGTGTAATTCATTTTAAAACGCCACCTGGTGGCGAAATTTTGAACTATTTTTTTTTTTGCTCAAACAAATTCCCATCCCTTTATTATGTCCTCCACGAATTTTCATAACTTTCTGAACAATAGTTTCGTCTGTAGACAACTCTAAAGTAGGGTCGTTTAATTATGGACACCCTGTATATCCTCATGACAAGAATATTCTGTAATAATTTGAAATTTTTCTGAGTATGCGCTTATGGAGACCTTCCTTGTAAGAAGGATATTTAAAAAATCCCATTATGTACTGAATTACGATACTTTGAATTTTGTAATTTGTTGCTGTTGTTTTGTTCCACTGAAAAACGGAAAAATCTTTTAGCACCTGAGAATATTTTAAATTTTCGTGAAACTAGGAATGGAAATAATTTAGAGTAATTAATTCAAATAAATATTCGATAATAATGTTGAAAATGGGGAATTGCTAAATATTTTTAAAAACTTGAAAACTTTTCCGTTTTTATACGAAGTATAATATTGAAACACCATAAAACATTAGCATATATATACAATGATTTTTATAAAACTAATATTAAACATTTATTAAAAGTAAGCTGTTTTATCCATAACTCTAATCTAAATTACTTAAAAGAGAAACGGGCAAACTTTGAGATTTAAAAGCAAAATTTGCGAACGAAACTGTTTTCGAGTTTCTAAAGGAAGTAAATCTCAAACTAAGAGAACTTAAAAGGATTACAATAAAACATTTTTCAAGACTTCATTTTAAAGCAACTTAGATTGAAAAAACGTACTTATTTTTTATTGTGTAATGGTATTTTTATCTTTAAATCGGCTAGAATTTTTCGTTTGTTTCTAACAAATGTTAGGGGTTTACCTTTAGGAGAGAAACAAAATATCGTTAGTTAAAATAAAATTTTGTAGTTAAAAGCTTGCTTTAACTGAAGTTTATGCATTAAGGCTATTTTATCTCATACTTTAATTCTGAAAAGTGTTCGGTTAGAAATATTGGTACTTACGTATTATCCGAGCCACGAGATAGATCGCCAAAAATGCTTGTCAATTGCCAATCATGTTCAGAACAGTAATTTAACATTAATGAATACACCACATTGTTAAAAATGATAAATATTATAAAATTAAACAAAAACATAATTTGCAGAACAAATTTTTAAAAAAAAATTATTTTCCACAATGTTTAGGCCTGAGAAGGGGCAGATATTAACATATTTCATTCAGTTGTTTTTACATTTGATGTTAAATTTTTGGTAATAAATTAGGTTAAACCAATTGAGCTATAAAAGATGAAATAATAAATCAATCAATGTGATATTTAAACCCACCGTAAAACTCACATCCCGTTCGAATGAAATTTAAATAAATCTTGGACCTTTTTAAAGGTTCGTATTTCGCACGTACCTTGTCAGTTTACATACACCCATCAAAAACATAAAGTTTTATCTATAATACAAATGTTTACAGCTTGTAAAGCGTAGAAGTGAAAAAAGTCAAAGATATTTTTTTTCAATTTCATTCGAACGGGATCTAAGTTTTACGGGTGATTTAAATATCAAATTGATTGATTTATTTTTCATTTTTTATAGCTTAATTGGTTTAACCTTATTTATTACTAAAAGTTTAACATGAAGTATAAAAACAACAGAATGAAATTCAAAATAGATGGATTTAACTTTATGCCGTTATATTAAAAAATAATACTAAATGAACAACGTAAAATAGCACAAATAAAATAAAAATATATAAAATGGCAAACAGCTGTTTCGGAGCCCCTAACGCTCCATCATCAGTGCCAAATTTAGAAGATTAAAAACCAATTCAAAAGCTCTCAAGCCCTGTAAATATGCTTGTGTCTCCCGCATGCGCCCAAGATTGAATGGCGGTGAGTTTTTCAAAAACAACAGCAGAGTCAGGTAACACATGTGACGCAGGAGCGACCGGACAGACTGGACGACTTTAAGTACGAAGGAGAAAATTGGGGGGGGGGGGAGGGGACGAAGCGAATGAATTAAATAAAAGGTTTAAGACATTTTTAAGACATTTGAAAAAATTGGTGTACTGGACATATCCTTAACTAATTTGCCTGAATTCTTCAATGTATGAGAAGCTTCCCAAAAATCAAGGTCGTAAATCGATGAGCATTTCTGAATTATTAAACCATCTGAAAAATTAAAACTGTGATTGTCGGACCAACAATGGTTAGCAATCGCAGATCGTTTAGTGTCATAATTTTTAACATAGTTTTATGTTCCCCCAAGCGGACCTTAACGCTTAATTTGACCTATGTACATTCTATCACACTCGCAAGATATCTTATAAATTCCCCAATGTGAAAATCTGTCAATTGGATGTTTGAGATCTGTAAATTTGATATTGTTAAATGGTGCATAAATTACTTTAAAATCGAATCTTTTCAAAATTCTAGATATTCAATGGCTTATTATCGGAAAATATGGAAGTATAATTTTTTTTTCATTGCGAACATTGTTAACGTTAGAATGTGTACGTTTAATTAGTTTATTATGAATTGACGATTCAATATGAATCGTTGAATCAACGATTTCAACAGCTTTACCCCGGTCAGTGGTAATTGATATAATGTGGTCTGGCGAAAGACGATGTGGCGGTAAAGAAACTGCGAATAATGGTTTACGATAAACAGTGAAATGAGTCATTTTCGCGGTAAACCATAACATCAAGGAACGGTAGTTGGTTATTATTTTCAAATTCAGATGTAAACTGTATATGTCCATCTACAAAGCTCATAACAGAAAGAGTATGTTAGATATCTGTATCACTAGAATCTAGTAAAACGAATCAGTCATCGACGTAGCGGGTGTAAAATGGAAAATTTAACTTATTGAAAAGGTTTGACTCGAAATAATGCATATAAAAATCACTGAGGATTAGGCTCTATCGGCTTGCCCCTGAGTATTTACAATGTAGGTTAAACGGAAATCATTGTACATTTATGGAAAAAATTTTAAAACATTAATTTTATTAAACTAGGGGGCTCTGCCCCTAGGAGCTACCTTCGTCAACCACCGTTCAGGCACCGGAGACTCTAAAAACACTTTAATTTGATCTGCTTAGAACGATTATGGAAAATTGAAATATAATTAAACGACCAGTGGCGATCTCCTGTAATCGGATTCCCATTCATTTCCCTTTGACTGGGGAATTTTAAGGCCGAATCATATGCTGTTGATATAGCTAACGACTGTTTTTGTGATTGATTAAATAAGATCAATTAAACTTTGAAAATCATCTTGTATAAAATGGTTAAGTAAACATTATCGCTGTCTCGCGGAATTTTATAACGACGCTATAAGAAAAATGTTTTAAATAAGACGTTTTAAATGTATCCTTTCCAATATGACTTAATTTTCACCAAGTTTTCTTCCTATTTTTAATATTAACGTAAAAATACAGTTTTTCAATTAAATGGAAATATTATTTGCGCTGTTTTATAGTTTGCAATATTAAGAGATTTTTTCGAAATAGTAAATAAATTTCTCATATAAATGTATTTTTAAATTGAAACTGTTTGCAAATATTATTTGAGCATTTTTAATATGACGTAATTTTCCCCATTTACTGCTTTTAACGTGTAATAATTTAATTATTATTTTAAAGTTTTATTTCTCTTTTTAATATTCACGTGCAAGTACATTTTTTATGACGTAATTTTCCTCATTTACTTCTTTTAACACGAGATCATTTAATTATTATTTTAAAGTTTTATTTCTGTTTCTAATAGTCGCGTGTAAATACATTTTTTTTTAATTGAAAGGGAATATTATTATTTCCGCTATTTTACAGATTGACAACAATATAAACAAGTGGGTAAGTGTGATCGAAGATCGTTCAAAGGGTTTCGTTTAATATTCCTTTCAAAAAAACTTTATCCTTTCTTTAATAAATCCAATAAATTTCATTTAGCAACCAAAACAAAAAACCTCATGGTTTTTGTTTTTTATAAAGTAAAAATTTACCGGTCTATTTTTTCGTTTTTTCGAGTATCCAAACCAGCCCGATAGCGGGCGAAGCCGGCTATTATATAGTTTTTGTTCCTATAAAACTTTACTAACGGAGCTCTTTTGACCAAATTCAGTATTAAATAGCTCTTAAAATAATTCTTTAAGTTAAAAACTGTTTGCTTCAGCGCATTTATTTCACAATAAAATGCGTAATACAATTAAAAACTACCCTTAAGCAATTCACTCCCATACTGTGTAATACTTATGAATTCCCTTGTGTAGCCCTGTATATGATCAAGCGAATTTATACACACCACGTTATATGAAAAAATTTAGTTAAACTTAAAAACGCAAACCAAAAGTGAAAACGCATTTATCACACACAGACTGTAATTATCGCATGTATACTGTAACCGAATTATTTTGTGTGTCCCTATAAATGAACGATAAACATAATACACACCGTACTTTTAAGCGAGCAATTTATAGTGCACCTCAGTAATACATATAATTTTCATTGTGTTTGAAATAGAGAAACATCATTAAATTACACTGCAAACGATTTTTCCCCATCGAACAATGTGTAACAGAATTCTTTTGTTTGACCCTGTAAATGAATAATAAATACTTTGCACCCCATATTCTACAAAAAGCCTGTTTTAATTCACTTCATAAATATATATCAATTTCTTCATGTTTCAAATGGCGTAGCATCATCAAAATGCACTTGAAACTATTATTTCCCATTGACTGTAATGTAACGGAATAATTTTGACTATCCCTGTAAAAAAACTATAAGTGCTACACAATTCTTTTGAAATAGGGAAAATGCTGTAGTAAACGACAATAACATACAAAAATTTCAGGGCAATACGAGTATATTTACACTAGTTAGCAGACGGCCAGATAAACCGAAGTCATAAACACTTTTCAACTAGGTTGGAAAGTGTTAAAAGATGACACTAGGTACTCATGTAACCTTTGTTATCTAAATGGCGTGCCCAGAAATTTCGAAAAATCGATGCATGTGGCATATTTATGGGGTATCTATAAAGAAGAAGGTCCAAATACCGGCTACCACTTTTATTTTCAATCTGGATCCTGCAATTTGGGAAATTAGTGGAAGAAAAAGTCATGGTAGGGTACTTTGATAAGTTTCACAACCTGTTAGAAAAAGAAACTTCAGTTTAAAAAGCGTTTTCTGTTTAAAAAATAAAAAATTACGAAAGTCTGACAATTTTGCGTTTAGAAAATGGGGTGTAACTACCGGCTACCTCAGGTTTATCCAAAAAAAATCACACAAATACGGCTAATTTCACTAGTTAAGTGAGAAGAAAATTGTTTTAATAAATTTTAAATTGTTAATAATATTTAATATGTACAGAAAGAACTTGATATTTTTAATAAACAAGCATTTTTGTCAAATGTAAAAAAATCTAAACGACTATCTCTGACAGTTTTCTTTCCATTCTGTTCCTAGTTTTGTTTTTTAACGTGTTAAATAAAAAAAATGCTTACTGCTTTAAATGTGCATTTTTTTTATCTACAAAAATCACAAACATATTAATCACTGTCTGCGTAGATGCAGTCACTATGGGCCCACATATCAAATTCTAAACATCGAGCCCACAGTTTCCCCTTCTTGTTCGCAAAGAAAGCAATCTCGCCAAAGACGTAAATTGCATCATCTTCCTCTTTCGAATGTCTTCCTTTTTCACCTTTTTGAAATTCAAGTTCTGTCCCTTTCGTCTGTATTTTCTTAGCTTTTCCTCAGTCATTTTTCTTCTATTTAACGCATTTTCGCTCAAGCTATACGTTGTAACAGTCGAATGACGCAACAAAACGTCCGTGATCCTATAAATTAATTTATTGTCCTACCTTCACGAATCCCCCTTATGAGAAAACCCAGAGAGGTCCAAATACCGGTTACCGGTATTTAGACCTTTCTGGTTGGCCGGTATTTAGACTACTCTGGTTCGTCGGTATTTGGACCACTGCTATGTTTAATTTAAAACCGATATTTTTCATTCGTATATTAAAATACCATAACGTGTGTGCGGCATTTGGGAACTAAATATATCTAGAAAACAACTTCGTCGTCAAGTCAGGCCAATATACGAGCAGTATTTTGTTTTATAAGAAACATATAACTGAAAAACTTTTGTTATCCGAGATTTTATCACAACTTTTGCTTTTACTGTTTGTAAATGAGACAAACTTCAGCGACGTACTGCTTGTGCCTTTCTTCTTTCAATTAAAGTACAAACTCTGCCTATCGCCGCTACGCTGCGCTGTGCTCAGTTCTCAGAATAGCTACTAGCCGGTATTTGGACCCTAACTGGTATTTGAATCTTCTCCTCTATTATAAAGCAAAAATAAGTCCGTGAGTAACGATGACGTCGTATTGATAGTGGAAACGACTTGACTAACGAATTTCACTTTCACTGTAATTTTTTTAACATCTAAACAACACACAATTTCAATTTTTACTCCGAATAGGAAACAAAATGTCCTTTCAAATACAATTTTTTTTTCTGAAAAATGTATCTCAGTTTACTAACTTTTTGTGATTTTAAAATAATTTTCAAGTTTGAATATTTTTAAATCTACGTGCAACCCAATTACGGGAGATTAATTCGTTTGCACTTAAAACTATGTAATTAATTCAACATTTGTTGGCTGTATTCCATAACTAAATTGCCAGACGAAATTAAAACTATACAATTAAATGATAGATAACTAAATAAAACACGAATATAAAAGGTATATATAATCACCTGCGTGTTTAAGCACTGATATAATCACAAAAGTGCTATAAATAGTGAAATGTTTCGAAATTAACCGCTGGCATGCGGCTAATAAATAAGTACCAAAACAGTTTTTAATGTAGTTGTTAGGCAATGTAAGAAAATATACCAGATATAAAAATCTATTAGAGTTTTGAATTAAAAACAATTTTCATGTATAATCTGTACAACGGTCAGTATATGAAACATCTTTAACCCAGGTAGACTGCGTTTTATTGTCAGGTTTCTCTAATACAAATTGATTTCTTGATATATAACATAAAACTTTGCAGTATAATTAGTTCAAAGTTTAAAAAATAAAACACCATAAACAACACACAATCCTGATAAATATTGTTTATTTCGCTGTTTATTATTATTATTATTATTATATTTACATTGATGGGATTCTTACTCAAAATCATACCATTCGAAGAATTATTATTATTTTGCAATTATTTAAACTATTACAGCATCAGTATTAAAATAAACTATAAAATCAATCTCAAAAAGTTAAACATCTCTATATAAACCTTTGCAAGTTCATTATTCCGTCTAATTCTGTTTTATTTGCAATAAACTTGAAAATCATATTTCTAGCTTAGAATCTAAATACTACCTATATAAAAAATCCACTTATAAAAAGAATTTCTAAATCTTCTGATCTTCTAAAAAATAGTTATGTGCAAGATGAATAGATAATTTTTATGGCTTTTATGGAAATGGTAATATAATTTTCCATTTATATCAGTTCTAAGAATTCTTTATTTTTATTTTAAGATTTATAATACCTTTTGATATTTAATATTAATATCGAATTATCTAGAAAAGAAATAAAGCTGGTTAACGATAAGCGAAAAAACTGAAATGCATTCTAATTAGCATCTTATTTTCTATACAATAAAATATAAGCTAAATAATGGTATAAAACAAAATCTTAAATCTTTATTTTTTTTCCATTTTAAATAAAAACAAATAAAATAAAATAAAGAAAAATAAAGAAATAAAAAATATTTCCTAGTTTTTTTTTTCTTCAGTATTACGTTACTGTATATACATATATATATACGTATATGCATTATTTTTCTTTTATAATTCCCCTCATCTAAATGAGGATAAAGAACGGATCGTAATGGAATTTTTACTTGTTATTTAAAGAGAAGTTAAGGTATTTTCTGAAAACATTCAAAATAAATGAAATAAAATAAAACATTTTAAGCATTTACATGAAAGGCTTGTCTTAAAGAATTTTTAACAATGTTTTGTCATTTGCTAAAAAGATTTTTTTAATTTAAAATGAAAGTCCATTAACTATCCCAAGTAATTTTTTTTTGTTTAAGAAATGAAAAATATTTAAAATATTGTTCCTTTAAAAATGTTTAGTGTTTTCTGATTTCCTTTTCCTTTTCATTTAGTCACATTTTTTAAATGCGTTAATGCTACAATATCACGAGATTTAGGCTGAAGTAAAAATGTAATGGCTTACATATTTAAAATACATACAGGGTGATTTTTAAAAAAGATTGCACAAACTGTGGGAAGTAATATAGCACACCGCAACAAACAATTTTTGAATGGGAATCCAGGGTCACAATCCATTTATTCAGTCAAAAATACAGGGTGTGTCTCTCCAGTCACAGCCCAGATTTTGATCTTAACTTTAACAATATTTAAGGCTTTTTAACGAAATTTTTACCAGACTTTCCAGGGTCACAATCCATTTATTCAGTCAAAAATACAGGGTGTGTCTCTTCAGTCACAACCCAGATATTGATCATAACTTTAAAAATATTTAAGACTTTTTAACGAAATTTTCACCAGACATACATTGCATTGTGTAAAATGTGCAGATGGCAGGAGAAGTGGTAGAAATAGCTATCATCCGCAACCAAACCACCGCCACCTGAATACTATGCCTACGCGCCGACACAAAAATGGCGGCTGTCATAGACAGATATTTTTAACACTAGAACAGAGGAATGGGGTCATTTTGAACCCTGAGCACTTTTGTCCGTTGATTAGTTTTATTTGGTTGGAAGAAATCGTTTTATTTTATTTTATTTTATTTTTTTACTTTTCCTATATAGATAACAAATATTTCAAAAAAAAAATTCAGCATTCTAGATTTGTTAGTTTTTGAAATATTGGAGAATATTTAATATATATATATATATATATATATATATAGCCTTTACTGGATATCCAAGCTTGCTTCACAATAAAAATTAGAAGACTGGCTATTTTCCAATTTTGAAGATGCTCCAATCTTGATCTCGCGATCCAAAATATTTATAACTCGTGCATTTAAATCATGGATAATATTAGTATACTAGCTGGCTTCGCTCGCTAGCGGTCCCCTAATTTACATCGGTGCCTCGAATCTTGTAAAACCTCTAATAAGATAAACCAAACCAAACGAACCTCCGACTCGGGTCCCCGCTGCCTTCGGCACTATATACTTTTGTCCAGGTCCCTTAATAATCCCTTAGTAGATAATCCCTTAGTTTGCACATCGAATAGTATAAACCTCTAATCGAACGAACCTCCAATCCGGGTCCCCGAAGCCTTCGGCACCGTATACCGGTCATGCTATGCACGCAACGGATAATTTCTTAGTTCCACCTTCCACCGCCGGGGGGCGCAATCTGTTCATACGATCATAACTGAAATCGTTAAGGCTTTCGATGTAGAGTCGAATGAGCCATACTCCGTCGTGTTCATGCCCATCGTACCAGAGATAGGAACGTGCCCCCTGGTGGTAAAAATACGAACTAAAATCGGTAAGCTCTATCGATGCCGAGTAGAATGAGCGATACCGCGTCGTGATGTTACCCATAGAACCCGGGATAGCGGAAAAATCCTTTAGTTACACATTCTACCACCAGGGAGCGCAATCTGTTCTATACGAAAATAACCGAAATGTTTGAGGCTGTTGACGTCGAGTCGGATGAGCTATACCTCGTTGTGATCGGGCTCTTAGAACCAGGGAAAGAAAAGCGCCCCCTGGTGCTGAAACATCTTTAGTTACACCTTTAGTTAGTTTTTAGTTGGATTTCGTAAGAAATACTACCTACTACATTTTCACCTAAGTTGGAAATTTTGAAAAAATTTTGCAGATCTACGCCGATCATGATTCCCAGAACCTAAAACCGCCCCCAGTTCTAAACTTTATATATATATATATATATATATATATATATAAAACTTTAAGTAAAATTTAATCATTGAAACATAAGAAACTGACCACACACATTGAAATCTCGATACCAAAGAGCCCTTTCAAATTACAAATTAAATGTAGTCCTAATAAATGTAACATTATAAATTCAAATAAACAAACCAAACAGTTCAATATGCAAAATGACCATACTCTTCTGACTCAAACAAAAACAATGCAAACGGCCAAATCAACATGTTACTTCAATAGCAAAAATACAAAAAGTTAAGAATGCAGCAACGTAAAATGATGTTAATGAAATACCAGAAATACATCAAAATATGCGCTTAGGCAGCATTAAAATAATGTATTTAATAATTAGGAAAATATAAGATATGCCAAAATTTGGGCTGTAATTAGATGAAATCTAATTTATGGCTGCAATAGAACGATTATTCAAATGAATATAAAACTTAAAATAAAAATAAAAAATAAAAATATAACTATCCACAAATGATTGCGCAAATGCCGCATGTCATTGTGGAAGTTCAATATATAAAACTTTAAGTAAAATTTAATCATTGAAACATAAGAAACTGACCACATACATTGAAATCTCGATACCAAAGAACACTTTCAAATTACAAATTAAATGTAGTCCTAATAAATGTAACATTATTAATTCAAATAAACAAACCAAACAGTTCAATATGCAAAATGACCATACTCTTCTGACTCAAACAATAACAATGCAAACGGCCAAATCAACATGTTACTTCAATAGCAAAAATACAAAAAGTTAAGAATGCAGCAACGTAAAATGATGATATATATATATATATATATATATATATAACTTTTTTATGGACACGATAACTGGAAAAATTCTACATAAATCTCTTCCAAACTGATACATAAAATCAAGGGGCATCAAATCTCGGTCAAGTTCGTTAATGGGCAAAATCAAACCGAGGGGGGGAAATGGGGGGGGGGCTTTTTGTGAAAACAGAAAACCCCCTATAATTTCTTAATTATTTTACGTATCGAATCCGTTTACAGTTATTATTACTTCTAGGAAAAAGGCGGAAAATTTATGTATGACAGATTTTTGATATAATTAAAAATGGCCCCAAGGGGGGGGAGGGGGGTTTTAGAAGAAAAAAAATCATAGCTTCGTCAATTCACAAGATATCAAATCCGCGTAAATTTATTATTAATCCTCTTAATATTATCTAAAACTTTTATATTGACAAGTTTTTATAGGACCAACCGTTATAGCAAAACAAAATTAAAAACAAAACAAATCCCTGCTGGCTCCGCCTGCAAACAAGTTATTTTTCGAAGTAGGTGGTTCCAACTCCCGCATCTTTTCGAAACTGATACATAAAATCAAGGGGCATAAAATCTCGGTCAAGTTCGTTAATGGGCAAAATCGAACCAAGGGGGGAGATGGGGGGGCTTTTTGCGAAAACAGAAAAAAAAACATAATTTCTTAATTATGATGCGTATCGAATCCTTTTGAAGTTATCATTACTTCTAGGAGAAGGGCCGAAAATTTATGTATGACAGATTTTTGATATAATTAAAAATTGTCTTAAGGGGAGGAAGGGGGGTTTTAGAAGAAAAAACTTCATAACTTCGTCAATTCCCAAGATTTCAAATCCGCTTAAATTTATTATAAATCCGCTTAATATTATCTAAAACTTTTATATTGACAAGTTTTTTATAGGACCAACTCTTATAGCAAAAAAAAATTAAATTTAAAAAAAAAATCCCTGCTGGCTGCAAACAAGTTAGGTTTCGAAGTAGGCGGTTCCTACTGTCGCATCATCGCAAAAAGGTCATTTCTTCTGCAATTCCCGACAAACAGGCGCCCCACGGTCTGTTTCTTCGAAATCTACCTGCGCCTGTAGGCCGAGCAGTCAGGGATTTTTTATTCGATGATTCGTCAAAAAGAGACAATTTGGATGTCTGCGATTATCCAAACGGAAATTTTCTTTTCGGGTTTCGATAAAACTATTCCTTGTTTTGCTAATTTTGATGAGGTTTTTAATTAATAACATTCTTAATTAGGGGCCGATTTCTTCGAAACTGTAATTCCTGGGGGCCCGGATTTTTCCGAATTTTTTGATACCAAAATCGCTTCGCTGCTCGCTGCGCTCGCAGTGTTTATCCAGGTATACACACACACACACAGACGTTTACGGAAATTAATAATAATAATAATATATATATATATATATATACAGGGTGATTCATAAAAGATGGGCAGAACTTTAAGGGGTTATAGTACACTTAAAGACAAATAATATTAAATAGGAGACTAAGGGTCCCAGACGTATTCCCAAGGAGATAGGGGGCATTAAAGTTTAGGGTCCGAAATTTCAAATGATTATAAAACATGGAAAAATTGGTCGATTCGTTTGCGGTTTTTGCAAAAAATTTTCTTTATGCCAGTATTTTCTTGAAATAAAATTTTAAAGTTCAATTTCAAAAAATGCCGATAGGGGGCGCTTTAGACTTTGGAGTAGCAAACAACTATTTTTTAACGTTATTTTTTGTATTTCTTTAAATGATTTCGAAAGCTTAGACTTAAACTTAAATTTTGATCTAAAAATCTGAGTCCTAACGAGTAGTTAAGTAGCGTAAACTGAAATTTGAAATTTGAAACCCTTCTCCCCCCAGAACAAAAATCAGTTATTCCCGATCTTTGTGTCGTAGATTAGGCTCTAACTACTGCCGCGTTTTGCTAAAATTATTCTTTATGTCAGTATTTTCTTGAAAATAAATTTTAAAGAAAATTTTCAAAAAATTCCGATAGAGGGCGCTTTAGACTTTGGAGTAACGAACAACTATTTTATACCGTTATTTTTTGTGTCTCATTAAATGCTTTCTAAAGCTTAGACTTAAATTTTCAGCCCAAAATCTGAATCGTTAGACGTGGTTAAGTTTCTGGGGAGAGGGGTTAGAAATTTCTACTCCTGAGCACAGTTCAGTTTACCATGTCCACACATTGTGTGCTGTGATACGAGGTAAAAAGACACAAATTAGGATTATGTTACCAAAGCATATTTATTAACATGTAATCACAATAAATGTTCAAAATTGTGACCACCAGAGGTTATGCACGCAGAACAACGGCGACGAATGGAACGGCGAACATTCGCGAAAACATCAGGCTTTTCGAGCACTTCCCCTACAGCGGCGGAAAGTCTGGCGACCAGTTCCTCGGGGGATTCAATGGGTGTCTCATACATAAGAGCCTTCAATCGTCCCCAAAAAAAGAAATCGAGGGATGAAAGATCTGGCGAGCGAGCAGGCCAAGCAACAGGACCACCTCGACCAATCCATCTGTTCGGAAATGTGATGTCCAGATAGTTGCGGACGTCTCGTACGTAATGGGCTGGCGCTCCATCGTGCTGGAACCACATGACCCGCCGGATGCGTGGAGGAACAACGTTTAACAGGTCTGGCAGCACATGTTGCAGAAATGTGAGGTATGTTTTACCGTTGAGGCGTTCAGGAAGAAGGTACGGTCCGATTAGGTGGTCTCCGAGGATTCCTGCCCAAACATTGATGGAAAAGCGTCTCTGATGAGCATGTGGATACGTAGCATGTGGATTGACATCCGCCCATACATGTGCATTGTGTGTGTTAAATGTACCTTCACGTGTGAAGGTACATTCATCGGTGAAAAGCACAGTTCGTCCAAAATGTGGATTTAGCGCGTTCTGCTGCAGAAAGCAGCGGGCGAATTCAATACGATTTGGATAATCCCCTGGAGACAGTTTCTGGACTCGTTGCACATGAAACGGGAGCAAATGTTCATCCTTCAGTACCCTCCAAGTCGTGGACTGTGAGGTATCCACCTGGCTAGCCACTGTTCGTGTACTTGTACTTGGCTGCGCCGCTACTACATCCAGAATGGCTTCTGCAACAACTACTGATTCGTCCTTTTTTGCACGACCTGCATTCGACCGGGAAGCGAGAAATGATCCCGTCTCACACAACTGTCTGTGCAAGCGCTCGAAAGTTTTGCGGTTAGGCAACCGCCTGTTAGGAAATCGCTCTCCGTACATTCGTTGTGCCTCTGCACCATTTCCATCTGCCGCTCCGTAAATTAAATGCATCTCAGCCTTTTCCTTATTCGTGAAGGGCACCATCTTCCGATTCATTACTACAGCGACTTACACTTGACTCACCGTTCAGTGGTTTTTATGCCTGAATCGTGTCGAAAATTTGCATACGTGTTCTTCTTCTTCCCCATTTGACATTTGCATACTTTCTGTTTCCTTCTTCACCCGGTGACTAGCGTCAGGAATGGAGCTTTAACGTTTGCATGAGCGACGTTTCCAACTGTGCCAGTGCCTTTATGAGTGAATTCCGACTATGCAGTCCTTGACGAAAGTTGTATTTTTGCCTCGTATCACAGCACAGAATCGTTGGGCATGGTTAAGTAGTGCAAACTGAACTATGTTCAGAAGTTGAAATTTGAACCCCCTCCCCTCGCTACTGAACCACGCTCAGCGATTCAGATTTTGAGCTGAAAATTTAAGTTTAAGTCTAAGCTTTAGAAAGCATTTAATGAGACACAAAAAATAACGGTATAAAATAGTTGTTCGTTACTCCAAAGTCTAAAGCGCCCTCTATCGGAATTTTTTGAAAATTTTCTTTAAAATTTATTTTCAAGAAAATACTGACATAAAGAATAATTTTAGCAAAACGCGGCAGTAGTTAGAGCCTAATCTACGACACAAAGATCGGGAATAACTGATTTTTGTTCTGGGGGGAGAAGGGTTTCAAATTTCAAATTTCAGTTTACGCTACTTAACTACTCGTTAGGACTCAGATTTTTAGATCAAAATTTAAGTTTAAGTCTAAGCTTTCGAAATCATTTAAAGAAATACAAAAAATAACGTTAAAAAATAGTTGTTTGTTACTCCAAAGTCTAAAGCGCCCCCTATCGACATTTTTTGAAATTGAACTTTAAAATTTTATTTCAAGAAAATACTGGCATAAAGAAAATTTTTTGCAAAAACCGCAAACGAATCGACCAATTTTTCCATGTTTTATAATCATTTGAAATTTCGGACCCTAAACTTTAATGCCCCCTATCTCCTTGGGAATACGTCTGGGACCCTTAGTCTCCTATTTAATATTATTTGTCTTTAAGTGTACTATAACCCCTTAAAGTTCTGCCCATCTTTTATGAATCACCCTGTATATATATATGTAAGAAGATGGTATGTAAATAGTAGATTTACTGCAACAATAGACGCACAAATAGACGATGAATAACAAAATATGAACCTTAATACAGTCCTAGAAATATATTTCTACAATACTTGACTGGCAATTTCTTTTAAGCTAATTCACTTCCGGCCAAACATTCATAATATTTTTATTTACCAAAGAAAACAACTAGGCCTAACAGCGCCTTTACTGTATATTTCTCATTTCCAAGCTTGCTTCACAATAAAAATATTAAAATTAGAAGACTGGCTCTTTTCCAATTTTGAAGATGTTCCAATCTTGATCTCGCGATCCAAAATATTTATAACTCGTGCATTTAAATCATGGATAATAATAGTATACTAGAATGTCAGTTAATTTGATGATCATTTACGTCATAAAAGAGATGAAGTGTTCAAACTGGAATATATATATATATATATATATATATATACATGGAATATTGATGAAAAAATATTATTTTATAAATTGTGTTTTATTTTAGTTAGCATTAGCTTTAATTTTTGAAACCACTCAATTTTTAAATCAAATTAATGAATTATTTGAGTAGTTGTAGTATGATCCAATTGATCGCCCTATAGGCGTTACAGTTACAGTACTTTAAAAATTCAATAAATCATCAAGTAATATTAATTATAAATTAAATATAAATTATGAAATTACGCAAATTACATATTTTTGCCCATGTATGGCATCTAAAATTGTTTTATCGTTGTTATATTTTAGTAGTTTCACCAAGGGGTCAAAATGACCCCTTCCCACCATTCCACCGTCCCAGATAGGATTTTTCCGTCGTTCTAGTGTTACCTGTCTGTACTTTCCCCTGAATTTTGGCACCAGTATTTTCTAACAGTTTTCTTTGACGTACTTCATCTCATAAAAATAAGGCGGAGAAAACTTTTAGAAGTTATTGGTATTCAAATTCAAGAGGCCATACAAACTCTAAAAAAATCCACCTATAACAGCTGCCATTTTTATCTCAGAGCGTAGGCCTACTATTCAGGGGATGTTGACCAAGCTCTAAAGTAGACGCTCCGTATTTCAAAACGTAGTTCACTTTGCATGAGGTGTAATTGATCAAATAACACCAGCACTTTTGGTAATCTCATCGCATTTAACAGAAAGCAGAGTAAATCTGTTGAATATTTCGGTAAAATGTTTTCGTTATTGTTGCATTTATAAATAGAAATCTGGGTGCAGATTTGAGTGCTGCAACACCTTGTGTTTTTGGACAAAATAAATTAATAGTGACCCTGATTTCCTATACAAAAAACTTTTGTTGTAATGGGCTCTACACTTCTTAAATTTTGTCCAATCTTGTTCTAATTACTCTATCTACATGTGTAAAGTCCTGCAAAGGAAAAGTAAACAGTCCTACTAATTTAGCCACAAATAATAGTAAAAACGTAATAAACGTATCAAATAATTGGGAATAATGTTGACTTTAAATTGGTATCTTTAAAAAAAATCTTCGTCCTATCTCCATTTTAAAATGAATACAATTAATATATATTTTAACAGTAAGCTCTGAATTTGACACAATAAACAAATTCTACACCCTTCAGATAGCCTGTATATGCAAACAATATCCTCAAAATTTACCATTTGCTCTTGCCTTATTTTAAATCTGACCCGATGCCGAATAACATTGATTTTAACAATTCCATGTCAAGTTTTTAAAAAAATTCAATTTCACTACTACGCTTCTTAGAAATTTATAAATTCTATCTAATAATATTCTGAATATTTTCAACACTATTTCTAAGAACGCTTTACTTTCACTTTCCGTATGCATTAAAGAAATAGAATTTCGGGCATTTTATCAGAACATATCTTCTCAATTTTTTTTTCTTTATTTCCCTATTTTGCCTTAAAACTTGACTTGTTACAAATATAGCTCCACCAACATTTACTCGATGCATATTTCTCCCACTCACAAAAATATCCTATCTAACTAACAATTATTGAACACGCTGCACCGCGATATGAAATGTAAATTAGTTTGTGGAATTCTTGATGCATTTCCTTTTAGAATAAATTTTCTTGCCCTGAGCATTGGGATTCCTTTTTATTTTAACGTAGAAGGGTTTATTAAGAAAATGAAAGGATTTATTTGATTTAAAATTTTTGCAAAAGACATTATTTAAGTATCAAATTTTACATTCATTTAGAATATCATATTATGAAATAATTCAGCGTTATAAAGTCGTGGTTAAATTTCAAAGTGGTTGTTAATAATTAAGGTATAGAAAGATCGATGACCAATAGGTTGTCTGCACCTAATGTATTTGGTTGTCCGGAAAGTTCGTGCCGGTTGGGAAAATAAATTCGTACCGGAAAATTCTGCCCGTTAGTTATTAGACATTAGATATCGGAATCAATGTCTAATAATTAATTGATAGAATTTTCCGGTACGAATTAAATTTCCCAACTGGCATGAACTTTCCGGACAACCCAATATATTTTATATATATAAAACGCTAATGTACGGGGCGGCGAAAAAGCGGCTACTTGTTTTTTGCCGATGGCAACAAATAATTGATCATTGTTGTATTGACATTGTCACGTAACATTTCACATTTTTAAAACATGCGTCACTATTAAAAATTATATTGTTTGATTACTTAACAATATTTAATTGTTTGTGTGTTAAATTTTGAGTGTTAAATTTTACACATGTTTTAATTCTGTTGCCCTGCTACGAAACTAAATTTCAGCAAAAACAGAGACAAGAATTTAAATGGAGATTCTACAGTTTCAATCGTGATAAAATTTAATGAAAATGACGTCATTTTTTTACAATCTTAGTAAAATGTTTTAGTTAATGAAAACACGCGTTATTCTTTTTTGTCTAACACTACATCAGTTTCAACAGCGGAAAGTAGTATTCCGTTATTTTAAGGTTGTGAAATAAGGAATGTGATTTATGAAACAAGTTTTACTTAATTTGCATCTATCATATCGTTTGTAACTCTGGCAAAATCTCTGTTCGGAATTATTTTTAATACATTTTTATTCCGCTTGATTTTCCTAACATAATAAAATCTTGCGTATAGTTTTTTTTCTTTCACAACTTCTATTGAACCTGCATATTACAAGTACTTCCACTTATTCAGTTTTGACGAGAATACAGATTATTTTAAAAAAACAATTACATTATTGCCAGAGTTGGTCAAATTTGTAATTGCAATTATCTGCAATGTAATTATAATTTAATAGTAAACAGAGTTTCGCCAAATAATGGGATGGGTCGCGATTCCCGCTACAGCGCTACAAGAACTTTTTACAGCATGTAATTGCAACTTTAATCACTTACATACAATTAAATTGTAATTATATTGCAAATAATTGCAATTGCAAATTTACCCAACTCTGAATTGCCATCATCGTTCATGTTTGTCGACAAACTTGGCAATAGACCCCATTACAAATTATCGGACGAATAAGAAAACTGTTGCTTAGTTTTGATTACAAATTTTAGGTAAGACATTTTTACAAGTGAATTTTTATTTAGTCTTTTTTTAATTTCACGTTTTATAAATTGTTTTTACGCTTTTCGCGTTTTAACGATCGGATTTCAACCTTTATAAAAAATGTAGTACATTTCCTCCTCTTCTCAAAAACCATTTTTTAGAAGTAGAGATTTTCGATGGAAATACTGATTAAAACTCACAAGACCCCACGTACACAAACCCAACACGTACAATAACAGCCCCATTTTTTAGGCACGGGCAACGCCGGAGGATCTGCTAGTTTACTGTAAAATGCTTTTGAATTTGATTCTAAGTGTATATGATATATATTTTTAATATTTTCACTGTATGTGTTTAATATTTTTGAAATATTTTTCAGAAGTTATTTTGAATATAAGTCTTACTCGTTAATTTCACGTTTTATAAATTGTTTTCCCGCTTTTCGCGTTTTAGCGATCGAATTTCAACCTTTATACAAAATGTAGTACATTTCCTCCTCTTCTCAAAAACCGTTTTTTGGAATTAGAGATTTACGATGAAAATACTATAGTTGCCATATTAAAGATTCATGGGCGTAAAACTCACAAGACCCGCGTACACAAGCTCAACACGTGCAACGACAGCCCCATTTTTTAGGCACGGACAACGCCTGGCGGATCTGCTAATTTACTGTAAAATTCTTTGGAATTTGATTCTAAGTCAACATAATATATTTTTTTAATATTTCCATTGCATGTGTTTGACATTTTCAAAATATTTTTCAGCAGTTATTTTGAATATAATATTTGAATCAATTTTTCAGCAGTTATTTTGAATATAATACACAGCTTAAATTTCAATAACTTTTTACTCTCTTCTATCTATAATAGAAGAAAGTATTGTAATCGAATTTTTTTCTACTTTCGGTTTTCGACGAATTTACACGTTTTAGGGGTCAGAGATTCCGAAACACATGTTTTTACAAAATGTCTGTGTGTCCGTGTGTCCTCTTTGTATCATCAAAAAGCGTATGAAGTTATACCTGGAATTGAGCCAAATTTCATTTATAGGCTTTTGAATATGGCCAGCAGGTCCCACTTGAATTTGGTGACAAGAACGCTGTGATAGAGATTTTTATTCCATTTTCATTATTGTATCATCGAAAAGTGTACGAAGTTATGCAGATAGTTAAACCAAATTATTTGTATATTATTTTTACTATGGCCTGCGGGTCCCAGTTGAATTTGGGGATATTCTGCCGGAAGGAGGCACTGTGATAGCCCTTTAAAGATTTCAAATTCAGAAAGGTGTACAAAAATATTAGAAATCCTAAAAGTTTTTTTTTTCGTTAAATGTTCGGCCGCAATTTTTGTTTTGCCTCTATCTTAAAAAATGGCTGAGATATAGCAAGTTGAAATTTTAGTGTGGCTGACATTTTGAAACAAAACAGCAGGATTCCTCCATAAAGAGTATAATTTATGAAATTTAGTGAGCATGCTTTCTCCCAATTTTCTTTCATTGTTGTAACCATCGTTCCAACTCTTATATACTTAATACTATATATTCCTATTCGCCAGCGTCAAATTCTCGCAACCCGGCAATTTGGTGACAAAAATAGGTTGCCATAAATGAAGCTAATTTGGCTATAGCTGACTAATTTGGCTAAATTCTGAATCAAATTCAATATTGTCGAGAACTGTGGATGAATCTTCTGTAATCGGGTTCCACGCATTTTATTAATTTTATAAATTAGTTAAAATCTTAAAACCATGGAATAAGGAAGCTATTTTTTCCCACCGGTACAGACCAGAAGAACTTTTCATAGTCATGTTGTACATCGGCTACCCGTGTAACGAAGGGTGACTCGCATCCAGGTAACTTAACGATTCGCAAGCAGTTGACATACAACAGAATGACGAAATATATTGATTTTATTGGTGATGTGATACCAAATTTTGGAGTATTAATATGTATGAGATAGAAGAAAGTTTTAGGATATGCACATCCGATTAGTTCTGTCATTTTTTACATACTATTTACTAGTACAATGTTAACTCCAGTAATTGTTCAGGACATTTTCCTGTTTTCAGTACTATTCATTTCTCGAAATTTTAGTTAATTGTTAGTAATTTACTTTCTATCTAAGCACAAGCTTTCTAAATATTTTATCTATACATATATGTAGAGTTAAATATTTAATCATTAAAGTTTAACACTAGTTTAGATAATTCAACATCCATGTCAGATAACTACAAAATATTATCATCGGATTTCAACCAATCTATTATTTACTATTGCACTTCCCATTTACAGTCATGAGTAAGTCTATGATGTTGATCGGTATAATATATTTCTGGAGAACCCACAGTTTTACTGGGACCATAAATCACTTGAATAGATCAAACCACTAAAATCAAACTGGGTTACATTATCTACAATTATTTGACTTCCCGTCATGATTTATTGTAGTTGAGAAACATTTCTATGTTTACATAGCCAACGTACTTTGCTGAAAATTAATGTCACTCGTGTAACTCCATTTATATAACCTGTTGTTGAAATTAAATGAGTGTGGCAATTGGGTGAAAACTGAATATGAAATCATTCAAAAATCGAAAGTTTATTCGAATATTAACTTAAAAAATAAAATTTAAAAAAATGAAGGAATAACTTTGAAGTAAAGAAAAAAAAGTTAAAGAGCAAAGCAAAGTAAACTTATGCATGAGCATTTATAGTTAAAATAAGTTTTTAAGTGTTTACATCAATAAAACATCCATGGAGCTTTTTCGACTATAGATCAATTTTAATATTTGGTGCAAAAGATGTAAAGTAAGATTTAAATATATACATTAACTTTCCTGTTATTTTAACATTTATTTTATTCATTTTATTCTTAAATGAATTTTATTTTAGCGAAGAAAAAGTTGAATTTTATATGATGATTGATACTTATTTTCTACGTAATTATTACATAATTTAATGCTTTTTTATCCATTTTTCTATTTCCTTCTGTTTCTGAAAAATTGTCAGCGAAGCCCCGCCTTTTCTACTGTCAGTTAAATTTGATTGGCTGGCTATCTCTCTCCTGTTTGGCTGATGAAGATTTCAGTCGAATTCCTTACTTTTCTTTCATGTTGTAGTACAAATGTGCTACATCTATACTTTTTTGTTCCTGCCACCTGTAAGATGTGATATACAACTACTCATATACAGGGAGTGGAGTTGATTACAACTGGGAATCCCATTTACACACTCAACTGTTACTGTTACTGTTACTGTTACTGTTACTGTTACTGTTACTGATATGGAAATTGAGATAAACAAATCCTATATTCATGTGAACGCTTGGTTTAGGTACATACCTGGACCGAGTGAAAATTCTATTGTCATTTTCAGGCTCCAATAGAACCTCCCAATACTGTTGCCAGGGTAACGACAGGATTTTATTTTGATTACAAAGCTGGCTTTGTCCTCTCAACTAGTACAGTCATAGTACAGTCATGACTCATAGTACAGTCATGTAAGCAGCTATTTTTTTCAATTTCAGACTACTCGAATGCTACTACTTTTTAACAATGTTAACATTCTCATTTTTATTCATGGGATAAATAAGTATTTTTATTTCTGTGCGTTAAAAAATGATCATGTGATTATATTCAATAGTTTCTTCAGTAGTAATATTTTTCTCTACGATAAAACTTATTTTTAAATTTTCCAAAAGTGAACTTGCTTCATTCAACCTTGTGAGAAATTGAATTGCAGTCATCCCTCGAAAGAGAAACAAACAGTGAAAAGCAGAATGTGATAATATCGTATATAGAGGGTGGAGCTTTATTTATTACTGTGGTAAGATTCTTTGGAATCACTGAGAAAATGTGATTAATTCATTTCCATAAATGTTGTAAATTATTTTTAAATAATAACGAGTTTTAATTTATTGGTTGTTAATTGTTTATGCATTATTCTTTCTGGATATTGGAATAAGAAGGTAGGAATCGTGGTAGGTAATTGTAGGAAGGTAAGAATTAGAGGAATCGCGTTAAAGAATATAGACTGTAAATTCCAGTGACATATTCTTCCAAGAACTTCATTTATTTAAGATAAATGAAGAATAGTAATAAAATAAACAAAGTCAGGTCCTAATTAAAGCATAAGCAAGCCGGTCTGCTGCCGGGAACCCCTGATTGTGGGAGCTCCTAATTTGCTATCACCCTTTCGATTTTTATTGTTGGAATATAATGAAGTATTGTCGTTTATATCATTGTAGAAGGATGTATATATTTTGCCTAATCTTCCAATATAAGATTTTACACAGCAATTCTTTTTATCAATTTTAATCGTAATACACATTTCAATCAACATTTTGTATTTTTACTATAGATGAAATTAAAGACAAAAAACGCAATTATCCAAATATAGATTTATATGTACCACAGTATGATCATTTACAGGGCCGGGTAAACGAGAGTGGGGGATACAATCTATTAATCTAATTCTTTAGTTATCTATCAAAGTGTTAACTGATATGCATGAATTAAGCTTTGGCAGCCATCTACATAATAAATTTGAATAACTTTTAAATTTTGAATAGTAACACTTAGGTGTCGGAAAATATTTGACACGTTCAACATTATTCCCGCAAGTCATTTGGACCAAAAGTTTTGGAATTACAATTATTCAAAGTTTTAATCCTTTTAATGTTAAAATACTTTTACATATTATCTTCAATATTTCGTGTAACGCAAAATTTTTGTATGCACATAGTACTTCTAAGCCCAAACATTAATTAATATATAAAAAATATATAAATTAAAAAAAATGTCAATCGATTGATAAATAATTTCCATACCCATATAGAAAAATTTGCTTTCTTCCCCCGAGTTGTTTCTGATTTATCTTTAAAGAATCAGAATAATGTAGACAGAGGAAATGATGTATAATACTAGTATGTGCTCCATGTTTATACTAATACTTTGCACCGGGTTTCAAAAATGGGATAACGCCTCATGTTGATTCTTCCTAAAATATTTATTATATCTGAAACTAAGATTATAAACGTTGTATAAATTTGTATACAGGCTAATTAAAAGATGAATTATGCCCTCCAGATTCGACCGGGATAGCTTAGTTGGTAGAGCAAGGCAGCTTCAGCCAAGAGATCCCAGGTTCGAATCCTGGCCCGGACATTTTTTTGTGTCCAGTTGGAAAATTACAATTCATATAATTAAAGGATGTATATATGCATATACGTATATATATTTCATCGCAAAAAAATTCTCAACTACTAGGGAAAATTTCCGCATGTGTTTCGAGAGTAGATACGTTTATAGTATGTTTTATTTAATTCTCTTTATAAAATAAACCGTGTCTCGCTTACATGTGTTAATTTTATCAGTAAATGTGTATCAGTTTTCTAATGACACACTTCCGAATGCAATATTATGTATTTAAGTACGTATATAATGCATGTATTTAAGATGGTTTCATTTAAGCGGTTACCTGAACACGCAAAACTCTCACTTTTGGGCGATGACCAATCGACATTCATTAATTCAAAAACCTTACATTCTCAAAAACATTGGCGTATGGTGTGTTGTATCACTGAAAAGGATTGTTAGACCTCTGTTAGAAGTGAATAAATGAGATTCTTGGTTCCAACAAGATGGTACAACATGCCATACAAGTAATGAAATTATGGACATGCTTGAAGAATTTTTGGCAATCGACTCATCTCAAAAAATTTTTGGCCACCTCGATCCCCTGATCTGAGCATCCCGGACATTTATCTGGGGGGATATTTAAAGAACAAAATTTATGCAAATAATCCTCAAACAATAGATGATCTGAAAATTACCATTACTCAAAGAATACAAGAAGTCACCCCCAGCATGTTAAGAGCCTACGCTAGTCACGCGAAGAAACGCTTCAGCTAATGTTAAGTCTATGGGAAGGTTATCGCGCGATTTCTCGCTCGCATTTTAATATTTTTAAATGATTCTTTTTGCATAGGATAGTTGAGGTCGATCTCTAACGTTGTTAGTTTTTACTTTTTTGATTTTGGTTACGGATTTTTTATAAGCGGACATTTTCAATTTTGGAACCGGTTCTGAAAGTGAAATTACCCTTATATAAAAAAAACTGGAACCAAAATCGAAAAAGTAAAAACTAACAACGTTAGAGACCGACCTCAGCTATCCTATGCAAAAAAGAATCATTTAAAAATATTAAAATGCGAGCGAGAAATCGCGCGATAACCTTCCCATAGACTTAACATTAGCTGAAGCGTTTCTTCGCGTGACTAGCGTAGGCTCTTAAACGCGTTTCTACAAACATACACAAACGAGTTCAGTTTTGCCACCTAGAAAGGGGTGGACATTTTAAACATTTTTTATAAATGTATGTTGAGTATTTTTTCCTACGTGATGTTAAAAGTGCTTTCTATCATTAGCATAAAGTAATCGTTTTAAGGGGGGGGGGGGGGGGTTGTGTGTGTGAATAATAAATACATTTATCATCGGTACGGAAACTTTTAGAACACTCGGTATAACTCTAATCCCCACGCGAAAATTAAAGAAAAACCCTGGCACAATTCTCTTAAAATGCGAAATCTCCGAATATCTATGAAGGCACTGGGAAAAATAAATGAATAATTTGTCCGATTATTTCTATACGCCAGCAAAGTGTGACGTCACTGTAATGGCTGCTGGAGACAAGAAGTTTCGGTTTCCCATTAAACGTTAATGTAAGCAAAAAATAAAGTCGTGTTAACAGTATTCATAAATTTATTTAAGAAATTTCTGTTACAGTTTTACTAAATCTTAGGTAAGACATTCATATGCATTCAACAAACTTCTGATTAAGTGCGTCATTTTTTTTTTTTTTTTTTTTTATTCATCAACAAAAAAAGATAAACCTTCATGGAGAGCATCAATGGCGGATGTTTTGAATATTTGAATGTAATTTTAAAATGTTTTTAAGGTTTTAATTTCTTGTAGTTGATATTTCTATTAGTCAGGCGTTCCCTATGTTAAGTTTCATGTGAGTTGAAATGTGTTTCTGCTGTTTCTCTCTTTTTTTTTTTTTCTAACAGCTAGAGCACTAATGATAATTTTATCAAATGACTCTTCATAGTTACTGGATTATATTTTTTTGCGCGGCCATCGCATAGTTACATGCAGGAAGACTGTATATATCTTTATAAAATTTTATTAAATACTAGAAAGTAAACAACTGAATATAGACATTTTCGGTAATCAAGTAAAATAATTAAGAAAAAAACAACACAAATAACATGGAAACGACTAAAAAATACATTTAAACTGCAGGAATATCAAGCAAAATATATTAAAATATCACCCTTGCTTTACGATTCAGCAGAGAAATTTATGTAAATAATACACCAAATGAAGAAAAAATTTAAAAAAAAGAAAAGAAAAAACCCCAGCAGAAACACAATTTAACTCAGATGAAACTTAACATAGAGTACGTCTGAGTAATATAAATATCAACTAAAGGAAATTAAAACCTTAAAAACATTTTTAAATTACATTCAAATATTCAAAACATCGGCCATTGATGCTCTGCATGAAGGCTCATCTTTTGTGATGAATTTTAAAAAATGAAGCACTTAATCAGAAGTTTGTTGAATTCATATGAATACCTTACCTCAGATTTAGCAAAACTGTAACAGAAATTTCTTTAAAAAATTTATTAATACTGTTAACACGACTTTATTTTTTGCAAACATTAACGCTCAACGGGAAACCGAAACTTCTTGTCTCCATCAGCCATTACAGTGACGTCATCACTTCGCTGGCGTATAAACAACTTCAGTAAACGTTTTTTTTTTTTTTTTTTTTTTTTTTTTTTTTTTTTTTTTTGAAAAAGTACATTTACATTTTACATTACAAAAGAGAACATTTATATTTCTCTTTATTAAATAAAGGTACCGTTATTTAATACTTAGATACCTTACTTAAAATTCTTTTCAGTTTAAAGCTGAAGTAAGTTGAGATAAGTGTGGAGCGGGGTTATTTATTATTATTATTTATTATTTCCATCCGGGACACAGGGATGGAAGTTTAAAACTGCAGGAAATCGGAAAACGTAAAAAAAAAAGTCCTTTCGGCCTGAACCTGGAGGAAAAAGTAGCTTTCCTATATCTTCGTTTTAAAATGTTAGCTAATATTACTCGAAAGCAGCAAGCTAAAATGCAAAGCACCGTTACAGAGTATTCATTAATACTGAATTGGAATAAGAAATCCGCCAAATTAGTGAGCTATAGCCAAGTTGGCTTCATTTATAGAAGTTTATTTTAGTCGCCAAATTTGGCGATATTTTGCCAAGTGTTGCCAAGCTTAGCGATAATTTGACGCTAACGGATATGAATATAGCTTTTTGCCTATGATTGGGAAAATGATTACAACAATGAAAGATAATAATTTGCGACAAATCATGTTCACTAAAATTCAAAAATTAGTCCCTGACTTTTTTGTAATCTGCTGTCTTGTTTCGAAATGTCAGCCACCCTAGAATTTCAAACTGCTTTATCTCAGCCATTTTTTAAAATAGAGGCAAAAGAAAAAATGCGCTGTAATCCTTGTATCAAGGCCTAACACTTAAACAAAAAATAAATGTGAATTTCTAATTTTTTGGATATTTCTTTTATTTTTAAATATTTTAGTAGGCGCCATTTTGAAACAAGATGGCGGACCGAGCTGGCCAATGAACTCGGTCGAGATATTGGTGAGTTTAATACACACACTTAGTTTCATCCAAATTGGTTTCGAAATACCAGTGCTATCGTATGACATAGATCATGTAGTAATACTATTAATTATCAATTTAATTAGATATTTAAATTAATCTATGAAATATAAAATATATTTACAATGTAGTATAAATTAAACATTAATTATTTAATAACAAGTCTAATATATATTTAAGTAGTAGTAAAAATAAAACATTAATTATTTAATAATATGTCTATAATATCAGTGGATTAACACAGCTGGCAGCAAAAACAATTTGAATTAAAATAATATCTCTTTTACATAATATATTCTTGTTAAGAATATCTGAAATGCTGTGCAAGTTGAATTAATTCTGTGTAGATTTATTCATATAGTAGTATTATATTTTATTTGAATTTAAAGTAAAACTACAAGTTAGTATTGTTTTTTAAAGTTTATTTATATAATTAAATCTAATGAAGCGAGTATGTAACTAATAAAGTGGATATCTAACTATATATTAATTAGGAATTATTATAATACCAATAGATGGCGACACTTTACCTTTCAGGTAGTTGTTGATAATATTGTTAATATTATATTTAATTTAACTATAGAGGGAGCTATTGATTGTATATTAATTTTACTTTCAGGAATTAAAATTGGATGGAGTAATATATATTCACGGATATAATTTTGTTATAAGTGTATTAAAACCAGAATTATTTTGTGTGTTTTTGAATCATTTTGTGTTTGGGTGTCATCGATGGGGTTGTGTTTTAAAAAAAGTGTGCTCTCAACTTGTCTTTCAAATCATTTCTCTCAACTCGACATAGTCAACATGTATGATGCATTGCCATGTGGATGTGAATATTATGCAGAAGTTGTGACATTTTAAGGATTCTGTATAATTATTGTGAGTAAAATATTTTATCTACACTTTACGCGTTCATATTTCCAATTTTATTATTTCAGAACTGTTATCTCGTGGTAATTTCGTGAGGTGTTAAATACAGTTTTTGGGATAATCGATGTGAGTGAAATATATTGTATATTCTTAATGGTTTTTTATTTCCTATTTAAATATTTCCAAATTTTAATATTTCCAATTGTTGTCTGGTAATAATTCAGTGTACCTGGATGATTCTACTGATCTTAGCATTATGCCAGTAGAATTATGAAACACTGAATTATTATTTAAAACACATGTGGGTGCATCCAGGCTGATGAGTACATGTGCATGTGTTTTTTCATATCCAATTCATATTTAATTCTCATGTGGTCCAATTTTCCATTGTATATGGTTCATATTTAATTTATTAATCCATTTGTATTTACTTAATTGCAACTCCAATTTATAATTTTTATATTTTTTCCCCCTTTCTCTCTATTTCTTTTATCTTTTTTCAATATTCTTTAGGTATGAGTAAAATTTGGCCAATTACCATTGAAGCACAAGCTATGGTAATATTATGTTTGCACATGTTAATTATTAGCTATGTGGTATTCTGTATACACAATATCATTAATTATCTCTTTGGAGATTTAAGTAGTATGATAATAGAACTTGATATGTTTTTTGAAATTCATAGATATTATAATTATATATATATATATATATATATATATATATATATATATATATATATATATATATATATATATATATAAACTTAATGTAAAATTAAACCATTGAAACATAAGGAATTGACCATACACAATGAAATCACAATACAAGATAGCAGAGTCAAATTACAAATTAAATTATGTAGTCCTAATAAATAAAATATTATTAATTGAAATGAAAACAAGTTGGAAATTGTACGTCAAACGTGACAAACGAGGTGCGTTCGTACTATAGCTAGTTATATAAATATTCAGATCTAGATGATTTTTAATTCTGTGAAATGAATTATATCGTCTGCAGATTAATTTCTGTAATAAAATAAGTATCTCGGTCGCTTGACGTTGAAACATCCGAAGCTCCTATAACAAAAAAGCACCGATTTAAAAAAAAAATTCAAATTTCTTAATAAATATTTTTATTAATATCTCCTGAAGTTTTGATTCGATTTTAATAAAATTTGAAATGTCTCGACAAAATTCTGCAAAGATAATATATCTTAAATTTTAAACCATTCGGTTGGGTAGTTTTTGCGTTGTTATATGCGGACGGACGGACGGACGGACGGACAGACGGACGGACCAAGCGACGTCAATAGGTGCTACGTATTTATATAATTACGAACGCACCTAAAAACAAGAGTATAAACACAAATGAAAGCTTATAATGTAATTCACTCTTTCAAGGGTAGAGAATCTATAATTATAAGCAAAAAACAATCGTTTTCTGTAGATAACACCAGCTTTATGTCAAAAATCATGTTATCTCGCTGCCCGAACCATCGTTAAAACAAGATTGAAAAACTAGAAAATCTTTTAAATGGAATATTATAAATCAAACAAACAATTTAAATAAGAGGGGAAAAAAGAAAACAAAGAAAAGTTTTATACTTCTTACATTAAATATTTACTTATTTGTTAACAATAATCCTATTAACACATGTTCAAAAATTGTATCTAACGAAAAAGGTTAATTTAACAGTTAAGAAGTATATCTTACAAATCATAAATTGCAACCAACGGTTGCAGTTATAATAGATTTAACTACAGAGATTACTACATTTTATCAAGATAAAAAGGGAAAAAAATTAAATAAAAACTATTAACTAAACTAGCTGGCTTCGCCCGCCAGCGGGCCCCTAATTTACATCGGTGCCTCGAAACTTTTGTATTCTCCGGCTCGCATCCCCCTCGAACCGAACGAACCTCCGACCCGGGTCCCCGCTGCCTTCGGCACCGTACACCGGTCGTGCTACGCACGCACCGGATAATCCCATAATTTGCATAATCCCTTAATTTATACATCGAATAGTATAAACCTCTAACTGAACTAATCTCCGACCCTTGTCCCCGCTGCCTTCGGCACCGTATACTGGTCGAAACTTTTGCATTCTCCGGCTCGCATCCCCTCGAACCGAACGAACCTCCGACACGGGTCCCCGCTGCCTTCGGCACCGTACACCGGTCGTGCTACGCACGCACCGGATAATCCCATAATTTGCATAATCCCTTACTTTGCACATCAAATAGTTTAAACCTCTAACTGAACTAATATCCGACCCTGGTCCCCGCTGCCTTCGGCACCGGATAATCCCTTAAATTGCACATAGAATAGTATAAACCTGTCACTGAACGAACCTCCGGCTCGGGTCCCCGCTGCCTGCGGCACCGTATAGCAGTCGTTCCGACCCTGGTCCCCGCTGCCTTCGGCACCGGATAATCCCTTAAATTGCACATAGAATAGTATAAACCTGTCACTGAACGAACCTCCGGCTCGGACCTCACGGGTGGCTGTCCACGAGTGGGTGATTTCGGTCCCCGCTGCCTGCGGCACCGTATAGCAGTCGTTCCGAACCTGGTCCCCGCTGCCTTCGGCACCGGATAATCCCTTAAATTGCACATAGAATAGTATAAACCTCTAACTGAACGAACCTCCGGCTCGGGTCCCCGCTGCCTGCGGCACCGTATAGCAGTCGTGCTGCGCACGCGCTGCAGTATACGTTAGTTCCGCCTTCCGCCACCAGGTGGCGCAAATAGAAAAAATAAACCTCGAATAAGATAAACCTCGAACTGAACGAACCTCTAGAACCCCACAGTTAAGATAAAAAAAACTTGAAGGGGGGGGGGGGGGGGGAGGACACTGCTTTTCCTTAAACAACAGAATTAGACTGCCGGAAAAAAAAATCTGATGTCAAACAACTTATTTAGACTACCGGACTTCTTGTTCAAAGACAGGGACCTGTAGGAAAACTTAAAACTGAAAAAAAAAAAAAAAAAAAAAAATCGATAACGGGCGAAGCCCGCTTTTCCCTATCATAATATCTGGTTGCCACTCTAAAACAAGAACTTAAGATACTCGTTATGGCAGTTTTTAGACGCGGCCTACTTCTTAAAATCGTAATATCTAGCCGGCACTGTAAAAGAAATCTTTCTTTTGCTTTAATTATACAAATAACGATGATTAATTACACAATAAAATATTATATCGGCTCCTAATGAAGATATGAGAATAATTTTTAGATATTCTGAAAGCAGAATCCATTTTGAGTCGCCCTGTCAAAGTTTAGAAATAATGCGCCCCTTAGATTCGGAAATGCCCCCCCCCCCCTCTGAAAGAACGCAGTTGAAAGTCACGTGACTATTTTATCTCTTTCAGAAATGACTTATCCACAGACGATTCGTCTGCGTTGAATGTTGAAATAAAAAAGAAGCTGTCTCTCCGGAATAGAAATAAATTCATTTGCCGTGTCATTAATGAGTTTTAATTGATATCTTCAAAAAATACTGGTCGATTTTTACGAATTTTTTTTTGTTGAATTCGCGGTTTTTATATACACGTGTTAGCAAATTTTCGCGAATGTAGAGTCATTATTTCCACTTGTTTCAAAAAGGAGTGGGGCGATTTGATCTCGTATCTGTCGACACTGCATTCTTTACGGCAACCTTTTTTCACGTCTGGGGTCGATGTTGGATGTCTGGTCAGTTTTTGGTCGAAATAAAGAAAAGTTACGGTCCGAATTTCAAAAAATTTGACGTTTTGGAACGACAAAAATCGGCCGCGTGTGTACCCCGATTTTCGGATCGATACCTCCGGTACATTTTTTTTAATTCGATGATGCGTTAAAAAGCGACGATTTGGATGTCTGCGATTATCAAAACGGAAATGTTTTTCGATTCTTTTTCCAGTTCGGTTTCGGTCGGTAATTAAAACACTTTCGCTCATTAATAACGCCCCGGGTCCGGGTCGGAGGCCCGACCCGATCGAAACTTGAGCGTCGCGCCTTTTTTGCGAATTTTTCGGTACGCGTCCGCCGTCGGTGCGTCGATTGGTCCAGGAGCCTTTGCGGGTACAAAGGCGGAGTGCACAGACACACACACACACACAGACGTTTACCGCGCTTAATATTAGTGACTAGCTGGCTTCGCCCGCCAGCGGGCCCCTAATTTACATCGGTGCCTCGAATTGTAGAAAATCTCAAATCTTGTAAAACCTCAAACCGGACGAACCGCCGACCCGGGTCCCCGCTGCCTTCGGCACCGTATACCGGTCGTGCTACGCACGCACAGGGTAATCCCTTAATTAGCACATTGAATTGTACAAACCTCTAACCGAACGAACCTCCGACCCTGGTCCCCGCTGCCTTCGGCACCGTATACCGGCCGTGCTGCGCACGCACCGGATAATCCCTTAAATTGCACATAGAATAGTATAAACCTCTAACTGAACGAACCTCCGGCTCGGGTCCCCGCTGCCTCTTGGATAACATTTTGTTCGGAAACAAACAGTAAGTATGGTACTGCTTTTAAAATTCTGAAGCAGAAATATTTAAAAAATACAGATCTCATCCACTCTGTCATGGAATCTTCAACTCAAAATGATACATACAAAGAGATTCAAGAAACGTTACTTCATTACCATTACAATACAAGCCCAGAATTCGAATCATCATTTCAAAACACAAACACACTATCAATAAAAGAATATAACAATTTTAAATTTACCCATAGAGAAATTCAATATGCAATTAACCAACAAAATAAAAAGAAAGCCCCAGGATATGATCGGGTAGATGGCAGAATTTTAGAAAATTTGATAAAAAATAATATGAAGCTTATAAAGTTATTATATAACAAATGTCTCTACCTTGGACCCTTTCCAGAAACGTGGAAGAAAGGAGTAGTCATCTATTTTAGAAAGAAAAACAAAGATCCATCAAAACCTGATTCATACCGTCCAATTACACTACTACCCATGATTGGTAAAATCCTAGAAAGATTAATAAAAAATAGAACTTTAACTTATCTTGAAGCAATAAACTATCTAAAAGATGAACAGTTCGGCTTCCGTGAAAACAGAAGCACTATATCAGCTCTGGAGAGACTTAAAGAGAAAATTGCACAATTATTACAAAAACATACTTATGTGGGCATCATATCATTTGATATTACAGGTGCTTTCGATTCAATAAACTGGCACCAATTATCAGAAATAATTGATGACTCACCGTTACCCAGATACCTCAAAACCTTATTAAAAAGTTATATAAGCAAAAGAAGTATAGGCTTAAATCAATATGAATATATAGAGTGGTTCAGGGTATTTAAAGGATGCCCTCAGGGATCCTGTCTTGGACCACTCTTATGGCTTCTTATAGCTAACTACATAATAAAAAATTATAAAAATCTATATGAAGATATTATTGTTTACGCAGATGATTTTTTGATTCCAATAGAGGGAAATACCGTAATAGACCTGGAAGTTACAACCAACAACAAAATAGTCCATTTTAAGAATATATGTGATGAACTCGGTTTAAAAATATCAACTCAGAAAACGCAATCAATGCTTTTCGGTAGCAATCTCCTCGAAAGAAGACTTCCGAGATTTAAATTAGAAAATATAAAAATAAAAGTAGTAAAAAATATTAAATATCTTGGCGTACTGTTAGATTCTAAATTCAATTTTACAGATCACATGAAAGACCTTCGAACAAAGATTGCAAACTTTGTAAACGGATTTAGAGGATTTCGATTCTTTAATAAAGGTATCAAATCAGACATCCTGAAAATATGGTATCAAACAGTCATAGAACGCCAAATACTATATGCTTACGAAATTTGGTATCCAAACTTGAATACTGATGGCCGCAAATTACTACGTTCAACTCAGCGTTTGGCATTATTAAACTTAATACGGACCTATAGGACTATCTCTCACGAAGCTCTGTATCTTCTTACAGGAACTCCACCAATCCTAATAAAAATACAGAATGAATTTCAGTACTACCAACTGAAAATAGGAAATAGAAATTTGTTAATCAATAACACACAGCTAAACATTAACAATATAATGCAGAAAGAAAAATCGTATCGATTCCTCAATTACTACAGAGTCCAAAATATCAGAATTATAGAAGATAGAAAATCCATCCATCCAAAAGAATACGATGTGGAAGCCTACACAGATGGTTCTGTCATGCCAGGGGGTGTAGCCAGTGCTTTCACCATATATAAAGATGGAAATAATATACATGATGAAGCAATACGACATCATCCACTGAATAACATATATCAAGCAGAATTAATGGCAATTTATAAAGCAATAAAATGGTTCTCTACCTCCGACTACAATAAACTACTAATTATTACAGATAGTTACTCTTCTATGGAAGTATTAAAAGTTGCTTTTCCTAGAAACTACATTATCAAAAACATTTACAATCAATTACTTCAAATTCCTGATAAATCCATTATAATAACATGGACTAAATCTCATGTGGGTGATACTGGCAACGAAAGAGCTGATCTCCTAGCAAAGCAAGCCATCTTACAAGACCAATATCAATCAAGAAAAGATATGTTGTTCCCCATTTCAATAGCAAAATTGTATTTTAAAAAGAAAACCATCTCTGACTGGCAAGCCATTTGGGACTCATGTAATAAGGGCAGAGATACCTATAAAATTATAAATAAAGTCGATCCAAATTATCTCTGCAAACAGCCAACACTGCCGTATTATCTGAGTAACCATGGCAGTTTCCCACAATACTTACATAAAATAAGAAAAAGAGCCTCACCTAGATGTCCATGCGATAAAGCAGAAGGAGATGCAGTTCACTACATATTCGGATGCTGCCCTCTTATGATCCATCACTTCCCTTTTGATAAGAACGAAACTCTCAGATATAACCTTCGTAATATCATTTTCAATCCTTCAAACTCTCAAAAGTTAAAAGAGAATTATAATATTCTCAATAAAAATTTCTCTTTCATTACGAAAGAATTTTAAAAAAAAAATTGACTGAACTGACCATTGACTTTCTGAACTAAAATACCATAAATTTAGGACATTATGAACTTATAGTACTTCGAAAATATTTTATATTTAACTTTCAATTTGCAAAAAATTGTTATTTTTTACCTTTTATATTTTATTATTGTTATGTAATTATATTCATTGTTTCAAATCTAATAAACAGGCGCCTCCTGCGGTGGGGGTTGGAACGGATGGGTGCTATCGGTGCCGGGTAGCGTTTATTTTTCCCCTCGTGGACTTATTGTTCCTATACCTCACGGGTGGCTGTCCACGAGTGGGTGATTTCGGTCCCCGCTGCCTGCGGCACCATATAGCAGTCGTTCCGACCCTGGTCCCCGCTGCCTTCGGCACCGTATGACGGTCGTGCTACGCATGCACCGGATAATCCCTTAAATTGCACATGGAATAGTATAAACCTCTAACTGAACGAACCTGCGGCTCGGGTCCCCGCTGCCTGCGGCACCGTATAGCAGTCGTGCTGCGCACGCGCTGCAGTATACGTTAGTTCCACCTTCCGCCACCAGGTGGCGCAATCTGTTTATATGATCATAACTGAAATCGTTAAGACTTTCGATGTCTAGTCGAATGAGTCATACTCCGTCGTTTTCATGCCCGTAGAACCGAAGATAGGAAAGCGCCCCCTAGTGGTGAAAAAACGAAATAAAATCGGTAAGCTCTATCGATGTCGAGTCGAATTGATTTAGACTACCTGATTTCTAGTTCAAAGACAGGGACCTGTAGAAAAACTTAAAACTTGAAAAAAAAAATCGATAACGGGCGAAGCCCGCTTTTCCCTATCATAATATCTGGATAGGGGGTCCTTATTACTTTAATTATGATGTTTGGAATCAGTTTGGTGGACATCCGTAACATAGTTTCTTAGTTATAGAAACGGACCACAGTTAAAAGAAAAAAGCGGGCGGGGGGGGTTGGCGATGACACTGCTTTTCCTCAAACAACTTATGTAGACTACCTGTGTTCTAGTTCAAAGACAGTGAGCTGTAGAAAAACTTAAAACTAAAAAAAAAAAAAAAATCGATAACGGGCGAAGCCCGCTTTTCCCTATCGTAATATCTGGTTGCCACTCTAAAACAAAAACTTAAAATACTAAAACTTAAAATAATAATGCAGTTTTTAGACGCGGCCTACTTCTTAAAATCGTAATATCTAGCCGGCATTGTAATGGAAATCTTTCTTTTGCTTTAATTATACAAATAACGATGATTAATTATACAATAAAATAATATATCGGCTCGTAATGAAGATATGACAATAATTTTTAGATATTCTGAAAGCAGAATCCATTTAGCGTCGCCCTGTCAAAGTTTGGAATTTCTGCGCCTCTTAGAATCAGAGATGCCCCCCCCCCCTCTGTAAAACCCCAGTTGAACGTCATGTGACCTCACCTCCGTCAAAGAAAATGCCGATCCAGACAATCGTCTGGCTGTGCGTCTCCGATCTGGGAATCGCAGCTCGGAAAGAAAAGAAAAATAATTTTTTATCCATCGATTTTTAAAGGATTTTTACGGTTCTAATCGTCGCACGGAAACGATTTTTCGAATTTATGAGACCTGACGACGTCCCGGTTGCGTACGTGCGACTTACGAATTTCTGGCCCCCCGACTTCCGGAG
The DNA here is from genome assembly GCA_963931845.1 of Maratus michaelseni. Classification (NCBI taxonomy): domain Eukaryota; kingdom Metazoa; phylum Arthropoda; class Arachnida; order Araneae; family Salticidae; genus Maratus; species Maratus michaelseni. The sequence continues at coordinate 256,111,405 of OZ007596.1, read as the reverse complement.
ATAGGGGTCGGACCTGCGCTGCGGTTTGGGGCTTAAATCGCTCCCTGGGAACCCCCTGCCTTTTCCTTCCCGGACCGGACGTGTACCGGCAACCTTTTTCAACCGGTACCCCTTTTGCGTTGTTATATGCGGACGGACGGACGGACGGACGGACAGACGGACGGACCAAGCGACGACAATAGGTGCTACGTATTTATATAATTACGAACGCACCTAAAAACAAGAGTATAAACACAAATGAAAGCTTATAATGTAATTCACTCTTTCAAGGGTAGAGAATCTATAATTATAAGCAAAAAACAATCGTTTTCTGTAGATAACACCAGCTTTATGTCAAAAATCATGTTATCTCGCTGCCCGAACCATCGTTAAAACAAGATTGAAAAACTAGAAAATCTTTTAAATGGAATATTATAAATCAAACAAACAATTTAAATAAGAGGGGAAAAAAGAAAACAAAGAAAAGTTTTATACTTCTTACATTAAATATTTACTTATTTGTTAACAATAATCCTATTAACACATGTTCAAAAATTGTATCTAACGAAAAAGGTTAATTTAACAGTTAAGAAGTATATCTTACAAATCATAAATTGCAACCAACGGTTGCAGTTATAATAGATTTAACTACAGAGATTACTACATTTTATCAAGATAAAAAGGGAAAAAAATTAAATAAAAACTATTAACTAAACTAGCTGGCTTCGCCCGCCAGCGGGCCCCTAATTTACATCGGTGCCTCGAAACTTTTGTATTCTCCGGCTCGCATCCCCCTCGAACCGAACGAACCTCCGACCCGGGTCCCCGCTGCCTTCGGCACCGGATAATCCCATAATTTGCATAATCCCTTAATTTGTACATCGAATAGTATAAACCTCTAACTGAACTAATCTCCGACCCTGGTCCCCGCTGCCTTCGGCACCGTATACCGGTCGAAACTTTTATATTCTCCGGCTCGCATCCCCCTCGAACCGAACGAACCTCCGACCCGGGTCCCCGCTGCCTTCGGCACCGTACACCGGTCGTGCTACGCACGCACCGGATAATCCCATAATTTGCATAATCCCTTAATTTGTACATCGAATAGGATAAACCTCTAACTGAACTAATCTCCGACCCTGGTCCCCGCTGCCTTCGGCACCGTATACCGGTCGAAACTTTTGTATTCTCCGGCTCGCATCCCCCTCGAACCGAACGAACCTGCGACCTGGGTCCCCGCTGCCTTCGGCACCGTACACCGGTCGTGCTACGGACGCACCGGATAATCCCATAATTTGCATAATCCCTTAATTTGCACATCGAATAGTATAAACCTCTAACTGAACTAATCTCCGACCCTGGTCCCCGCTGCCTTCGGCACCGGATAATCCGTTAAATTGCACATAGAATAGTATAAACCTGTCACTGAACGAACCTCCGGCTCAGGTCCCCGCTGCCTGCGGCACCGTATAGCAGTCGTTCCGACCCTGGTCCCCGCTGCCTTCGGCACCGTATACCGGCCGTGCTACGCACGCACAGGATAATCCCTTAAATTGCACATAGAATAGTATAAACCTCTAACTGAACGAACCTCCGAAAATAAACGCTACCCGGCACCGATAGCACCCATCCGTTCCAACCCCCACCGCAGGAGGCGCCTGTTTATTAGATTTGAAACAATGAATATAATTACATAACAATAATAAAATATAAAAGGTAAAAAATAACAATTTTTTGCAAATTGAAAGTTAAATATAAAATATTTTCGAAGTACTATAAGTTCATAATGTCCTAAATTTATGGTATTTTAGTTCAGAAAGTCAATGGTCAGTTCAGTCAATTTTTTTTTTAAAATTCTTTGGTAATGAAAGAGAAATTTTTATTGAGAATATTATAATTCTCTTTTAACTTTTGAGAGTTTGAAGGATTGAAAATGATATTACGAAGGTTATATCTGAGAGTTTCGTTCTTATCAAAAGGGAAGTGATGGATCATAAGAGGGCAGCATCCGAATATGTAGATGCAGTTAGCTACACCTATACAGTTATTTTTTAGTTACTACAGTTATTTTTTACCTTTTATATTTTATTATTGTTATGTAATTATATTCATTGTTTCAAATCTAATAAACAGGCGCCTCCTGCGGTGGGGGTTGGAACGGATGGGTGCTATCGGTGCCGGGTAGCGTTTATTTTTCCCCTCGTGGACTTATTGTTCCTATACCTCACAGGTGGCTGTCCACGAGTGGGTGATTTCGGTCCCCGCTGCCTGCGGCACCGTATAGCAGTCGTTCCGACCCTGGTCCCCGCTGCCTTCGGCACCGTATGACGGTCGTGCTACGCATGCACCGGATAATCCCTTAAATTGCACATGGAATAGTATAAACCTCTAACTGAACGAACCTGCGGCTCGGGTCCCCGCTGCCTGCGGCACCGTATAGCAGTCGTGCTGCGCACGCGCTGCAGTACACGTTAGTTCCACCTTCTGCCACCAGGTGGCGCAATCTGTTTATATGATCATAACTGAAATCGTTAAGACTTTCGATGTCTAGTCGAATGAGCCATACCCCGTCGTTTTCATGCCCGTAGAACCGAAGATAGGAAAGCGCCCCCTAGTGGTGAAAAAACGAAATAAAATCGGTAAGCTCTATCGATGTCGAGTCGAATTGATTTAGACTACCTGAGTTCTAGTTCAAAGACAGGGACCTGTAGAAAAACTTAAAACTTAAAAAAAAAAAATCGATAACGGGCGAAGCCCGCTTTTCCCTATCATAATATCTGGATAGGGGGTCCTTATTACTTTAATTATGATGTTTGGAATCAGTTTGGTGGACATCCGTAACATAGTTTCTTAGTTATAGAAACGGACCACAGTTAAAAGAAAAAAGCGGGAGGGGGGGGGGGGGGGGGTTGGCGATGACACTGCTTTTCCTCAAACAACTTATGTAGACTACCTGAGTTCTAGTTCAAAGACAGTGAGCTGTAGAAAAACTTAAAACTAAAAAAAAAAAAAAAAAAAAAATCGATAACGGGCGAAGCCCGCTTTTTCCTATCATAATATCTGGTTGCCACTCTAAAACAAAAACTGAAAATACTCGTAATGCAGTTTTTAGACGCGGCCTACTTCTTAAAATCGTAATATCTAGCCGGCACTGTATTGGAAATCTTGCTTTTGCTTTAATTATACAAATAACGATGATTAATTATACAATAAAATAATATATCGGCTCGTAATGAAGATATGACAATAATTTTTAGATATTCTGAAAGCAGAATCCATTTAGCGTCGCCCTGTCAAAGTTTGGAATTTCTGCGCCTCTTAGAATCAGAGATTGGGACCCCTCTGAAAAAAACCCAATTGAACGTCACGTGACCACCGTAAAAAAATTGCGCCTCTACTCTTGAAAATATTCCTCTTGTCTGAAAATATCCGGTCACGTGTCGTTTTTCTGCATTGGTTACAAATGATTAGAAATAGATTGCTTCATTAACCGGTTTTTAATTCATATCTTCCGATTTTACTGGTCGAATTGTACAATCTTTTTTTTGTTGAAATCAGGATTTTTTTTTACGTGTGATGGCCGATTTGGGGGTCCAGAGATTAATTCTTTCATTGTTTTTCGAAAACGGACTTGAGCATTACATGAAAGCTGTCAGGTGAATTTGCTCTTTCTTCCTTCCAAACATCTGCGTTCCAGGCAGTCTGCGGTTACCACATGCTGCGCCGAAAGAATTAAAAAATTATTTTTTATTGATCGATTTTTAAAGGATTTTTTAAGTTCTAATGGTCGTACGGGATTGATTTTTCGAATTTCTGAAAGCAAATGCTCTCCTGAATCTGTCTGTCCCGTTTCCGAATTTCTGACCCCCCGACTTCCGTAGATCCGGGTCGGTTTAAAAACCCGCACTGCGGTTTGGGGCTTAATTTGCTCCTGGCAACCCTGCCTTTTTCGAGAATCGTCTCCACCGGCAACCCTCGGCGGAGGCGAACTTTTCGCTGTTTTGACTTCTCTTCCTACTTCGGTTTCGGTCGGTAATTAAAACACTTTCGCTCATTAATAACTCCCCGGGTCCGGGTCGGAATCCCGACCCGATCGAAACTTGAGCGTCGCGCCTTTTTTGCGAATTTTTCGGTCCGCGTCCGCCGTCGGTGCGTCGATTAGTCCAGGAGCCTTTGCGGGTACAAAGGCGGAGTGCACAGACACACACACACACACACACACACACACAGACGTTTACCGCGCTTAATATTAGTGACTAGCTGGCTTCGCCCGCCAGCGGGCCCCTAATTTACATCGGTGCCTCGAATTGTAGAAAATCTCGAATCTTGTAAAACCTCAAACCGGACGAACCGCCGACCCGGGTCCCCGCTGCCTTCGGCACTGTATAACGGTCGTGCTACGCACGCACCGGGTAATCCCTTAATTAGCACATTGAATTGTACAAACCTCTAACCGAACGAACCTCCGGCCCTGGTCCCCGCTGCCTTCGGCACCGTATACCAGTCGTGCTACGCACGCACCGGGTAATCCCTTAATTAGCACATTGAATTGTACAAACCTCTAACCGAACGAACCTCCGACCCTGGTCCCCGCTGCCTTCGGCAGCGTATACCGGTCGTGCTGCGCACGCACCGTATAATCCCTTAAATTGCACATAGAATAGTATAAACCTCTAACTGAACGAACCTCCGGCTCGGGTCCCCGCTGCCTGCGGCACCGTATAGCAGTCGTTCCGACCCTGGTCCCCGCTGCCTTCGGCACCGTATGACGGTCGTGCTACGCATGCACCGGATAATCCCTTAAATTGCACATGGGATAGTATAAACCTCTAACTGAACGAACCTGCGGCACCGTATAGCAGTCGTGCTGCGCACGCGCTGCAGTATACGTTAGTTCCACCTTCCGCCACCAGGTGGCGCAATCTGTTTATATGATCATAACTGAAATCGTTAAGACTTTCGATGTCTAGTCGAATGAGCCATACCCCGCCGTTTTCATGCCCGTAGAACCGAAGATAGGAAAGCGCCCCCTAGTGGTGAAAAAACGAAATAAAATCGGTAAGCTCTATCGATGTCGAGTCGAATTGATTTAGACTACTTGAGTTCTAGTTCAAAGACAGGACCTGTAGAAAAACTTAAAAATTAAAAAAAAAAAAAATCGATAACGGGCGAAGCCCGCTTTTCCCTATCATAATATCTGGATAGGGGGTCCTTATTACTTTAATTATGATGTTTGGAATCAGTTTGGTGGACATCCGTAACATAGTTTCTTAGTTATAGAAACGGACCACAGTTAAAAGAAAAAAGCGGGGGGGGGGGGTTGGCGATGACACTGCTTTTCCTCAAACAACTTATGTAGACTACCTGAGTTCTAGTTCAAAGACATTGAGCTGTAGAAAAACTTAAAACTAAAAAAAAAAAAAAAAAAAAAAAAATCGATAACGGGCGAAGCCCGCTTTTTCCTATCATAATATCTGGTTGCCACTCTAAAACAAAAACTGAAAATACTCGTAATGCAGTTTTTAGACGCGGCCTACTTCTTAAAATCGTAATATCTAGCCGGCACTGTAATGGAAATCTTTCTTTTGCTTTAATTATACAAATAACGATGATTAATTATACAATAAAATAATATATCGGCTCGTAATGAAGATATGACAATAATTTTTAGATATTCTGAAAGCAGAATCCATTTAGCGTCGCCCTGTCAAAGTTTGGAATTTCTGCGCCTCTTAGAATCAGAGATTGGGACCCCTCTGAAAAAAACCCAATTGAACGTCACGTGACCACCGTAAAAAAATTGCGCCTCTACTCTTGAAAATATTCCTCTTGTCTGAAAATATCCGGTCACGTGTCGTTTTTCTGCATTGGTTACAAATGATTAGAAATAGATTGCTTCATTAACCGGTTTTTAATTCATATCTTCCGATTTTACTGGTCGAATTGTACAATCTTTTTTTTGTTGAAATCAGGATTTTTTTTTACGTGTGATGGCCGATTTGGGGGTCCAGAGATTAATTCTTTCATTGTTTTTCGAAAACGGACTTGAGCATTACATGAAAGCTGTCAGGTGAATTTGCTCTTTCTTCCTTCCAAACATCTGCGTTCCAGGCAGTCTGCGGTTACCATATGCCGCGCCGAAAGAATTAAAAAATTATTTTTATTGATCGATTTTTAAAGGATTTTTTAAGTTCTAATGGTCGTACGGGAATGATTTTTCGAATTTCTGAAAGCAAATGCTCTCCTGAATCTGTCTGTCCCGTTTCCGAATTTCTGACCCCCCGACTTCCGTAGATCCGGGTCGGTTTAAAAACCCGCACTGCGGTTTGGGGCTTAATTTGCTCCTGGCAACCCTGCCTTTTTCGAGAATCGTCTCCACCGGCAACCCTCGGCGGAGGCGAACTTTTCGCTGTTTTGACTTCTCTTCCAACTTCGGTTTCGGTCGGTAATTAAAACACTTTCGCTCATTAATAACGCCCCGGGTCCGGGTCGGAAGCCCGACCCGATCGAAACTTGAGCGTCGCGCCTTTTTTGCGAATTTTTCGGTACGCGTCCGCCGTCGGTGCGTCGATTAGTCCAGGAGCCTTTGCGGGTACAAAGGCGGAGTGCACAGACACACACACACACACACACACACACAGACGTTTACGGCGCTTAATATTAGGGACTAGCTGGCTTCGCCCGCCAGCGGGCCCCTAATTTACATCGGTGCCTCGAATTGTAGAAAATCTCGAATTTTGTAAAACCTCAAACCGGACGAACCGCCGACCCGGGTCCCCGCTGCCTTCGGCACCGTATACCGGTCGTGCTACGCACGCACCGGGTAATCCCTTAATTAGCACATTGAATTGTACAAACCTCTAACTGAACGAACCTCCGAGTATTTCGAAAATATTTTATATTTAACTTTCAATTTGCAAAAAATTGTTATTTTTTACCTTTTATATTTTATTATTGTTATGTAATTATATTCATTGTTTCAAATGTAATAAACAGGCGCCTCCTGCGGTGGGGGTTGGAACGGATGGGTGCTATCGGTGCCGGGTAGCGTTTATTTTTCCCCTCGTGGACTTATTGTTCCTATACCTCACGGGTGGCTGTCCACGAGTTGGTGATTTCGGTCACCGCTGCCTTCGGCACCGTATACCGGTCGTGCTGCGCACGCACCGGATAATCCCTTAAATTGCACATAGAATAGTATAAACCTCTAACTGAACGAACCTCCGGCTCGGGTCCCCGCTGCCTGCGGCACCGTATAGCAGTCGTTCCGACCCTGGTCCCCGCTGCCTTCGGCACCGTATGACGGTCGTGCTACGCATGCACCGGATAATCCCTTAAATTGCACATGGAATAGTATAAACCTCTAACTGAACGAACCTGCGGCTCGGGTCCCCGCTGCCTGCGGCACCGTATAGCAGTCGTGCTGCGCACGCGCTGCAGTATACGTTAGTTCCACCTTCCGCCACCAGGTGGCGCAATCTGTTTATATGATCATAACTGAAATCGTTAAGACTTTCGATGTCTAGTCGAATGAGTCATACCCCGTCGTTTTCATGCCCGTAGAACCGAAGATAGGAAAGCGCCCCCTAGTGGTGAAAAAACGAAATAAAATCGGTAAGCTCTATCGATGTCGAGTCGAATTGATTTAGACTACCTGATTTCTAGTTCAAAGACAGGGACCTGTAGAAAAACTTAAACCTTTAAAAAAAAATCGATAACGGGCGAAGCCCGCTTTTCCCTATCATAATATCTGGATAGGGGGTCCTTATTACTTTAATTATGATGTTTGGAATCAGTTTGGTGGACATCCGTAACATAGTTTCTTAGTTATAGAAACGGACCACAGTTAAAAGAAAAAAGCGGGGGGGGGGGGGGGGTTGGCGATGACACTGCTTTTCCTCAAACAACTTATGTAGACTACCTGTGTTCTAGTTCAAAGACAGTGAGCTGTAGAAAAACTTAAAATTAAAAAAAAAAAAAAAAAAAAAAATCGATAACGGGCGAAGCCCGCTTTTCCCTATCGTAATATCTGGTTGCCACTCTAAAACAAAAACTTAAAATACTAAAACTTAAAATAATAATGCAGTTTTTAGACGCGGCCTACTTCTTAAAATCCTAATATCTAGCCGGCACTGTCATAAAAAGCGGGGGGAGGGGGGGTGCTTGGCGATGAAACTGCTTTTCCTCAAACAACTTATGTAGACTACCTGAGTTCTAGTTCAAAGACAGTGAGCTGTAGAAAAACTTAAAACTAAAAAAAAAAAAAAAAAAAAAAAAAAATCGATATCGGGCGAAGCCCGCTTTTTCCTATCATAATATCTGGTTGCCACTCTAAAACAAAAACTGAAAATACTCGTAATGCAGTTTTTAGACGCGGCCTACTTATTAAAATCGTAATATCTAGCCGGCACTGTAATGGAAATCTTTCTTTTGCTTTAATTATACAAATAACGATGATTAATTACACAATAAAATAATATATCGGCTCGTAATGAAGATATGACAATAATTTTTAGATATTCTGAAAGCAGAATCCATTTAGCGTCGCCCTGTCAAAGTTTGGAATTTCTGCGCCTCTTAGAATCAGAGATGCCCCCCCCCCCTCTGTAAAACCCCAGTTGAACGTCATGTGACCTCACCTCCGTCAAAGAAAATGCCGATCCAGACAATCGTCTGGCTGTGCGTCTCCGATCTGGGAATCGCAGCTCGGAAAGAAAAGAAAAATAATTTTTTATCGATCGATTTTTAAAGGATTTTTACGGTTCTAATCGTCGCACGGAAACGATTTTTCGAATTTATGAGACCTGACGACGTCCCGGTTGCGTACGTGCGACTTACGAATTTCTGGCCCCCCGACTTCCGGAGATAGGGGTCGGACCTGCGCTGCGGTTTGGGGCTTAAATCGCTCCCTGGTAACACGCTGGCATTTCCTTCCCGGACCGGACGTGTACCGGCAACCCTCGGCGGAGGCGAACTTTTCGCTGTTTTGACTTCTCTTCCGACTTCGGTTTCGGTCGGTAATTAAAACACTTTCGCTCATTAATAACTCCCCGGGTCCGGGTCGGAATCCCGACCCGATCGAAACTTGAGCACCGCGCTATTTTTCCGAATTTTTCGGTCCGCGTTCGCCGCCGGTGCGTCGATTTGTCCCGGAGCCTTTGCGGGTACAAAGGTGGAGTGCACAGACACACACACACACACACACAGACGTTTACCGTGCTTAATATTAGTGATTACTATAATGTTAATTTAATTAAATTAAATGATATGTATTGTTACTGGAAAATCTAAATGTATATCATAAATAATATCACTAGTTTTCTATAAATTCCATCTAGTGTTATATTTAAAACTACATATAAATTACTTAATTGATGCTGCCATCTAGTGTGATTATATTAAAGCTATGTATTTTTGGTTCTAGATAATTTTTACAAGATAATATTTATGATGCATTTAAAGAAGAAGTATTTCTATTATAAGATAATTTTTATGATACGTTTAAAGAAGACAATATTTATTTATAATAATTTTCTTTAAAATTATAATTATTGTAAAGTATTGAATGTCATTTTATCAACCCCATTTATTCTTAAACAACAATTAATCTAAAACAATAAATTTAGAATTCGAATATATATATACATACAAATCTACATTTGAACGGAGGGTGGTTTTGGGGTCAAGGGGTCATGATCGGTGAAAATATACCAAAATTTTCCGAAATTGCTTTCCTCAGAACGGCTGCTATAAGAAGTTTTTTACTTTTTCTATTAAAAGCTGCCTGATATGAAATCGACTGCCAGATTTTCTTTTAATAATAAATATTAATATTTTAAATAAAATAAACCATTACAATCGATAAAGTACCGTGAAAACGTTTGTATATTCCATTTCTTTTCTTTATTTTTTTAATGTAACTCTATAGTTGACATGGCAATTGCGATTTCAAAATGTAGAAAAAACAAAACGTTTACTATGACTGTGTTTGAAAGACTTCGGATTCCCGAACATGCAACGTAAAGGATCTTAGCGTCAGCGAACTGCTGAAAACAAAAGCCGGTTCATTGGGGTTTTTAACTAAGATATCTGCTGGATTATAAAAAGAAATGAAAAATCCGAGTCTCGTGTGCATTTAGACCGTCTATTCTTATTTATATTTGCAGATCTCCACGTGCGATAGATTTCCCTCGTCATCGCCAACAAACAGACAGGTCGACACATACACAAACATCTTCTTTTACTAATACTAAGGCATCCAAGCCGGGCTTCTCCGGATAGAGAATATAGGTGAAAACCATTTATTATTTTTATTTAAAACTCTAATTTTTTGCATTTAATAATCTTTTTAGATTGCCCCATAACAACACCAAAGAGTATCTTTATATGCAATATTACAATTATATATTCAAATAAAATTTTGAAATTTATTAAAAGCGGTCATTTCGTATTGGTCTATTGCCAAAAATGAATAGCCGAAAAAATTGCCAAAAATAACATTATTTACGGCAGTTTTTTTTTTTTTTTTTTTTTTTTTTTTGATAATTTCAGCGGTTTTAAGCTCTTATTTCAATTACACGTCTTTTAAATTTATATTTTATTTATACTATTTTTATTTATTGATTAACGAAGTTTTAATTTCGCTATGGAATATTAGCTGGAAACAAATGCTGAACTTTTTATATTGTTTAACGTGCAAACGAATTAATATTAGGTAGATTTCGTAAGAAATACTACCTATTACATTCTCACCTAAGTTGGAAATTTTGAAAAATTTTTGCAGATCTACGCCGATTATGACTCCCAGAACCCAAAACCACCCCCAGTTCAAAACTTTATCTATCTATCTATCTATCTATCTATGTCACTTTTTTCTGACCACGATAACTGGAAAAATTCTGCATAAATCTCTTCCAAACTGATACATAAAATAAAGGGTCATAAAATCTCGGTCAAGTTCGTTAATGGGCAAAATCGAAGCAAGGGGGGGAGCTTTTTTGTGAAAACAGAAAAACCCTCATAATTTCTTTATTATTATACGTATCGAATCCATTTAAAGTTATTATTACTTCTAGGAAAAGGGCCGAAAATTTATGTAGGACAGATTTTTGATATAATTAAAAATGGCCCAAAGGGGGGGAAAAAGGGGGGCGGGGTTTAGAAGAAAAAAAATCATAGCTTCGTCAATTCACAAGATATCAAATCCGCGTAAATTTATTATTAATCCTCTTAGTATTATCTAAAACTTTTATATTGACAAGTTTCTTATAGGACCAACCGTTATAGCAAAAAAAAAAATTAAAAACAAAAAAATCCCTGCCGGCTCCGCCTGCAAACAAGTTATTTTTCGAAGTAGACGGTTCCAACTCCCGCATCTTTTCGAAACTGATACATAAAATCAAGGGGCATAAAATCTCGGTCAAGTTCGTTAATGGGCAAAATCGAACCAAGGAGGGGGGGATGGGGGGGCTTTTTGTGAAAACAGAAAAACCCTCATAATTTCTTTATTATTATACGTATCGAATCCATTTAAAGTTATTATTACTTCTAGGAAAAGGGCCGAAAATTTATGTAGGACAGATTTTTGATATAATTAAAAATGGCCCCAAGGGGGGGAAAAGGGGGGGGGGGTTTAGAAGAAAAAAAATCATAGCTTCGTCAATTCACAAGATATCAAATCCGCGTAAATTTATTATTAATCCTCTTAATATTATCTAAAACTTTTATATTGATAAGTTTCTTATATGACCAACCGTTATAGCAAAAAAAAATTAAAAACAAAAAAATCCCTGCCGGCTCCGCCTGCAAACAAGTTATTTTTCGAAGTAGACGGTTCCAACTCCCGCATCTTTTCGAAACTGATACATAAAATCAAGGGGCATAAAATCTCGGTCAAGTTCGTTAATGGGCAAAATCGAAGCAAGGGGGGGGGATGGGGGGCTTTTTGTGAAAACAGAAAAAAAAACATAATTTCTTAATTATGATACGTATTGAATCCATTTAAAGTTATTATTACTTCTAGGAACAAGGCCAAAAACTTATGTATGACAGATTTTTGATATAATTAAAAAGTGCCTTAAGGGGGGGGGGAGGGAAGGGGGGTTTTAGAAGAAAAAAAATCATAATTTCGTCAATTCCCAAGATTTCAAATCCGCTTAAATTTATTATAAATCCTCTTAATATTATCTAAAACTTTTATATTGACAAGTTTTTTATAGGACCAACCGTTATAGCAAAAAAAATTAAAAACAAAAAAATCCCTGACGGCTCCGCCTGCAAACAAGTTATTTTTCGAAGTAGGCGGTTCCAACTCCCGCATCTTTTCGAAACTGATACATAAAATCAAGGGGCATAAAATCTCGGTCAAGTTCGTTAATGGGCAAAATCGAACCAAGGGGGGGGGGGATGGGGAGGACTTTTTGTGAAAACAGAAAAAAACCCATAATTTCTTAATTATGATACATATCGAATCCGTTTGAAGTTATTATTACTTCTAGGAGAAGGGCCGAAAATTTATGTATGACAGATTTTTTATATAATTAAAAATTGTCTTAAGGGGAGGGAAGGGGGGTTTTAGAAGAAAAAAATTCATAACTTCGTCAATTCCCAAAATTTCAAATCCGCTTAAATTTATTATAAATCCTCTTAATATTATCTAAAACTTTTATATTGACATGTTTTTTATAAGACCAACTCTTATAGCAAAAAAAAAAAAAAAAATCCTTGCTGGCTCTGCCTGCAAACAAGTTTGGTTTCGAAGTATGCGGTTCCAACTGCAGCATCATCGCAAAAAGGTCATTTCTTCCGCAATTCCCGACAATTAGGTGCCCCACGGTCTACGTCTTCGAAATCTACCTGTGCCTGTAGGCCAAGCCGTCAGGGATTTTTTTTGTAATCGTCTGCAAGCGATAGAGATAGATTTTTAAAAAAGCATGGTTTAAATTTAATTTAGATGCTATAATAAATGAGTAGATTGCGATACAGTTTTCAAACAAATTGCATTTGAAAGTAGATTTTTTTTTCCTATATAACGGTGTAAAAATTGAAAATGTTCGATGGTTAGAAATTTTTAAAAATGCTGTAACAGAAATCGCGAAAACGAAATTTCATCGTCAACTGTTGCCATTCGTAAAATGACGCCAGCGTTACACACGGACACGTTTGTTCTTTATAATATAGATAGATAGATAGATAGATTGCCAAATATGAGCTTACAGTCGAAGTCTTTCAACGACGCTAAGATATATGATTGTCATTTTATTTTAAGTAATTATTTAGATATAATAAAGTATATTTATGTAGAATATTTAATAACACACAGAGTAATTTAAATTTTAACAATCAATTTAATGAAAACACATTTACAAATATTAAAACTTAAAATTTAAGTAAGTTCGTCTTTCAGTTTAATATTATTCAATCTCCAGGTAGTATTTTTTTTTATATATAGTTTCCAAGTAGTATTTATGTAATATTATTTAAAAAATATATCATCAAATACTTTCTACCAAATTACACTAAGTACACGAAATTTTTCTTGCGAAATATTTAACTAAAAATCACGAAAAATTAATAATATGTATAATTATGCCCCGAAGTAATCAAACATTTCAAGGAAGTTTTAATAAAAAATTTCTAAAAATTTTTAGTTTAAACGTTCATATTTTAGAAGTAAATAAGTAAAGGTATTAAACGTTCTGAAATAATTAAGAATTGAATCGATCTATACTATTGAGAAGAGTTTATAGAAAGTCCTGCATTCTACCTAATTAAATGTAAATGAGATTGCTCTGGAGTAGAAATAGAGAAAATAGAAAAGATATCATTGCTCCTTCTTATCTAAACCTGCTGTGCCGTTTTATTACCTAAACTTCGTACAAAGAGAATTACGGGAAAAACTTTATTGGGTTTTTCTCTTTTATTGTGTGTAATTTGATTAACTGGTGGAATACTGAAAGTTATTTTTGCATCATCAATTTTAATCTGGTTGGCTGAGATTAATTTTTAAATTTGGAAATAAAACACTTTCATATGTTTAAAATAGTTGAGTGAACTACAATTTGATTTATTGGTTTTTTGAAAAAAAATTCCTCCTTTAATAGACTTTATTTTAAATAGAAGATATTTAAAAGAGACTTTAGATTTTTTATAGTTTCAAATACAAAGGGCAGATTAACTGATGTGTATATAAGGTAAAGCTAGGAGAGTCTGCGCACAATTCAAAAGAATAACAATAAAAAATCTAAATATTAATTTTTTGCTAAACTATACATGAATAATTTTTACTTCATTTGTTTTTTATGCATTTCCATTGCTATTTTGTTGTTATGTTGCAATTTAATATAGGACAGTTGTAATATAACCAAGAAAGTTATTTTGCGCAATCTGTCCTTACAGGGTTGGTGTGATTGCGCACATGAGTAGGAGAGATTGTTACTAATAATAACTACAGTTAATTTTTTAACAATAATAATTACACTTAAATGACATTGTTGTAAGGTTTTTGTGAACAAATATTATTGTATTAGGAGTGAATATTTCAACCTAAAGATGAAAAAATCAGAAAAAGCAAGTCCAGATAAGATTGCAAAATAACATTAAGTTAGTTGATAAAAAGGGGTTAGTTAACTTAAAATTAGTCCATTTTCCTTTTTCATTTTTGTATGCAAATTTACCAATAAGCTGCGTAATCTCTCCTAGCATGGAAACTAATAGAGAACAATGCGCCATCTCTCCTAAGTAACAGATGCGTAAACTGTCCAATTTCGGTAGGAGAGACTGCGCGGCCTTTTATTTAAACATGGCCGCTACTAAAACGGGCCGTTGATGTTCGCAGTGTTAGTCTAGATTAGTAGCTTATGATAAATCGTTTAAGTTTAAAATATTTTGTACTACTGACATTGTATAGAAATGCTGATGAATAACTATGAAAATTCAAGCACTTACTTTGGGAAAACAAAACAAAATAGCAATGTTTTATCTTAGACGCTCAAAACAATCAACGTGCACTTTCAAGTAGACACTCCACTACTGCTGTTGTATAACTACCTAGAGTCGCTACGCGCTCACTCTACTCCTTCTCCCCGAATGTTTATGTGCGCAATCTCTCCGACCGCGCGTCATCTCTCCTGGCTTTACCTTATACAAATTGTGCTTTAAGGATATATAAGATCTGTATAAAATTATAAACTCAACTAAAAGAAAACTCTGTGACGCTACAATCCATTAAAAGAATACGCTAGTCATCCGAAGAAACTCGAGGGCTAATATTATGTCTATGGGTAGGTTCATGACAGATTCCTCGCTTGCATTTTAATATTTTTAAATGATTTTTTTGCATAGGATAGCTGAGGCCGATCCCTAACGTTGTTAGTTTTTACTTATATACTTTTTATATAAGTGTACTTTCACTTTCAGAACCGGTTCCAACCGATTCTGCAATTGGAAATATCCGCTTTAAAAAAACTGTAACTAAAATCAAAGAAGTAAAAACTAACAGCGTTAGAGATCGACCTCAGCTATCCTATGCAGAAAAGTCATTTAAAAATATCAAAATGCGAGCGAGAAATCTGCCAAGAACCTTCCCATAGACTTAACATTAGCTTGAGCGTATCTTCGCGTGACTAGCGTAGGCTCTTAAGTATCATAGTCGGCAGTACTCAACTCTGCTATCTTAACTATGATGCTATTATAGCATATATCCCAGTCAGGTGTTCAGTCTAATGCCGAACCCCCAGTGTTTAGTTCCAAAACTGGCTTGGTACTCATTATTCTATTGACCAAGAAGGGATAAAAAGTTAAATGAACTTTACCCAAATCCGGACAAGAAACTCGGACCTGTAAAGTGGCCGTGCAAAGAGCTGACCATTGAAATTCTGGGATTCACTAAATCATAAACAGAAATGTATTAATTGTTAGCATAGAGCTCTACGTAATTTTGAATTAGAAATTGTTCGTGAGAAACCATTTTTATACAATTTAAAGGAAAAGGAATAATAAAAGAAGAGCCCAGTTAAACTTATGTCATTGAGCTCACAGGCTATTCACACTAGTTGTATATTATACTCTTATTTCAAAAACTAATGCCCCTCAAAAAATAAAGAAATCGACAACAAATTAAGGTGGATTTGCCCACCGTTCCTCCCTTTATAATTAACCAATGAATCCCCAAAACTAATCAGGGAAGCGTCTTATCACAATGAACCTATATACAAAATTTGAAGCCAAACTGATCTTTTTATCAAGAGTTATTGCTTTACGTACATACATACATATGTACGTGCGTACATACAGAACGCAGGTACATTAGCTGTCAGGCTTTAATAGGCTGTGAGCTAAAAAAGAAAAAAAAATTGCACGAATTGTAATGTAACTGTAGCACAATATACGAATAACACTTATAATTTGAAAACAGAAAGAGTCTGAAGTAGAAATATCTGAACATACTATATCAAAATTATTTATTATTTAGAAGTCAATTTTTTTATAATATAAATTTTAAATTGAAGTTTCAGAAACATGAATTATTTCAAAGCAGATAATAATACCATATACATTATACTGTTCGTATATTTTTTTCATAGTAGATTATTTTTGAATATTTGGTGACAATTTTTAAAAATACAGACAGTTTTAGTAAGAATAGCTTCTTATTATTTTACACAAAATTCCTAAGATATATATTATAATAGTGTAAGTCATGTGACTGTCATAAACAGTTACGGGCTGACCGCTTTGCCTTTCATATGTCAGGCGGGCATTTTTACTCAACATTATTTTTTCGATTTAAACTGCATAAAAGTTACATTTTTAGAAAAATAGTTTAAAAAAAAATTAATGTTTGACAGATGAGTTACATTCAAATATGTATATATTCTGAGATAACTTCAGTTGAAATTAGGTTGACAGCCCAATATATCATTCCATCAAAGTAAACAAACACGAGAGAATCGTGAGCGATAAAAATATTAAACCATGAAGGTAATCATTCACAAAGTAAGTTTTCCAGTGAGGAATTTTTCAGCGCTGTCTAGTGTCAAAAAATAATTCGCACTTACAAGCTAAGCAATGTTCAGCATAATTCTGTTAGGTGAAATGCTATACAACTCAATTTCCTTCGCGATCTTTTCTTGACAAAGTAAACTGTAAACAAATCCAACTCATGTAATAATATTTAACCAATCAAATTTCAAAACGAATCGTCAGTTAATTTGGTACTTACGAATTATCCGTACCCTGAAGATAGATCACCGAATATGAATATTAATCACAATCATATTTACCATTATCAATGACCAATCGCGTTCAAAACAATACTTTAATATACATTTATCAAGTACATAAAATCATAAAAAATTATGAATAATATAGAAGCAAATTAAAACAATAATAATTGTATACATTTGTATACATTATATACAATTGTGTACATTTATTAAGCAAATAACATCAAATTAACGGCTTTAATCTAAGATATTTACGATAGTACTTTTATTTTTTGTATGTATGTTATATGCGCAGGAATGAATATGAGATTATATATTCTTTAATCACATACTATGTCTATGAATATACATTATATTAAATTGTACAGTAACATCAAAATACATCTGCAATTGTTTTTAATATTTATACTCGATGGAACCCGTCAAAACTTGACGGCAAACAACTTGATAGTACCATAAAAAATAAAATTCATAGCTGTTTTAAAAAGTTTGAAATTTTTGAAGAATAATTCAAATAAAATAAGAAAAATAATTCTGTCCATAGCAGAGATCGAAACCACGTGATAATCGGAACAGAGAAAAAACGCGCTTTATACCACTCGGCCGCCGTTTTCGCACTTGAGCGTGCTCTAAAACTGGTTAGGTTCTAGATTTAAGTTTACGCATGCGTAAATGGGGCAAATTCGTGGGAAAAAATGAATTTGACGGAAATCCCTTTCGTTTTAATATATAAGATTTCATAATATTAATTACAGAGTTATATTATAGAAAGAAACAAAAATAATTACAGTAAGTAGTATTATAGACGCCATTATTGGCGCAGTGTATTTACCTAGCATGGATCTTAAAAGTCAGTAAAGATTAAATATAGATGCCGAAGTCAATGATTTAAGCAGTTATTAATAGACCGGGAGGCGGCAGCACAGACAATCACCTCGTCGAGTTCACGGTTGAAATTCTAGAATTAGTTAAAACTGGATTCGCATATTAAAACGCAATCGGTCTGCCAAGTCATATCTTGGTGGAAAACACCTTAATACTCGATTTTAGCGGTTGACTCGTAGGTTTACCATTGTGTTTTCCTGCACCCAAAGGTATGAAAACATGGAGGACTGGGAACAGGAACATACAATGGTAAACCTACGAGACAACCGCTAAAATCGGGTTTTCGAGTGTTTTCCACCAAGATATGACTTGGCAGACCGATTACGTTTTAATATGTGAATCAAGTTTTAACTAATTCTGGAATTTCAGCCGTGAACACGATGAGGTGATTGTCTGTGCTGCCGCCTCCCGGTCTATAAGACTCTTGAACTTTATCAAGAAATGAAAGCACAGCAAAACAAAATCGGGCAGCGATCGACATGTAGAAAGTCTGTGAATTTTAATCAGATTGCACGTCAAGGGTAAAAAAATGGGCGATAATCGTGGAAATAGGGGAGACTTGGGAGACTTGATCCCTTTTTCAGTTTTTAATTTTTATTTTGGAAAAAAAAAATTAAAATCTTTCCAGTTATTATTAAAGGATCATGTGTCTTTTTTGTTGTAGTATTTATTTTTTATTTTTGAAAAGCCATTTAAAAAATAAATAGGAATTATTTTCCCAAAAATAAAAAAAGGATCAAGTCTCACCTATTACAGGGAGACTTGATCCCTTTCCAAGGGATAGTTAATCCCTGAAACAGATGCATTTGAATGATTCAAATTAAATTATAGAAATCAAATTTATTGTTGACTAACATGTAAAAAAGAGAGAAAAGGACAAAAAATTCCACATTTGGTAAAAATCAGTGTTTCCGATATGAATGACTGTTATTGCTAAAATTAATGATCAAAAAACATTTTCGAAGCTTTAACAAGAACGAAAAATCATGCGTCAAGCATAGATTATGTAACACTTTCCAACGCTTCCAAAATAATTTTGCAAATCATTACCGTTTAAAAAGCTGAAAAATAACATCTGAGTAAACAATTTGGAAAACGCATATCATATATAAAAACGTAATTTCAGGCATTTCCAACATATACAATATTCGGAAAATTATCCGAATACTTTTATTCAGCCCTGTATATGATCTATAGATTTATATACATACTACATAGGATACTAAATTTTAGTTTAGTTAGGAAACGTGTAGCACAGTTTAAAATTCTACTTCTGGAGTTTCTGTCAATAAATGGAAATGTGTTCGCGAACTTTTGTGCTGCCCTGTATATGAAATACAGAATTTATGTACACCAAGTAATAGACAAAAAAGTGAGTTAAATTTAAAATCGCGTTCAGCAACATAAAACGCACTTCTAGGAATTATTTTAACAGACAGTAGAGAATTCTTTTGTGTGTCCCTGTAAATGAACGATGACTGCTATACACACAATATTCTGTAGTAAGCCTTTTGTAATGCACCTTAGTGATATATATAAATATCAATGCGTTTAAAATAGTGAAACATTATTTAATTAAACCGCAAAATATTTTTCTCCATAGACGTAATGTAACGGAATTTTTTGACTGTCCCTGTAAAGTAACTATAAGTGCTATGCACACTATATTCCATATTAAGCTCCTTGTAATGCACCTTAGTGATATATATTAATTACAATGTATTTGAAATTGTGTAACATCATTAAAATAAACCGCAAATGATTTTCCCCATAGACCGTCATGTAACGGAATTCTTTTGAGTGTCCGTATAAAAAAACTATAAGTGCTACACACTTCAGTTGAAATAGGGAACATGCTATAGATAACGACAATAACAAATAAAAATTGCAGGGCAATCCGAGCATATTTACGGGAGTTAGATCACGGACAGACGGACAGACGGCAGACGGCCAGACGGCCAGACAAACCGAAGTCATAAACACTTTTCAACTAGGTTGGAAAGTGTTAAAAATTAAACATAAATGTTAAAATTGTTGCAATTTGAAGAGTTCCACCAAGCATGACGGGTTTAGGTACTTTTTTGACAATGTTCGTCATTGTCTATAACACTAATGTCAACATTTTCTGTTTAAATAATTTGGTCGGAATTAAGCCCCTTTTTCTTAGAAAATTGATTTTGCATTCAAATAGTGAAATCTTCTTTACAATTTTTTTCGAAATGACTAATTTTCTTCTTTCCTAGAAATCGCACAATGACATCATCAATTGACAAATTTTGTGGATCTTCGATGATTTCATCAGAATGTTCATCAAGTGAATCTGACTCTGTTGAATCATGAACACTATAACTGACAGACTATATAAAAAAGATTAATGTATGGGAACAGTAGCGTAGCTAAGGGGAAGGCAGAGGGGGGGCGACCGCCCCGGGCGCCGCTGCCAAGGGGCGCGAAATTGGGAGGGATTTTTAACCGAAATTATCTCTCATATTTTGACAATAAATAAAAATTTTTGACCATTTTTTTTGTGTGTGTGAATGTTTTCTTTAGTGAAACATTTTATTATATTGAAATAATGAAAGAAAAAGCTTCTGTAAATGTTTCTAGGGATGGCTCAACACTCTTCGTACTTTACATGATTACGTACCTGAAAGTTGGCGCAAAATGATTAAATGCACGAAGGAGGGGCGCCCAATTGAGAGACGCATTAAATAAAAACTCGTAGGGAGCCCAAAAAAGGTCCAAGCGATAGTTTTGAGCAGTGCCCTAAGATGAAAACATTTTAAAAGGTCCTGTTACTTAGCGCTTTAGATCGTCAGTTAGTCGAAATTAAGCACAGGTTATGAATTAATCATTATAATCAAATTTTAAAGAAATGCGCCAAAAATGGGAGGGGGGTTGTTTAAAAAAGAGCCCTTAGGACCCTAACAATATGAGGATTGTGGCCCGAGGAGAAGAATTAATACAAAACTTTAAAGTTATGCTTTGAGAGGGTGACACAATTAGGGAGGTGAAAAATGCACAGTGAAAAAAAGTTCAAGGGTTCCCGGATGCAAATTCACAATCACTCAACATCCTACGCACTTGACGCCAACCTCTGTCGCCAAGCGCTTTGGCTAGAAAATGAACTTCGCACATGCGTGGCATTTGCCCGGTCGTACAAGTACTATTGAATAGATAGATGTTTTATTACAATTGTACATCCTACAACATTCCTCCTACCTTTTTACCTCGAGTTTTAGCGTCAGCATTAAAATGCTTTAAAAATAAATGAAAGCTTTCATTTTTTTAAAGATATTACAAAGATTCAGTAGTTACTTGGTAGCTTAGGCTACCAAGCTCATGAAAATAGATCATTTCCTGTTTTGTAAACAGTTACATTAAATAAACAATAATTGTTTTTATAAAATAAGCTTAGAAAGAAGTAAAAATACATTTTATAATACATGATGTTATTTACATTATTTACCTTTTATATTACTTTATTTAATCTCGAATAAACACGGATACTTATTTATAATATTTAGTTAAACGCTTTTTCACTTTTAAATTATCCCCCCCCCCCCCAAAAAAAAAAAAAAAAAAAAAAAAAATCTTATATAGTTTGTTAAGCATTGATAGAATGAGATACATTCTAAAGGGGATAATACAGCACTGCAATAACACCAAATTCAATAAAATAAAAAATAATAAGATAGTTAGGTTTTTACTTTTCAAATTCATCCTAATTAAGTATATATACATATATATTTCAATAAATTTGTTTGTAGATTAGAGAAGAAACCTAATTGAGCATTCCAGCTATGGATATTAAATCTTAAAAATAAATAAAATTTTGTAAATCGTAAATGACCATTAGTATTAAAAAAAAATCCAGTTTTCTATTGCTGGAAAAAAAAGCATGCAATTTTTGGAAGAAAACAAAGAAGATATAAATGAATTACGTAAAGCCATCTCTTAGCTTGTTCAGTAAAAATTTCACTGAAAGACAGTGGAACTCTGAAGCAATATTTTATGCTTGAGTAATTCAGCAAGATATATTGAATATCAGATATATTGTATATTCAATAAGATATATTGAATATTCAATAAGATATATTGATTATTATTCTGTATCCCAGGGTTTGAGTCTTGAATTGGTTTATCTATTGTAATAAGAGAGGGCACCACCATACACCATACACTGATTAAATGAAAAGAGATACGATTTCACGACCTCACGGAAACGTATTTTGAGCGGCTGTAACTTTGAGGTGTGTCGAATGGTTTTTTTAATGGCACAAAAGCAAAATGAATAAAAGGTTTTTGAGTTTTATATGATTTTCACTTATCTTATTGAAATATATTATTTTCACATGTTCTGAATGGCGATAACATAAGATTGGGTAAATTTTTGTTTATCGAATCGCCGTCGTTTGCGATACCACATTATAAAACATGCAAGGAAGAGTTCAGAAAAAAATAATAAAAGATGAATTTTTATTGGATATGTTTTTATAAAGCAAAAACTTCTACAAAATTTTATTTATTTTAAAGATTTTTAAGATTTAATATCCATTGCTGGAATGCTCAATTAAGTTTCTTCTCTAATCTACTAACAAATTTATTTAAATATATATATATATATATATATATATATATATTTAATTAGGATGAATTTGAAAAGTAAAAACCTAACTATCCTCATTATTTTATTGAATTTGGTGTTATTGCAGTGCTGTATTATCCCCTTTAGAATGTATTTCATTCTATCAATGCTTAACAAACTATATAAGATTTTTTTTTTTTTTTTGGGGGGGGGGGGATAATTTAAAAGTGAAAAAGCGTTTAACTAAATATGATAAATAAGTATCCGTGTTTATTCGAGATTAAATAAAGTAATATAAAAGGTAAAAAATGTAAATAACATCATGTATTATAAAATGTATTTTCACTTCTTTCTAAGCTTATTTTATAAAAATAATTATTGTTTATTTAATGTAACTGCTTACAAAACAGGAAATGATCCATTTTCATGAGCTTGGTAGCCTAAGCTACCAAGTAACTACTGAATCTTTGTAATATCTTTAAAAAATGAAAGCTTTCATTTATTTTTAAAGCATTTTAATGCTGACGCTAAAACTCGAGGTAAAAAGGTAGGAGGAATGTTGTAGGATGTACAATTGTAATAAAACATCTATCTATTCAATAGTACTTGTACGATTTTGAGTTTGCCGGCCAAATGCAACGCATGCGCGAAGTTAATTTTCTCGCCAAAGCGCTTGGTGTCAAGTGCGTAGGATGTTGAGTGATTGTGAATTTGCTTCCCGGATCGGGCCCCAGAGTCTTAACTGGGATGTTGAAATGGAGGAATAACTAAATGGAAAAGACGCCCCAAAATGTGGAAGATTGGATTGAAAGGGGGACAAGTTATTAACAATTTAGAACACAAAAACATAAAGGGGCCCAGGAGGCCCAGGTCTTAAAAAATTAAAAATCTGAGCCTCAGGTACATCAGGGCCTGCCTTGGACTATCCACACCCAAATTTTCAGACTTCTGTGTGCATTAAATTTTGCTAGCCGTCGCACACAGACTAACAACTTTCTTTTATTAGTATAGATAATTAAGTTCTTAAAATATTAAAATGCTACATTGTCTTCTGAAATACACCTGCATACATAATTTTTATAATTCTAGTCTATCAGGAAGTGTGTGAAAAATCAATTAGAAAATTCCATTTTTACATTACAAAAAACAAGTTAAATGAAAAGGAAATAAATAAAAATGAATTCATGTATTATTAATGAAATCTTTATTTATTGAGTAAAGACACAAGTATAATAGACGAATTCCAAAGTTAAAGATGACGCTAATCATAGATAATTTTATAACTAAAATGTTTTATTAGATCTTCAGATATATATATTTTTTTAAAGAACAAAATTTTATAAAATAAATAAAAATAAAAATTCATTAAAACTTTCAGAAAACGGGCAGTCCATCCACACTGCAAATTCTTAAACACAAAAATAAACACATTTAAGAACACTTTTTTGTCACCAAATTAACAACACATTACATGTGTTGTGAATTAGAATACTTCCTATACAACACAATTTTTGTGTTGGGATTGTATTCTTAATGTGTCGCTATCTAGAAATGTATTCTAAAAATAGTGTTGTTAATTGTGTTGAAATAGTGTTGCAAATAGTGTTGATGAAAATGTGTTCTTATACTAGTGTTGTGCTGCACAACACTTTGGCACCAAATTAACAACACATTGTAAACACCACACACATATAGAACACTATAAAACAACATATTTAAAACGTTTTCAAAACACTTTCTACAGGGTGCCCTGAAAATGTATATGCTAAACCTTTAGAGATTTAGTATATTGGAAATCGAAATTCCTCGCTCGTTGTATCCGGGATTTATTATAAGTCAGATATACTATTGCAGAGATCATTTGCATGCTTTTTATGGCTAAGCCACAATATTATAAGTTTCGGGGACGCAACTAAAGTTACGCCGCTACTTTTAAACAACAAGCTTGTAAATAGTTTTTTAGATTGCTTTTCAAACAAGGATTAGCCATCATTAAATCTGAATGGACAAATATATATCTCTTTCTCTTTGGGCTAATCAAAGAAAAATTTTACGGCAATAAAAGTTAGCAAATAAGGTGCACCGATGTAAGTTTTCAGATGCAGTTTTTATTGATATTATTAAATGGTTTTATGAAAGTTTTATGATTTAATCAAGCAAAAAGTAATTCTTTAGGTAAAATTAATTTTGTGTTAAAAATATTTGATTGAAAATCTTTTAAAGAAAATTTCAAAACCACACTTTTGTATAATTATAAACTTTTTGTAACATTTTTCTTTCATACTTTTCTTACAAATCTACTCTATAACTGTAAGGATCACATTTTCAATTAGTTGAAATGTCATGACAAATGTTAATTAGTTAAAATGTCATGACAGATTTTAAAATAAAATACAAAAAACATTTTACTTAATCTTTTTGTTTTTAGAAAAACTATCTATATCATATTTTTAATTTTACAAAATGCACCTTAAGAAAAAAAAAAAAAAACAGGAGTCAGTTGAAAAATATTTGTTGCAGTTTTGTCACTTAGGATAATATGAAACTCCTTGTATTTTTTAAAGAGTGTACGTATCTTGTAAATGAAACAAGGCAGCAGATTTTTTTCCCCATAATCGGGTTTAATTTAGGAGTTTTCGCAAACGAGATTTCTAGCAAATAATTTACTTTCATTGCTGTAGTCATTGTTGCTACTGTCATACTCTTAAAACTACATAGCTAAACATTTTGGAGATAAAAGTAGGTCGTCATAAATGAAAAAGTCGTCATAAAATTGCGATAGCTGACAATTTTTCAAAATTCCCAAATATTGACGAAAATTAGGAATCTTCTATTATCGTGTTCCACGCATTTTACCTTCGTGTGTTTCAGTAAAAGTCGTTTAATTCTTAAAAACACGGAAGAGGAAAACTAACTTTTCCTCCTCTACAAGCCGGAAGGACTTTCCTTCCGTCTTGAGGAAAATTTGGTTATTTTTTTTTGGGGGAGGGGGGGGGGCGCAAAATTTGTTTCTTGCCCCGGGCACCAAAAAACGTAGCTACGCCACTGTATGTGAAACACATCCCGCGGACACCATAGAACCAAGAATAGGCCATAATTACAAGGACATAGTAATATATACGGACGGTTCAGAATTGGAATCAGGCGCTACGGGTTCGGCGTTCGTAGCTTTCAAAAATGAACAAAAAATAAAAACATGGTCAGCTCCATTAAGGAAGTACAACAGTGTTTTCCAAGCCGAACTACTGGCTATACTAAAAGCAGCAGAATGGGGAAATAGCACAGGGAAGGAATACAGCATTCGCTCGGACTGCATGTCAGCCATCCAATCACTCAGTAAACCCTTCAATGTAGCAAAATTAATCGATACAATACAAAAAACAGTAAAAGACTCAAACAATAAATTCAAAATTAGCTGGGTCAAAGCACATGTGGGTATCAAAGGAAACGAGGATGCCGACGAATTAGCAAAAAAGGCTGCAGAAAACCAAAGTAAAGAAATTCCATACCATCTAGAAAGACCGATATCAAACTTAAAAAGAAAACTAAAAGAACTCACTATCAAACAATGGCAGTTCGAGTGGGATTATGGGGAAACGGGCAGGAAGACATATGAATACTTCCCAAAAGTAGATTCTCGCAGAATCATCAGCTGCAATCTACTAAGTCAAATTTACACGGGTCACGGAGCATTCCCGGACTACTTACACAGGTTTAAGCGCAAAGACGCACCAAACTGCTCATGCGGGGAGTTGGGAACCCCCAAACACTATCTAACAGACTGCCCATTAACCCAAACACTACATCTGATCCACATCACACCGAACAACGAAAAAATATGGCACAACCAGTTAGCGAACAACAAACAAGTACAAACAAAAGGAAGAGCAGTGATGAGATAGATGGTTAGTAGAAAATATCGATCTCATATCACAATAAATACACCTTCCCAGCAGCGAGATTCCTCAAAAGCATTTCCCACCCTCAAAAGCCATCCCTTTGGTAAGTATATTTTCTAATATATCTTTAAAAAAAAATTTTAAAAAAAATTAAAAAAATTAAAAAATTAAAAAAAAAATTTTTAATAAAAAAAAAAAAGTAGCAATGGAACCTCTTTGCTACGCCAAAAAAAATCGATTTTTTTCAGCACTAGTGAGAAGTGGAAGTCATCTGTGATGGACTGAATTTCACCAACTGATGAAGGCAAATAGCCAACAAAAAGTGAACAAAATAATTAAATGGTGAATGCACAAAGCACACCTGCCAAAGAAAGTTAATGGGGAAAAAAAAACAGTGTCAAATCAAGTGAATACAGCCTCATAGATATATGACGGACTAACGGCCACGAAACAAGCCCCACTCCATTAGTGCGGCAAGTTTCTCAAACAACAAATCAACAAGTTGCACAAAATTCAAAAGCAGTGATAACAGCCATTAGGATTCAATGGACTGATCGCAAAAAGCGTATTCACGAAGGGAAAAAAAATCAAATCCCCAATGCCTGGGTGAGATAAAGTGACAAAGACAACAAAAATGAGTGTGCAACATCCAGAAATGTGACAACCACCAGTAACAGAAGTTACAATGTGACAACCACCAGTAACAAAAGTTACAATGTGACAACCACCAGTAACAAAAGTTACAATGTGACAACCACCAGTAACAAAAGTTACAATGTGACAACCACCAGTAACAAAAGTAACAACGTGACAAAACCCACGATAGTGACATAATAACCAGTGAAACTCTCGAAAGAAGACCAAGATTCAAAATGTGAAAACCAGCTCTAGCACAAGCTAGAGGTAAAAATATATCAAGAAAGAGACAAAAAACCAATGAATGATAGACAAAAAACTAATGAATGATAGACAAAAAACAACCCACAACAGGGGCGAGCCTATAAAAACGCCAAAAAGCCTTGACAGAGACAAATACAACAAGAAGGGAAATCAGCCCATAAAAGAGGTGATAAACACTACAGCGACAACCCACAATGAACGTGACAAGCCAACAGACATGGTAAATATGTAAATCTATGTACGCTAATGGCACCTGGTGCATGTAAAATCCGTCGTGGGTGCAAAGCCCTCCAAGTTACCTGTGAATAATACCTCTGGGGGTGCCTAGTCAGGTGAGGGTCTCGTCACCTGATCAAGGTTCTAAATTACGAGACCTATTAAATCTGTCAATTCAACAAAGTTAAACAGAAACCTTGAACCGGCAAACAAAGATAACGGTAGCAAATCACAAGAGATCAAGCACAGCAGCGATGTGAACAAATCAATAGTCAGGTATCAGGCGATTTCTGCCCCGCACCCAGGTACTAACCCGTTAAGCTAGGCATTCATGCCGGGCAGGTAGGGGCCTGGTTAGCGGTATAAAAAAAAGAACACTATAACTGCTCTCACTTTCTGAAGATTCGGAGCTTTCATTTTTAGTGCTTTTTCTGGGTTGAACACTGTCTTTAGGTTTATAAATACGTGGCATGACTGTAAAGAGTAAAGATAAACACAGAGTTCTTAATCATTGTAACAAAATAAACCCTCTACTGTCCAATTTAAATTTTTAGCTCCATATATATATATATCGACATAGGGTGTTTAAGACTTATTTACATAACACACATTAAATGAAATTATACGTTTCTAATTTATAAATAGTTTTCTGACTTAAAAAGAACCCAAAAGTAACAGTAAAACAAACCTTGCACAGTCACCATGTACTTGCTAACCATCATGTGCAGCTATATATTAACTTTCTATCTTTGTCAACAATCCAAAATCAAGGTAACCATAGCCGTCTAACTAATATTGATATCGTCTAAATGTGTCTTGAAAGTCCCAATTAGGAGTAAGGGTTAATAAAATCTAACATTAATTTAGCTTAACTTTAGGGACACTTGATCCTCAGGATGAAGTCTCCCCATACAATGGGAATCACGTGTCCCTAATGTGCATGTGTTGGAAAAGTAATTGTTAAATCAAAAGCAAAGAAACTGTATTGGATTTAAATAACAACATTTAAGCAGTAAGGAATGTTAGTAAATTATATCAATAAACTTAAGTCATTTAGTTATATTTAGCAAAAAATAAGAAACAGAAACTACCTACTCAAAAAGAAGTTTGACTGTAAGAAATCGGAGATTCCTTTCTTGCAACAAAAATAAAAATGGGTGAATGAAATTCTCTTGTCAGATCTGTTCATAAGGAATTACTTTATTAGTGTTGCCGGTTTCAGAGACTTAATTTCATTTTTTCCCTGGTTTTAGACCTAGGGATCAAGTCTCCCTAGGGATCAACTCTCCCAAGTCTCCCCTATAGTTTAAAGGAGCTGCGATTATCATAAACGGCTTCAAAAAGTTCTACGTTTCACCAAACCATACTTGCTTAAATTAGTATGCAGTCCAATTATGACACAATATCCAAGACGATTAGATGAGAATAATGATATATTTGCTAATTTTCCATGATGGAGTCTACAGCCAAGGTTAGCGTTAAACGAAAAAGATATTAGCAACAATATGGTTTAATTTAAATGTAGATATCGTTAGAGACTTTTAACCAAAAACACTTCTTTGCACCAAATCACATTAGATAAAATACACCAATTGGCAGTGAACCCAATTAACGAAGATTTCTTAATAGGTTTAAGAAATCTTAAGTTTTTGCAATCCGCATTAGCGAAGGTATTGCAACTGATAAGCAAGCGGTCGTGAAGCATGGATATCTAAGTGCATTAAGCGGTTTTGTCAAGAAAGATGAAATACAATAACAAAAAATATATGAAATGCTGCCATGATTGCCAAGAGTTCTTGATTTCCTCATCAGAATCTTCCGATTTGGCGAAGGATTAAGCAAGTAAATTAAAATAAGAATAAAAGCAACATGTTGCAATGCTTAGCATACCTTGAAGGGAGACCAAACAGGTCGCCAGAGACGGCTAGTACGAGGGTTATTTTTTAAACAAGATCCGTTTGTGAATGAAAGTGAGAATGATGCGTGATCGCAGTAGTGCGCATGCGCGTCTGCCCCCAGCATGCTTTGCGCGTTTAGACGACATTTGCAGCCGTATCGTCTGTCTGTGTGCTGAGATGTAGAAGTTTATAATGTTTCAGAAAATTTATTCGCCCATCGACTGTGAGATACGATCTGTAATTCGATTCTTTAGTGCAAGAAACTTGGCAGCAGAGGAAATTCACCATCAGATTTGTGAAGTCTACGGTGATAATGCTGTGAGTGATAGTAAAGTTTGAAAGTGGGTGAGGATGTTCAAGGACGGCCGGGTTAATAAGTATCATGAGCCACGCCCAGGTCGACCTTCTTTGATTTCTGAAGATTTGGTTCGTGATGTGGACAACAAAGTGATTTTCACCTGTTTTGTTACTTATGAGGATTCCTTGGTAGTCAATGGTTCAACGACGACGAAGAAGTGACAACTGCAGTCATGGCAGCATTCTTCACAGGCTGCAGGCTGCAGATTTCTTTGACGTCGGAATTTAAAAACTTGTTTAATGGTATGACAATTGTTTGACCAAGAATGGAAATTATGTCGAAAAGTAGATGAAAGCATGTAGAATATGAAAATAAATATGTTTTAACCTTTTGAATCGCAAAATAACCCTTTGCCCTGAAACCCACAATAGCTCTGGATAACTGAAAGGATTTTCCTTCCCCTTAAATGTTTCAGGGTTCTGTCAAGGGTGTGATCTCCCTCAGTGATGTATGGGGTAATGTGTTGGCATTTCCGGACAGTACAGAAAGAAAAACAAGATTTTTTTTCTGCAACTGGAGCAATGATAAACAAAGGGGTGTAACATCTGTCAAAATTAAAATAAAGGGAGAAGACAGTATGGTCATTTCCACTACTTACCTAGTGAAAAAGGGGGAAACGAAGAAAGCGAGTATTTTGGGCTATTTTGTTGGGATTCTAAGGTCTTTCAGTTTTTTAAAGCTTGGGATTTAAATTGTTAAATGATATTTACAGTATTTTTTTAATTAAGAAACGGACCTTATTTTAAAAATAACTCTCGCATATAATGAACAGGAACAATATTATTTATGAATTTCCTTTCAAGCTATATTTTTATCTAGACTTGTTAAAGGTGGCCTGCTCGTTGTCGTAAGAGTGGTCTCACAAGATACACAACATAACTTTACTGCCACGAATTCTCTGTTTAGGCATTGATGAACCTAATTCACATAGGCATACTCATGTCTTTGGTCATTTGAGGTAGTCGTATTGAATCCATTTTTCATCTCAATGCAAAGGTCTTTTCTATTTTATCGTTTTAGCAGTAATTTACATATCGCAAGCTTATTTCTAAAGTGAAAAAACTCGAAAAAGGAAGTTTTTCAGAAGAGGCGGAAAACGATTTCACGCAAAAAATTAAAAGTAAAAAAGGTTTTTTAAAAAAACGCTATTTTATAAGCATTTAATGTTTATCTTAAGTGTCACGCCTAATTTCATGACTACAAAAAATTTTCCAATCCTTATCCAAATTGTCCTTATCCAATCTTGTTCCAAAAAATATCTTTAATACGTGAATTTGCCGTGGGCCCCAATTATTGAAAATTAACCGCTATGATTTATACTTGATAGTAAGCGCGAACTAGGAATTTTGTTTTTAAAAAGGATATTTTTTCTTCGTTTCTTTTTAACACTTTTCAACATTGTTAAGAAGTGTTTATGTCCGTCCGAGAATCTGTCTGCCGTTTGTCTGTCTGTCTGCCGTCTGTCTGTCTGTCTGTCTGCCGTCTGTCTGTCTGCCGTCTGGCCGTGCTCTAACTCGAATAAATATACTCGAATTGCCATACAATTGATATATGTTGTTGAGGTTTACTATGGCATGTTTGGTATTGAAAATGAAGTATGTAGCACTTATACTTCCAATGGTCCAACCAAGTACACCAACCAACTCGTTGAAATGTGTTTATGAATTCGGTTTGTCTGTTTTACTGCCCATCTGTCTACCGTTTGTCCGTGCTTTAACTCGCGTAAATATACTCGGATTGTCATGCAATTGATATATGTTATTAAGGCATACTATGGCATGTTCGGTATTGCAAATTAAGTATGTAGCACTTATATTCCATGTACAGAAGCACTCAAAAGAATGCAGTTACATGATCTATGGTGGAAAATCTTTTGCAGTGCATTTTAGTGATGTTACACTATTTCAAATATATTGAAATGTATATACTTCGCTGAAGTGCACTACAAGATGCTTACTATCGAATATGGTACATGCAGCACTTATAATTATTTTACAGGGAAACAAACAAAAAAATGTCCTTATATTATGGTCTATGGGGAAAAGTCATTTGCGCTGCATTTTAATCATGTTATATTATTACAAACATAATGAAATTGATATCAATTTCTGAGGTACACTAAAACATGATTTCGGTAGAATATGAAGCGTAAAGCATTTCTCATTCATTTACAGGGCCACACAAAGGTATTCGGTTACATAATGGTTTACGCAGAAAAACTGTTCGCAGAGTATTTTAATTACGTTACACTATTTCAAATATAATAAAATTGATATACATTACAGAGGTTTACTACAAGATACCTGTTGTAAATATAATGTGCATAGCATTTATCGTTCATTTACAGGGACACACAAAAGATTTCGGATGCAGTACTGTATCCAAAGTATTGTCTATAAGCGATAAGTGTAACTAAATTTTAAATACTATGTGGTATGTATAAATGCTATAGATCATATACAGGTAAACACAAAAGAATTCGTAAGCATTACTGTGTATCAGCGTAAATTGCTTAAGGTTTTTTTTAATCGAGTTATGCATTTTGAACGTGAAATATATTTAGTACAGTAAGATATGTTTGTTGAAAATAAAAATTGTTATTTACTATGTGAACAAAACAGTCAAAATTTGCATTAAAACGATAAACTGATTCCTTGTGAAGAAAAAAGTATTCATTCAATCGCGAACAATAGCAATTAAGATCATAAAAGCCCATTTTTTATAAGTGTACAATGTCCCGGTTTTCTCCAACGGTCGGACAAAACCGGGAACTGGAAATAATAACTAAAAACACATTGTAACTTTGCAATAATACTATTTATTAAAGGGAAACTTGCAGGATATGACATATTATACTTATAGAATTTGAATCTATATCAAATCTACATCATATAACAATGATGTAATTTATGCCTTAAGAATTAAACTTGTTTGGCACAAAAATCACAAATGAAAGTTTGATCTTGTTCATCTGCATTGCTGCACGCTTCATGTGCCCACCCTTTGCAGTGAAGGCACTCTATCCAACTCTCCTTGGGTTTAAATTGTTCATATAAATCTTTGCAAAAGATGCATGCTTCATCACTTTCACCCTTCTCCTCGTTTGATGTCAAGGGTCTTTTCTTCTTTGGCTTCTTCTTTTTCACCTCAGTTTTTTTTTCTGTCATCTTGAAAAGTTTTCGCTTTATGGCTAAGTCTTCCTTTTCTTGTTTTTTCATCCTTTCTCTTTCTTCTAGTTCGAGTTCTAATTTGTAGGGGGTTGAAGTAAGGATAGCTGTTTTCCCTCGACGCTTGTCGGATTTCCTAATGGCCCTTTAAATAATACTTTTTGTATAGTTTTTAAATATTTATAGATCGTAAAACAATAACTAAACAAGTGAATTCCATTTCAATCACGCAAATAAATGAGCTGTCCAAAACCGGGAACTTCCCGGGTATGTCCGATGACCCACATCCCGGCTTTGTCCGACCACGCCATTTTCATGAAATGTTACTCTAGTGTTGTTCAAACAACTCATAGACACCAACACAAAACGTTAAAATAACAAGTAAATAATGGGCTATCATACGTTTTACTTACCTAAACTAAATCCTTAGGCATTTAGGATTGGTAACGTATTATTGCAGTATATTACTTTTTTACTTGAAACTTTAAAAAAATCACCACTGCGAAATGAGTTGTTTTACACGACTACTGTTTACTGGGTGCTGTCAAGCCTCTCGCCTAGAAGTAATTCTAGAAGTTTCCGTTAGATACCGCGACAAATCAAGCCATAAAACCTGGATCCCTGTTTTATCCCCCTACCCGGTTTTGTGCGACTCTCCCCTATGTTAATTTCTGGAAGAGTGATTTCAGTAGTTTACATCGTGTTTTTGCCTGAATTAACCTTTAATTGAATATGCGGCGTGTATAAAAATCTGAATGTAATATACAGGGCTGTACTAAAGAATTCAAATATGTTTTTGTCTATTGGTAGAAACTGCTGAAGGTGAATATTTAACTGTGTTATGTGTTTTCTTACTAAACTAACTTGTAACATACTATATAGCGTATATATACAAACCTATAGATTATATACGGGGCTGCACAAAAGAATTAGAGTACTTTTCTGGCTATGGCCTGTAATTGCTGAAATCTGGTTTTCAAATGTGTTTTGCGTTTTCTAAAATGTTTACTTAGATATCTTATTTACCTTATTAAACAGCAAAAGTTTGTTAAAGTATTCTCGAAGTGTTGTAAAGTGTTTCATAATCTATGCTTGATGCGTGATTTTACTTTTTTATTATTATTATTATCCTCTCA
Source organism: Maratus michaelseni (assembly GCA_963931845.1). Classification (NCBI taxonomy): domain Eukaryota; kingdom Metazoa; phylum Arthropoda; class Arachnida; order Araneae; family Salticidae; genus Maratus; species Maratus michaelseni. The sequence goes on along the minus strand of OZ007596.1, from coordinate 256,077,154 downwards.
ACATTAATTCTCGTGATGCATTTTTATTAAATGTAACAGGAAAAAATAAATTGTTTTTGTGTTTGAATATATTTTTTTAGAAAAAGGTAGACATTGTTATATTTGAATAAGTTATTGGTATTTTTAAAGCTTGAGAGGTTAATTAACTTTATTTTTCGCATGCTTTAATTTAATAATTGGCGCCCGCAAGGTGGCCATAATTAAACTGACATTACTCAGCATGATCTGTAGCGCGATATAGTAGCGAGAATAGAGCCAAATTTTGTAGGATGATTAAACAAGACAGGGAACGAAGGATTCTTTAAAAAACAGCAACACGTATTCCCCTGGCGGTGATTTTTGGAACTTTTTATTTGCGGAGTCCTTCGTCCCCCGTCTTGTATAATCATCCTACAACATTTGACTCCATTCTCGCTATTATATCGCGCTACAAAGCACGCTGAGCACTATCAGTTTAATTATGACCACCTTGTGTATAACCAGGGCTACACTACACACCGTGCTTGCTCATTCATTATGATGACGTCACAAAAGGTGGCTGACTAGGAGGAAAGACATACAGCGATTGGCACAAAACGATGGGCGCGTTGCTTTGGACCAATCGCTGGTCGCGGTCAGCCACCATTTGTGACGTTTTGAGAGTGAATGAGCAAGTCCGGTATCTAGTGTTGCCTTGGTATAACTAATTTATTTAGCAGAGATTGTTAGAAAAGTAGGATGATTAAACAAGATTAATTTGTAGGATGATTAAACAAGACAGGGAACAAAGAATTCTGTAAAAAATAGCACCACATATTCCCCTGGCGGTGATATTTGGAACTTTTTATTTGCGGAATCCTTCGTCCCCTCCCCTGTCTTGTTTGATCATCCTACAACTTTTGAGTGCATTCTTGCTATTAGATCGCGCTACAAAACACGCTGAGCACTGTCAGTTTAATTATGGCCACCTTGTGTATAACTGATTTATTTAGAGAGTAACTACTAGATTTTGTTTTGAATTCCAATTACAGCCGCAGATTTGAAAATTTTGCACGATCTCTCAAATACAGATCCATAACTTATATTATTAAATCACTTATTTTCTACTGGTTGGCCTAAAAACAAAAATTAGTTCCAGATTCCTGTATAAAGTACCTACAATTTTTTGATGAACTCTCGGTCCAAAAGCACTTCACGCTAAAAGTCCTTAACATAAGTATTCCCGAGAAATGGACCCTATTCTTCGTTTGGGTTGAGGGTACAATTTCGGAAATGTTTCACCAAAGCACGTAACTCAATGTCACAAAGATATGGTCCGTTACTGCTCTATGGCATGCAGCCTTGTTTGCCAAACGAGTCGTTGCATAATTAAGACTTACAATGTTGGAAATGTTTCCCCAAAGCACGTGACTCTGACGTCAGAAGAAATAGGGTTCATACAGACAACAGGGAATAGAAGCTCTTCATAAGGAACATTTGGGCATAACAAGTAGTTTTAGAAGAGCTTGTGTATGAATGCATGTTTTGGCTGAAAATGTCCAAAGACGTAATTTCGATGATAGAAAATTGTGTAGTTTGTCAGAAAACTCAGAAGACCTTTCCGACAGAACCATTGATTCAAAGAAAATCCATAAACTACCATGGGAAATTCTTGCATCTGATGTATTTACCTATCTAGATGTTGATTATCTTCTTATCAGATTTACAGATAGTTATTCTGTTTTTATTGATTTCAAACCTTTAAAAGATTTATCTTGCAAATCCACAATACAAATCCTTAAAAACTGGTTTAGTATTTATAGAATTTCTGGACTTTTTTAAACAGGCAACGGTACTAAATACTCATCCTCTGAATTTAAGGAATTTTTTAAAGAATGGATGTTTACTCTTCAAACTTCAAATCCTTTGTAACCAAAGGGAAATGGTTTAGCTGAGGAAACTATACAGATAGTAAAGAACTTTTTAAGAAAATGTGAGCTATCATGCCAAGATGTACACCTAGCATTACTCAATTTTAGAAATATGCCAAGAGAAAACTTAGTATCGCCAGATCAACATACCAGATCAACGTCTCTTCAGTAGACGCATACGAACCACCGTTCTTAATACTGAAAATGTGTTGAAGTCTAAAATCATTATTCAAACTACAGAACATTTAACAAAATCTAGATTAAAACAAAAATTCTACCACGATCTTAATGCGAAACCTTCGAATATTACGTTACAACTAAATCAAAAGGTTATGCTAAAACAATCACCAAGGAATTGGACACCAGCAACAATAACTTCTCAAATTCCTCCTAGTTCATATAATCTGGTGACTTCTGAAGGAAAATATAAACATAACACTAGTCCAAATCCAGCCAACTAAGCTGAGTTTTCAAATTGAAATGAAAAGGAAGTTACCATTAGAAATAGAAAATCGGCTTCCTACTGCTGATATTAAATCTTCTAACATTTCTACGGAAAAGATTCTAAAAGTGTACTTGCTCCCAGTATGACCAACGCCCCCTAGAGATATCTCTAGGGGGCGTTGGTATGACTGACACCAAACCCGTTGTTACTAGGAGTGGAAGAATTGTAAATCCTGTAAATGAGACTTGATCAAACCTGTAACGAAACCTGATCACTAATGCTACATTTACATTATGGCGTAAGGCACATATTTTTCAACCAATCAGCGTGCTTTATTGGATGTTTATGCGCCGCTGATTTGTTGGGACTTATGATTTAACGCGTAGGAGGATAACGCCATAATATAAATGGACTTTAAGATAACTAAAATAGCATTTTTAAACAGGGGAGATGTAAATATAATTGTAACTATGGCAACATCCTTTTAATTGTAACTGCCTGATTTTGATTCTAACTGTTTTAAATTTCTCGTCTTTCTAGCGATCTCATCTCACTTGAACAGTATAAAGCGAGTTACTAGCTTAGAGTAACTGCTTGGTCTTGTGCTCGACTACTACTCATGAGATCCCTGTTCGATCCTATCGCCATAAACACGCAACCTTCAATAGTAATCATCTCATCTCATAAAATAACAGATGGTAGCACCAAATAAATCATCCCCAACCTGCAAAACCTATGAAAAGCTCACAGCGCAAAGCCTGTTGTTGACACCGCGCACAGCAACATGCATATGTCACTCACGCATGCGCATTGCTCGTGAACAATTTCTTCCTCACTGGGGATGGAATGTGTAGCGATCTCATCTTACTTGAAATTGAACAATATAAAGCGAGTTACTAGCTAAAGTAACTGGCTCGGCCTTTTCCCGACGCTAACTATTCATGAGATCCCTGATTCGATCCTTTCCAGCTCCAATTCCACACTCTTCATAACGATGTATATGTTATCTAACTTAAATGCTTAGTAATTTCAGCATATATCGTCGCAATAGGTATGCATATGTCATTTATAGCATACCTTAAAAATGAAGAAAAATACATAGATACTTGACAAATTCGATCAGACGAGTAAGACAAGTCAATAAACATTAGACTCGCGATTTGTTTTTATCCAAAATCGTCTCAAACAAGCAAATTTTATTTCGGTATGCCTCCACTTTCTGAAACTCTAGTCTCAGACATCTGAATTCTGATCGAAGGGTGAGGAATCCTCATTTTTAAATGGACTTTATCACAAGTGACAACAGCCACGCCTCTGCGGGTCTATGCCCTCCCATAAAGACTGCTTATTGGACGAAGGGGAAGCTGTGTTAAAATGTTCGTCTTGCCTATTGGCAGGGCTGCACTAGATACCGGGATTTTCATTCATTATCACGAATTCACAAAAGGTGGCTGGCCGCGACTAGGACTTTTATAATAGGAGATGACGCATATCTATTTTGTTTCGGATTATTGGTACCCAGTTCACCATCAAAATACCGCAGCCGGAGATGGGGTTGCCTAAGACTCCTATAATAGAACATGTTCTGATTAGCTTGGTTTTTTGACTGGGCTCCAATTTGGGTGCCAAATCTGCGGGGCTCGTGACGAAAGACATGCAGTGATTGGCACAAAACGATGGGCGCGTCGCTTTGTACCAATCGCTAGTCGCGGCCAGCTACTATTTGTGACGTTATGAGAATGAATGAGTAAGCCTAAGACTCCTATTATAGGAGTTCTAAGCAGGCCCGGTATCTATCCCCCTATTTCTTCTATATATCCGCAGAGGACAGTGTATAAGGAAAGGGCATGTTTACAAACAAACAGTTCCATCAACCAATTTACCACTGCATTTTTGTCGCAGCTATCATTGCAGGAATCATCATGGCGACGTAGGCCAATCATATCACAGACCAGTTTAACGTAGACCAATCGAATCGCTCCATCTCATGTGTACTGTAGGAATCGTACAGAACGAACAGGTTTTTCTCCCAAACCAACAGTAATTTAACCAACAATGACGTCAGATGCCCTTTTCTTATATGGATCTTATGCCAAAGTTTGGACAAAAACTTTAATTTGAGCATGTCCCCTGTGTGTATGTCGTCACTGTTATGTATGAAGGCACTGTAATGTGTGTTATCATGATTTGGACAAGATTTTCCAATTTGGGTATTCGCACTGTGCACTATTGGCGCAAATTTTCCCAACAGCGCCCATTAATCAAATGCGGTCAAATGATTGACTTCAAGATGCGAAAATTGCAAATATCTGTTGGTCATTATTTAAGAGTTAACCATTAACCATATGAAGGAGAGCAGCACTGTAAGTTAAAAAAATATATTAATTTTAAGCTTTATTTTACCATATTTCTTCTACTTTTTCTTTCATAAAAATTAGTTCTATGAATGGCAATCGATTTATATTTCAAAAAAGTTTCATTTCTTAATCGATCGGTCGAATTTGCTTTCATTGTTTTGGTTTTTTACAATCGATTTTTATATTGATATATTAAGCTTCCTGATCATAAAGCAAATTTAATTACTTTTAATTCGCTGCGGAGAAGCATTATTTGCGCTGTTGAAGTTTCCACATGCCACTACCATTACAATATGAGAATTTTAAACAAGTTCAAGTTTTATTTTTCACGTCAAATACCGTTCATAATTGGTTGTTGTTTCGGCATCACGATATCAATCATATTAATGCCTTTGATAGGAGAGAACTGTCTATTACAAAATGTAGAATCTGTGACATCTCTAAATCTAGAACAAATATCTACAACAGTTGATGATTATCAACCCGTTCTTCATTTAAATACCAAATTGAAAAAAATTTCGCATGTTGATAAAGTTCAAGTTCCTAGAGCCAGATATTACTCCACTGAACTTGGTATCAAAGAAAAATTATTTATTGGAGTTTTGTCTTCTCCGCAGACCATTCTCACTTTAGGATCTGCCCTCAACCGCACCTTATCCAAGCACGCCAATAAAGTTTTATTTTTCTTGGAAGGTGCTGAAGCAGACACTTTTGATGTAAATATCGGATCAGTTGTAGGATTTTCAGATAAACAAGAGATTTTAGCTCCTTTTAATATGCTTCAATATGTGGCTGATAATTTCTTGAATGAATATGATTTTTATTTCTTTACGAAAGACACTTCACATATCAGGGGACAAGTATTGAATGAATTAGTGAATCACATTAGTATTACTCAAAATGTTCATATGGGTCAACCATTAGATAGTGATTCACTGTATTGTTCACTAGATGCCGGTGTTTTGTTATCCAATAATGTATTTTTACAAACTGTAAAAGATTTAGATTGGTGCATACAGCATACTTTTTCACAAAGCAATAGTAATAACTTTGGAAGATGTGTTCTCCATGGAACTGAACAGTCATGTGTTTCTACTATTCAGGTTTGTTAAATATTTCAAATATTCACATGTTTGTATCAGGATGTAAATTTTAGAACTTCCTTTAGTCAAAATTTGGTACTTTCATGTTATAGAGGCCCCCACAATTACAATATGCCAAGGTTGCAGCTATGATTTTGACAAGATCATTGCAAGTCTTATATATGCATCATATAAAAGCATATATATACTCAAAACACCCATATATGTGTGATATACATCTATAAATTTCATTATATACATGTTATTTACATCTTATATGTCAAATATACATCATTAATATCTTATACACATGTCATATATATACATCATATATATAACTATAACTTGGCCAAATACCTCATGAAATGTTATATACATCATATATTATTATGTCATGTATCTATGCTTTATAATTTGGCGAAAAAATTTTGGTCGCTTGGCGATTCATCATTAATGTATATAACACAAAAGTACCCAAAATTTATAGTTCAGGGTTCGTACTTATCCTAAAATTTCTGATGTACCTGAAAAAAAAAAATGTCTTAAAATATGGTGGTCTGTCCTGAAATTTTGCAAGTTTTGTGCTATGATCGTGCATTTGAAATCATGAAATAGGTGGTAGGTGTACCTTTTCACTGATGCAAAACAATTACGAAAGTGGTGTTTTTCTTTATCTATTGATAAAAATAGTTATTTTTGTCAATTTGCACAAAAAGAATCGCAATATTTAGTGATCTGTTACCAAAAATTGCAATTTTTATCAGTTAGTCATTTAAGAATTTTCATGAATATTGTCTGTCAGTCACAAAAAATTGCAATTTTTACTGATCAGTTATAAAAAAGAAAATCTTTCATAATTTTCATCAAGTGAAGCAAAAAATCGAGATTTTTGTTCTTCAGTAATGCAAAAATCGTTATTTTTTAGCAGCTTGGTCAAAGGATGAGGCTGGTAAAATTACTTTTCTTTTAAATGTATCTACTTTTAAAACAAGAAAAATTTGCATATATATAGTAAGGGAGACCAGTACACACTGGACCTATGGGCACAGTGGACTACCCCCTAATATTTTATTTATTTAAAATTTTTTAAAGCTTCTCTTCTATCCTAACACAGAACAACACTGCACTGATTATTTATAGCCTTCAGAAAATATGTTTAGCTCAGATTGAACTATTTTATCCTGATTGGTTGTTTTGAGCTTCTAAAAGTAAAATTTTTCATCATCCTGTTTTTATTTTTTTAGTAATTAAAGGTTGTAGATAAATAAAATAAAACAGCTTTTTTCCAAAGCTAAGATACTTGTTTTTATTTAACTTTAAAGTTAATATGTTTAAAAGAAAGCTATAAACAATATTAACATGATTATTTATTGAACTTCAACATGGGGCACAGTGGTCCACAATCCACTCTTCTCCTGTAATGCAGAATGTTCAAAATATTTAATAATTGCCTATTTTCTATAAATAAATATTGTTTTAAAGTAATTATTTAACTGTAAAATAAAGTAAACAAAGAAAAATAACAATTTATTTAACATAGTAAGAAATATTTCTTTTCTATTTACTGCCTTTGATAAATTAAATATAACTGTACTCTAATTGGTGATGATTTTATTCAAGTAAGATTAATGAGACGCAAATTGAATGGAAATCGGTTTATTTTTCCCAAAACTGTAGATTAATCTGTTGTTGATGTAAATGATTTCATAATGTTGTTTCCAGACACAAAATTCTTTCAGGAAAATTCCAGGCTTAATCTTACTCATAAAGTATTTTGGAATTTCATTTGAAAATTTTAATGTGCACTGAATTTTTTATACTTAAGTAATAACTTCAACTAAATTGCAATTGTTCCTGTATTAATCTGTTATTATTTTCAAAATATAATTAATTATTTTTGTTTCTGTTTTTGTTTTCAAAATGTACTTGTAAATTTATATGTTATTTTGCAGTAAAGGGGAAATAAAAAAGAATTAGATTAATGAAAAATAGATTTATATTGCATTTCAGATAATACCTAATAGCGGTCCACTGTACCCCGGTGGGTGGACCAGTGTGCCCCACTTCTGGAGCACACTGGTCCACTTTATGGGTGCATATAAAAAATTTTTTTATGAAAAATGTATTGAAAACTATGTTCTGAGAAAATTATGATGAATGTATAAAGGCTTAAGGAATATTCAAAAATATTTTCACACAGATCGGTTTGTCTGCTAAAGAGAAAAAAAATTTAACTGAAGAAGTGGTCCACTGTGTACCAGTCTCCCCATCACTATTTATGATAATAAAATATATTGAACAGGGAATTAAAGGTTTTTTTTTTTTTTTGTTAGTATGCCAAGCAAATATGTCCTGAAATTGTCCTGAAATATCGAAAAAAATATGTCTTGAAATATCACCTAGGGCTAGTACTACCCCTGATAGTTCAAGCTCTTTTAATTATTTAATTTTTTTTTGTGTTATTACAGTTACATTATAGTCACTGTAGTTATTACACAATGTTTTCAAATCATTTCTTTATTAAATCATATTACAGTATAACCTCGATATCTCGAATCTCTGGGGAAGAGAAAAAAATTCGAGATACAGAGGTTTCGAGTTATCAAGGTTTTGACAAAATTAAAAAATCTAAATGTTAGAAATTGTGTTTTGCTGTAAAAAATAAGATTCATTAAAAACTATATGTACAATCTACTAATAATTAAATAATTACTATTTTCAATGTTTTAATATAGTTTCAAAATTGTGTTATACACATACCTGGTTTGATTAAATACAATATCCAATTCTTCATCAAGAAATACATTTTTTTTCTGAAAAAAAAATCTTTAATTGAAGTATGTCGTCTCACAGAATCTTTTTGCAATTGCACAGTTTTCTGTAACGTAGCAATGGCACCAAACGCTTCTTATCGAATATTATCGTTTGTTTCGAGAAATCTCCGCAACAGGTCAACTGCCTTCTCGGCTTCCTGCACTGTAACTTTTTCGTGCTCTTGTTGATCGAGTAGTTCTTCGATTTCTTCATAAGAAACTTCTGCATTAATGCTTGAAACAATCTCTTCATCTGTCATCGTGCCGCACATTTCAAGCTCATTGTCTACATTCAAAAATTCTTCGAATGAAATTTCAGTGTGATATGCCTTTTGTATTGATTCCTAGTTTCTAGATTCAGTTCTCCCTCTTCAGTTGCTTTCTTAATGGAATCTCCTCTGTTTCACCGGAATTTACATTTTCTAAAAATCCTGCTTTGATGAAACAATTTCTTATCGTTGTTTCTATAACATTTCTGCATGAATAGTCAGCCATTCGCATTGACTGTAAGATGTTGATAGGTGTGTTAGAAGGTTTACCTTCACCGATGTTATCTAGGAGTCTTTTCACAATTTGCGCTAGATAACCAACCTTGAAGCTACGGATTACCCACTGGTCGAGTGGTTGTAACTTTGAAGTCGTATTTGGCAGCAAAAATTTAACAGTGATATTTTTGGCAGATGCAATGCAGCAAGCGACTGGTTGACTGGATTGCTATTGCTCCTTACAGCGTACTTTCCAGTGCAGTTTTGTTAGTTGCGGTTTATAAAACCTTCCATTCTCATCCTTTAAATCTTTGTATCAACAAAGGGATAAAAGAATGTGAAACGGGCATCTAGATCAAACTGTTTCTGCAGCAGATAATAGTCAAAGGTAAAAAATATAATTAATTTCTGTGGAAAAAATTTCGATATATCAAGGGTTTTGAAAAATATATTTCGAGATAACTATGGAAAATACGTAAGAATATTGATAAAAATGCTGGGGAAAATTCTTTTTTCGAGATAAGGAGGTTCGAGATATCGAGGTCCGACTGTATATACAGAAAACTCTCAAAAATCTACACAGTTAGGGACCAAGAACTTTGCAGATTTCTTAATTGTATGAATTTTTAGTGTTTCTGTTTGACATTTTTCAAAGTGCGTCATGTAATGCCCTTTTTGTTTTAAGTGCCGTTACACCCTATCCTCTTAAGACATGGAAAATGTATCCTGTCCTTTTTTCCAATATCAACTTTGCACCCTCAATTTTTTTACAAAATATTTTGCCTTTTTTTTTTTCTTTTTTTTTCCCGGTAAAAACACTTGGACTCATAGGCGTAACTTGGGCTCTAAGACTGGGGGGGCAAAAGTCTCCAAGCCCTTTTGTAAAAGTTTATACCCCCCCCCCCCCTTCATCCCATCACCGCGTACACACTAGAGTTGAGACGGGCTCAGCTCGAGCCCAGGCTCGGGCCCGACACGGGCTTGGGCTCAATTTTTATATCAGTCTTCGGGCCCGGGCGGGCTCGGGCTCATTCTTTCTGAAACTGACAATTTTATTTATTCTCATATAGAAAAAATAAAAATAACTTTTTTCCCCTAAAAAATTACGTATTCCATTTTAAGTCATTTTAATGCTATTTTGATCAGAATGAATAAAAGGGGAAGCAGAAATCATATTTTCCTTTTCCAGTTTTAGAATGCTACTTTAAGAGAAAATTTGCAATATTTGTAGATTTATGTGCGGCATTGACGTGACGACTGAGTCATATGGCGCCAATGGAAAAGGCGTGAATAATTTCGATTTTCTTTTGTAAAGGTACGATATTTTTTCAATTGGAACGTTTATTTATTTATTTATTTTTAGGTATCTAAAGCGAAGTGAATACTTTCTTTTGTTTGTAGTTAATCAGCACTAGCTTAAGTTTTGGAAATTTGTAGTCTTCTATTGTGTGCGAGTCATAATGGCTCTTCATATGAAAATAACGTTAGAGATTCTATTTTTCATCATGAACTCTGCTCAAGTTAAAGCTCTGCTCTGACCATTTACGAAGTCACTCACATTCGTAAGTCATAATAATTGTCATGTATTGTTATTCCGATAAGAAAGAAATCGAAAAGTGTTTCCACTTTGTCTATAAAAGCATAGGATCTTTCAGATAACGGTGCCAAATTTTAAATTTAAGCTGATTTTCAGGAACACGAAATATTGTTTTAGTTAAGGAATCAATTATAATTTACAAAATACACCTATTATAGGAAAAAGAAAAACTGCGTAGGAATAGTAATTTCTGCAAATTTCATTAATTTATTCATAAAATGGACTACATTAATGGGTCCATCAGGTTTGCTTGTTGGGTGAGAAAGTTACGAGAATCTTTTAAGGAAGTATATTTTTATTTCATACCAAACTTCTTTTTTGAAAAGATTAAATGTAAATTACCATAAAATTTAATTATGCGCTGCAGATTAACAGTTATTTTCATGTAAGAAGTTTTTTAAATATGTGATATTACTTTAAAAAAATTAATATTATGCATTTTTTTTTCGATATCGGGCTCGGGCTCTGATGACACAAAATGCTGCGGGATCGGGCCGGGCTCCGAAAAGAGAGCCCGTACTCATCTCTAGTACACACACACTTAAATCAAATACTTAAAATTTTTAATATTTAAACAAAATTTTAAATGTTTAAAATAAATTAAGTAAATTAAAATAAAAAAAATTAAATTTAAATGTTTAAAATTTAAATGCGGAAAAAAAAATTTCCCGCAAAAACCGAAAAAATACTAAGTTATACATTTTATGTTTTTAAAGGAATATTTTAAAATATTGAATTTACGACCGTTATATCTCTTATGTCTGATGCAATGTTCAATTAGGAAATAGTTCAAACAAACTTAATAAAAATTTTCCAAAGCCTTGGGCTTTCAAAGAGTTTTTAAAATGATGAGGTTGAGATAAATGTGCTCAAAACCTTTCAGTGTCGCAACAGCTGATGGAAATTTATAATGAAAACACTAAGTAGTGTTCTGATTGGAATGACTCAGAAATTTTGCTGTGCGGTATTTTAAGGTACATGGAAGAATTTTAGATTAAGAATTTAAAAATTAATATTGTCCTTAAATTTCGATCTCTACCTCTTCACAACGTTTCAAGTAAAGAAAAACCAGAATGAAAGCAGGTGCACCAGTTATAGGTAAGGAATTATTTTCCAGCACTATTTGAATACTGTTAAAAAAGTTCATTCTTTTATATAATGAAATGAGATATCTAAATAAACAATTTAAAATATAATAGAATGCCAGTTAAATATCCATTTCCAAGTATTACTGTCCATGGCAGATAATGAATGCGGATTCTTCTGTGCAACGTTGTATATGATCTATAGAGCTTTAAACACACTACATAGTGAAACTAAAACTTATATCACTGGAAAACACATAAAACAACTAAAAAGGTTTTTCTAATGAATTACTATTTATAGATGAACATGTATCAATATCCTTTTGTGCAACCATATATTACATGAATAATACAGTAAAATTTGACTTGATTAATGTTAACACAAATGCACAAGCAACAATTAACATCCATAGGCGGCAATATATGTAATTTCTTTTGCTCTGCCATATGAATTTATTTATGTTCTATAAGTACCTTTGAATAATAAAATATAATTAAACTGGAAAATGCTTAACACAGTTAAAAACATACGTTAGGAATTCACGTCCATAAACTGAAATACTCCTCCATTTTATTCGTGCAGCTCTGCATACGATATTTAGAATTTATACTCACAACGTAATGTAAAATTTAGTTAATTTTAAAAATGCACACCACAACTGAAAACGCTCTTCTAGTAATTATGGTTCATAGTCAGTCCTATATACTAAGTACATTACATGCTAGTTACTTCACACTCCATAGAAAGAATGTTGTAGACCGCCTCAGTGGCACATATAAATTTCATCATAATATCACTAACTAAAATGCACCGCAAACGATTTCTCCCCTATAGACCATAATGTAACGAAAAACTTTTTTTGTGTCACTATAAATTAGCTATAACAGCTATTATCCTTCATCTTCAATATAGAATACGTTGTAGTAAGCCTCGATAGCATATATCTACATTAGAGGTTTGCACAGGCTCGGGCTATGAGACTCGATCTGGGCCGAACCTGATCTCGATTCTTTCCCAGGCCGGACCCACAGGCCTTACTCTTTTCTGCAAATTCGGGCCAATCCAGGACAGACTTGCTTTTTCTGGGCCAAGCCGGGTCTAGAATTCATTCCTCCAAGAAGCCAACACGGGCCGAAATTTTTAGGCCCTATCCCGACCCGACCCGACCCAGCGTGTATGAAAATCATAGGCCTGCATGGCCCTTGCAAAAATCAGTAAAATGAGGTCAGGCCGAACACTTTTGCAAAAAATGCATATATTTTTAAATCGCCCTTATGCTACAATCCCCCTTTAAATCGCTCTTATGCTACAAAATTATTTTTAACGATATACATAATATAATACATACACTTAAAGAAAAAAAAAAAGATAATAATAAGGTACAGTGAAACTTATGAAAAGGAAACTGTCTATGACGGAATCTTGTCTTAAACGGGAAAATGTGTTGATGCCTGCAAAATGAATATCCGTGCTATAAGAATATAATACTTTTATAACAGACCTGCTAAGAATGGAACCTGTCTATAACGGATATTTCTTCACTCCGATGCGATTATATCTTACAAGATGCATAGCATTTTTCAGATTTTTAAGTCTCCAATCCATGAAATCTGGATTAACGATAATTAATGATAACTCAGATATTTACATACAAATAGAGATTCATTAAAAAATCAATATAGTTTACATGGGGACAAGCAGAAAGAAAACTAAGGGATGGTCAGTATTTTGTTACGGATGTACCTGTACTTCGCAGTTCAGGGCGCTTTTTTAAAAATGAAGAATATAAACATGAAAAAAAAAGATAAAATAAGGTTTTTTTTTTTTTTCCAGAACTCCTCGTACAATTTTTAAACATATCAGCGTAAAGACCTATACAGAATAATTAAGATGACTTGATCCCTTTAGGGGCTCCAGGGAGCTTGACCGCCTGGAGCCCCTGTCTCAGATAAATTTGAAACACATAAACGCAAAAGAAAAACATAATGAAAATTAGTCTTCCACTAGGATTCTGGATGCAGAGCCCCATGCCGAAAGATTCTTAATCACTTATGAACAATAAATTTTACTTTTTTTTTTTCAAATCATCAGAGGTAAATGAAATTTAATTATCCTGCTACCTCACCCTTCCCGCCGGTACATATAGTAGTTTACATTTTATTTTTATTTTATTTTTTATTTTTTGTAGATGATTTCAAAATATTACAATCTTAAACTCTACAAAGATGAAGTAAATTAACACGTGTCCCTGTAATTTATTAAACCAAATTTAATGTAAATAGAACACAATAATACTGTTATTCAAAAGTTTCTTTAAAGAAATATAGAATATCACAAATTTTTAATTTCTATTTTTACGGTATAGCCACTGACTGACATCTTACACGACCCAGGAACAATGAAGTCTAGATCCGGCCCATGTCTTCAGACAAAACTAAAACTCGGACCCGGCCTGGCTTGGCTCAGGTCCAATGAAATAAGTCGCTGGTTTCAGGCCAGGCTCAGTCCCCTGTATACCTCTAAATTCTCTCCCCGAGGTCATGTTGGGCTCGCATTTTGTTTATTTATTTTTGTAAAAATGATAGTGATGTTGTACATTTGTTTAGCGAAATCTTTTGAAATTTAATTTGGTTTAATAAATTAGAGAAATATTTTTATAAATCTATCTTTTAGGTAGAAAATTACATTACAAAAAGCTATAGTAAATACTATTGCAGCCGTTCGGAGGAAAGCAATTCCAAAAAAAATTGGTATATTTTCACCAATCATGACCACCAGATCACAAAACCACCCTCAGTTCAAATGTTGATTTATGTTGATCTGACATTTGTCATGCTGTAACTCTCTTACTTATGAAACAATATGGACTGAGTATGTGTATAGGACATACAAAGTTCTCGACCGAGTTCGTTGGCCAGCTGCATCAGCCATCTTGTTTCAAAATGGTGGCCAGTTACAATTTTTAAAATTTAAAAAGATATACAAAGAAATTATAAATTGAAAAAATACTAAATTTCCGTTAAGTGTTAGAACGTGATACAAGGATTCTGGAACATTTTTTGTTTTGGCTATATCGTAAAAATTGGTTGAGATATAGCAGTTTGAAATTGTGGGGTGACTGAGATTTTGAAACAATCTAATATTTGTTATGCTGTAACTCTCGTATTTATGATCCGATATGAATGTGACGGATCATGTGTACAGAACATACGAAAGTCTCGACCGAGTTCGTTGGCCAGCTTCATGCGCCATTTTATTTCAAAATGACAAACAGTTAATTTTTTTAATTTTTTTTTAAAATTCAAAAATATGTATAAAAGATTATAAAAGTAAAAAGTTGTTTCGGTTAAGTGTTAGATCGTGATATAAGGACTCTGGAACATTTTTTGTTTTGGCTTTATCTTAAAAAATGGCTAAGATATGGCAGTTTGAAATTCTAGAATGGCTGACATTTTGAAACAATCTGATTTTTGTTATACTGTAACTCTCATTCTGAAATTCGCATTCAAATTCAATATTAACGAACACCGGGATTGAATCTTCTATAATCGGGTTTTAAGCATTTTAGCTTCGGGTGTTCGAATAAATTGAGTTGAATTTTTAAAAACTTAGTCTATAAAAGCTACCTTTCCCTCCCGGTACAGGCCGGAAGGACTTTGAAATTATGATTTTCTTTTATAATATTTTTCTTTCATTTTAAACTATGTTGATTTTTCTTGCTGAATCTTCATTTGAATGCCACTGTCTAAGTCACTTTTCTTTAATCAGTGTTTATGTACGTAATTGTCTAAGTGGTCATTATTATTGTTGATATTTTGTATTCCATGCATTTCGAGCATAATCTGAAAATAAAATGTTTGCATGAGTAAAAGTGCTTTTTGAATGTTGCTTCAAAAACATCGGCATGTTTTCAAGAAATTCAGTCGTATAAGTACTATAATGCACAAGGTAGGTGAATCGTGGTCATGTTAAGCTTTGAGGATTTTTTATAATTTTCTGGTTGGGTGTGTGTGGCTGAATTTTTGCTTGTAAAATTTTACACTTATCTTTAACACATATCAAGTGTACTTTTCTTAATAAAATTTAATTACTTTTATAATACAATATAAAAATTGTAGCTTGTGGGCCACCTTTGACGCCATAGGGTTCCAAAGGTGGCCCATGTATTAAAATCACTCTTAAAATGTGAAAAAATACTCGGCAAACTATTTTGCATATTAATATACTCTGATGATCCTTTCTTGCTTTTGATATCTTTCGAGTTTTTCTTCTAAATCTCCTTATCTTATGACGCGAAAAGACCTTAAAGCACTTTTTGTGCACGGTAGTTCACGGATTTTCTTCTGGGAGTTACCGACTTCCTTTGAGTGAACGCTGAGGTTAAAATTAAATGGTAATACACGTTTTTTGTTTTTAGATATTTATGTAGCAATTTCGAAAATCGCCCTTACTGCACTGATTTTGTTTTCTTTTGTTGACATTTGTTTTCTAAGGTGGCCACCTTGGGAACAGTGTATGGTCGCCATTTGCACTATGTAAAAGTATTAATCTGATAAATTTCTTAGAATTGAAATAAATGTGGTTAAAGAAAAAGAAATAAGCTTTCAGAAAACGTATCATAACTGAAAGTTATGTAACTGATTTTTAATATAAAATCATTGTTGAAGTTTGTTGAAGTGATTTGTATTCAAGCTTTTTTTTTTCTTTTTCCCATTAATGAATGACATCTTCAGTTATAAGCGATTATTGTCTGAGTATGGCAGTTTTTTTCCCTTTCATGCTCTATCGCAACCCGAAATTCAGTTCAAAACACCCACTTTGATAGAATTTTCTGAAAAATATTTTGCTTTTTATATAAAATTTGAAAAACAGTTAGATTACATAGTTTCTTAATAAGAGAACCTGTCAATGGGATACGTTTCTGAACAAAAAATAATGAAAAAATCCCTTCGAAAGAAGTCAGTATGGATTTGAGGACAGTTTCAATAAAAACCATGCTCCTGAAAGTACACATATGTATTCGTTTTAATATATATAAATTATTATAAATATATTTTTTAAATGTACTATAAATATATTTTCTACAAATTGGGAGAGTTTTTTTTCATTATTATCATTTTCTCTTAATTTTCACTTGATAATTATAACTGTTATAATTATTTCTTGTTTTTTATATGGATACTCATTTATTTATTTTTTTAAAGTTAACATACTTGAGAAATTTAAAAGAGGTTGAAAGAACTTGTATGTTGTACTTTAATCATTGGTGAGATTTCAGAACTTTGTAAAATTAGTAACATTTAGTTGATAATTTTATAGGATTTAAGTCCCATTCGTATTGGTTTCAGATTAATCCAGATAATTTATCAATACAAAAATTTAAATCACACTGATTTTAATTTGTTTATTTTAATTGAAATGTTTTTAATTTTACACATTTTCAAAGTGCATTAACCTTAAAGACCCAAATGAAAATATTCAATTTTTAAAATTGTTTTTATTTTGAAAATATTAACTAGAATTTTTTATAAAATTTATAGTATTTTGATTAAAGAATGAAGAAAAAAATTTCAAGTTTCCGGTACTTCAATCTCGATTTCTCTAAAGATTATTTCTTTTTTACCGTATTCTTCAATTGTTCATAAGATAAAATACGAAATATATTTATAAATATGTTTTTAGGTTTATGAATTTGGAAACGTCACAAAAATGAGCAAATACTAAAACTTTATTAGACCGCATATTTTTCTATTCCTTTGAATCTAACTGCTCGATGACTGCCTCATTGCAACTTTTCTGCTCAGTACATAAAAAACTTATTAAACAAGGAATCGTTCAATAAACAGAACTTGTTCCTCACATTTCTGTTACGATGAATCTCCCTAGTGAAATCATGTAAAGTTCTATGAACACCGTTAATTACCAATCTATGATTGGCACCTTGAAATAGGGGACGATAGAGCTGGGAGGGTCAGAGAGTTGTATTCATATTATTCCAAGGTTACTTTATCCTAAAGAAAATGACAATGGTCACAGTTGACACAGTATCCCATCGTATCCCACACGTGCATATAAACAACTCAATAATGGAAACGAGAAAATAAGATTAACTTTTCTGAAAAAAAAAAAGAGCAGGGAAATTATTTTTACTTGAACTTTGACTACGGCATTAAAAATTTTGTTAAGAAGAAAGATAGACATTACTGCTATGAACGTAAAAAACATAAATTCTGGGCATTTTGATTTATCCCCTATTTATTCTAGTTCGCCTTCAAGATAGCATATAAATGGTTAAATAAAAAAAAAATGAAATACAAAACTAGGCTTTAACCACAAAACAATACAAAAAACTGGAGGGGCAAAAGGTAAGTCTTGCCCCTGCTCCTGAAAAACTAGGGGGGCACATGCCCCCCCTTGCCCCCGCCAGATTACGCCCATGCTTGGACTTTGGAAAACAGAAATTCTGTTTCTCTGTGCGAATAACATGTTATTCAACAGGTTACAGGGAATGAAATTTTTCCAAGGAGGGGAGTCTCCTTCCCAACATTTTTAAATGGAGGGGAGTTATAATGTTTGGGAGGGAGAAAAAAAAAATCTTTAAACCCCACTATTATTTTACGTGCTTTTTAAAGAATTACATTAATGCAGATATGACAAAATACCATTGAAAAAATTAAGTCAACTCAGAATGATTATGTAAACTGTTTATTTTCATTATAAAAAAAGGAAGAAAGTTAAATTTTATATATCCAGTGTATTTTTTAACTTCTACCAAATATTAGGGGTCCTTAACAATTAGGTTGTTAAATGAATTTCAGAATTTAGATTTTATTTGATTTAGGGTGCTGAAGCCTTTTTCACAAAGTACACTTTTACTCCTTCACAAGGATTAAAAAGGTTTACTCCTTTACCTCAAGGAGTAAAAGTAATAAGATCTTTGCAGCTCTTCTAATCTAATTTTTTTAGTGCTGACTCTAGGCCAATTTGACAGGGTGCAGCGATCGGTGGCTCTTACTGCCCTTTTTTGTTCTTTTCTGTCTTTTCGGTCGCAGGAAAAAAAATCTTTAAATATGTCTATTGGTCGTTGGAAAAAATTGTGAATTTAGTCAATTGGTTGAGGGAATAAAATAATGAAATTTGTCTTATGTATGAACTTAGAAATAGATAAGGACTTCTAATGAAATAGTGTTAATATTGATTTGCGACTTTGGAACTACATGGCAGCCAGTATACAACCGTGCTAAGGTAACACCACTTAATTATTTAAAAAATACATATGATTTTACAGCAAACAAGTAATTTATGTACTAAATAAAAATATTTTAATTTATATTGTTTTGAATAAACTTGAGATACTAATTTCCAATCTATTTTAAAATAAGTTACTAGCAAAGTTATACACAACATGCTTATGTAGCTAATTACATAAGTCTCATTAAGCTTAGGTACTTGTGTAGATAATTACATAAGTACCTTTTTTTAAAAAAATATTTGTCTAGAATTGAGATCTGACAATAATAAAATAGGTATTTGTATACACTAAATGCTAACCCACAACATGATATACAGTACACATGCACAACCTATGGCCTGCAGGCCAAAACTGGCCAACATCTCCTGAAATTCAGGAATTGTGTATTTTGTCAATTAGTTTAGGAAAAAAATAGTGAATTTTGTCATTCAAGAGCGTAAAACTCATGAATTTCGTCGATCGAGTGTGTAAAAATGATAAATTTCATCGATCGGGCACATAAACATCATGAATTTCGTCAAGCAGGCGCGTAAAAAGCATTAATATCATTGGTAGGGTGCATAAAAATTATGAATTTTGTCAATTGGGTACGTAAAAATCATGAATATCGTCAATCGGGTGTGGAAAATCGCAAATTTTAGGGGAAAAGGAAAATCGGAAAATCCTGCATTTGGCTGGTTCTTTCCATATTTTTAATTGGCAGTTTTTAAAGTTTAATCGATGAGTGGCGATTAGCGAGTGCTTATTTTCACCTTTACCTACCAGACGATGGCTGTCAAGCAGACGGTTTGAAGAAGTAGGCAAACTAATACAACTGTCCTACACAGACATTGCATTTGAAACATTTTTCGAGAAATGATTTTCTTCTTCGAATGGCTTTTTTATTAGAAGTCCTTATTTATGTCTATGTTTATAGAAAAAAATAGCTAAATTCGTCGATCAGTCGCAGGAAGAAACGGGGAAGTTTGCAATCGGTTGCAAGAAATGAAGATATAAAATGACATGAAAATCGTCAGTCAGTTGTGGAAAAAATTGTGAAATTTTTCAGTGAGGCGCGAGAAAAAAAATAGTGAATTTCATCAATCTGTTGCCAGAAGAAACCTTTCAATTTACCAATCAGTTACAGAAAAATTCACGAAGTTTATCAGTTGGTCTAGGGAAAAAACCGCAAATTTTGTCGTTTGCTTGCCAGAAAATATTGCGAAATTCATCAATCAGATGCAGGAAAATATTGTGAAATTCATCAGTCGGTTTTGGGGGAAAAATCTAAATTTGTCAGTCGGACACAGGAAAAAAAAAATCACGAACTTCGTCAATCTGTGGAAAGAAGAAAATGAGAAATTATGTGAATTTCGTCGAACGATCAAGGAAAAAACGTGAATTTCGTCGATCGATCGCAGGAAAAACGCAAAGTTCATCGATCAGTTGCAGAAAAAAACACAAAGTTCATCTATCAGTCGTCAAAAAAACGCAAAGTTCATTGATCAGTTTTGGAAAAAAGCAAAGTTCATTGATCAGTTGCTGGAAAAATGCAATGTTTGTCTATCAGTTTCCAAATAAATGCAAAGTTTGTCGATCAGTTGTGGAAAAAACACAAAGTTCGTTGATCAGTCACTTAAAAAGCACAAAGTTTGTTGATCAGTCGTCAAAAAAACACAAAGTTTGTTGATCAGTCACAGAAAAAACACAAAAGTTCATTGATCAGTCGTAGGAAAAATGCAACGTTTGTCTATCGGTTTCCAAAAAAATGCAAAGTTCATCGATCAGTCATGGAAAAAGCACAGAGTTCGTCGATCCGTTGTGGAAAAAACACAAAGTTCGTCTATCAGTCGCTTAAAAAGCACAAAGTTCGTCTATCAGTCGCTTAAAAAGCACAAAGTTCGTCTATCAGTCGCTTAAAAAGCACAAAGTTTGTCGATCAGCCGTGGAAAAAGCACAAAAGTTTGTCGATCAGTCACGGAAAAAACACAAAAGTTCGGCGATCAGTTGCAGGAAAAAAAAATTACGAAATTTATCGTTCGGTTACAAGTAAATTAAATAACACAAATTTCTCTGGAAAATGGTGAAATTTTTGGGCAGGATTTCAAAATTTTCGGCGCGAATCCTGCCATTCCGCCCTGAAATTCAAGCCCTGGATTATGACTATTAGTAATAACTGTTGAAGGCAACTCCACTACACCATGCAATTTCAAATGTTTGATTTGATCGCCATGATCTATAAAAAAGTAATGAATATAGTGTTAACTCTAGAACAAAAGGACCATTGAGTGGGCATTTAAAAAATAAAAAGACAGTTTTTTAGAAAGGGATCTCTTGCATCCTGTTCAAAAGGTACATTTTGAAATGGTTTGTTTTACAGTCTCCATTTATCAATAGAAATGCTTGATATTTTCACATGACCAATTGAAAAATTGCTTGATATTTTCCCGTGACCAGTCGTGAAAAATATTAGATTTCGCCATCGATCGACTGACGACTTTCGTGATTTTTTCTGTCGACCGACACAAATTTTGCATTTTTCTGAGCGACCAATTGGCGAATTTCGAGATTTATTCTCGCAACCAGTTGACGAATTTTGCGATTTTTTTTAAAAAAACCGATTGGTGATTTTCGAGATATTTTCCTTCGACTGTTTGGAAAATGTTGCAGTTTTTTCTTGCAACTGAATGGCGAAAATCCCAGCATATTTTTCGCAACTGTTCAACGAATTTTGCATTATTTTCTGCAACTTCCACTCTTTTTAAATGAACAATTGAAGAATTTAGTAATTTTCCCTGATGAACTGACGAATTTTGCTATTTTTCTCGTTACCAAATGACAAATTTAGCAATATGTTTAAGTTTTTTTCCCTCTATTGACTTTTACAATTTTTTCACGCGACTGATCAACAAATTTCACGATTTTCTGCTCAATCGACAGGCTAATTACACAAATTTTCCCGTGACCAATTGATGATTTGTGAAAAAAATTTTAGATTTTTTTCTTCGATCAATTGGCAAATTTCGTAATTTTTTCTCACAACCAATTAACGAATTTCATGTTTTTATTATATTTTTACCCATGATCGATTGGTAAATTCTGAGATTTTTCCCTTCTATCGATTGGCAAAATTTGCGGATTTTTCTTGTGACCGATTAGCGAAGATTGCGAGGTATTTTCCTTAATTGATCAATGAATTTTGCATTCTTTTCCATAGCTGGCTTAAAGATTTCAGGATTTTTTTCAACAATCAATTGAAGAATTTGGCAATTTTTGTCTGCGATCGATTGATGAATTTCACAATCTTCTGAAATGAATGATGGAAGAATTTCGCTATTTTGAAATTTTTCCCATGACCAATTGACGATTTTCGCAATATTTTTTATATTTTCCCTCGATTGGCTGACGAATTTTGCAATTTTTTCTTAACTGATCGATGAATTTCGCGAATTTTTCCCTGCAACTGATTGAAGAATTTCAGGATTTTTTCTGACAATCCACTGCTGATTTTAGCGTTTTCTTTTTTAATTATTTATCCGTGACTGATTAACAAATTTCTAGATATTTCTCTTCTATCGATTGGCAAATTTTTTAGCTTTCTCTTGTGACTGATTGGCAAAGCTTGCAGGTTTTTTTTTTTCCGACTGATCAATGAATTTTGCATTTTTCTTCGCAACAGGATTTTCATGATTTTTTCCCACGAGCAACTGATGAATTTCGCAATATTTTTTCAGCAACCAGTTGATGATTTTCACACTTTTTTCAGACGATTGACTGACTAATTTCACTGAAAGTGAAAATTTTAAATGTTGAGCAGCGAAGCCTGTTGTTCTGCGATGTACATCACACTTTTAAGCATATTCTGCTTTGGGGTTTACATATACAGTGGGTGATCGGTTAACGAACTTAATCCGTTCCAAAACAATGTTCGCTAACCGAATTGTTCGTTAACCGATCATAGATTTTGTATGTTAATTCCATTAATCCGTTCTTAAAAGCTAAATAGTATATAAAAATTAATACAAATTCTCCCTAAATTTTCCATATTTAATATGGACAAATCGTATTTTGAAGGTTTTGTCAGTGTCGTGCCGTACTTAATAAAAAAATAAATGACATGCTCTTTGTAAAAACTTTTAGGATCACATTCATTGACTAGAATGTTAAATCATATCAATGTATCACTTTGACCTATCAAAAACTCAATTAGTTCTCTAAAAGATTGTGTTTACTGCAGGGCCCGATAAAGCTCCAGTGGAGCCTATTAATAATTTAGGAACTAAATTTCAATTAAAATAAATAATTTCCAATTAAAAATATTTCTTTAAAAAGGAATATACAATGTAAAAATTAATGTTTTTAATTTGGTGGCCCCAAAATGTAGGACCCGGACACCCGCTAGTCCATGAATTAATTAGACCATAAGTATACAACTGTTAAAATGTTGTCTAAGTCGATAATAGTAGATGATGCAATTAAATACAGCTCTGAGAATCTGCATTGCTTCTTCTTGGCTTTGTTTTGTGAGGTGTTCGTTATCCGAACATAAAAATATCTCGCGAAAGTGTTCGTTAACCGATCTGTTCATAAACTGAACAGTTCGTTAACCGATCACCCACTGTATAAACAAAATTTGTGTATTTTATATGTATTTTCTTAAAAATATGTAAACATGAACCTGTATATAACGATAATTTCAAATTCACAAAATTATGACTAGATTTTTCACAAAAGTAAAAGACTTCACTATGTCACGAAACAGGACCTTTGGAGTAAAGTCTGGATAGATCCCTGAATGAAACATTTTGAAGCATCTGACTGACCAACAGCCTTATCTGGCCTTTTTAGGTGCGTTCATAATTATATAAATACGTAGCACCTATGGTCGTCGTCTAGTCCATCCGTTTGTCTCTCTGCATATAGCAGCACAACCGAATGGTTTGAAATTTAATATATATAATCGTTGCAGAATGTTGTTGAGTCATATCAAATTTTATGAAAATCAAATCAAAACTTAAAAAGATATTAATAAAAGTTTTCATAGTTTAAAGAAATTCAATCAATAATAATATGATCGAATATCATATCGATTCGTATGATAATCAAATCTTATCATACGTAATCTATATGATAAAAGCGCAAGTCATGTGACTGAGGAAAACAAATACAGGCTAACCACATCTTCTTCCATATGCCAAGTGGCTATTTTTGTTCAAAATTAATTTTTCAAATAAAATCTTATCATACATAATCTATATGATAAAAGCGCAAGTCATGTGACTGAGGAAAACAAATACAGGCTAACCACATCTTCTTCCATATGCCAAGTAGCTATTTTTGTTCAAAATTAATTTTTCAAATAAAATTTCATAAAAGTTACAATTTTAGAAAGATCGTTCAAAAAAATTGTTTACTTGAGAGATGAGTTACATTAAAAAACTTTTAGATTCTGAGATAACTTCAGTGAAAATTAGGTTAACAGCCGAATATCTCAATCCATTCAAGTAAGTAAACAAAATATTCATTCATCATGAGTCATAGAAATATTAACCATGGAGGTAATCATTCGCAAAGAAAGATCTCCATGTTGAAGTTACAGCTCTGTCTGGTGTCAAAAACAAAAAAATTGTATCTCTAAACTTGGCATACGTAATAAGAAAAAAAAAGGAATCCTCATTTTGTTCATAGCAAACGATATAATTAATTTCACTGAAATAATAACGATGATTTTTTTACATTGTAAAACTAGTTATAGCATGAAACGAACGCACCTCATTTGTAATGTTTAACGTACAATTTCCAACTTTTTAAAATTCGAATAATTTTATTATGTTTTATTACTTTAGGCCTTTATTTTATTTTATTTTTTTGTAAGATTGAAGTAGTAAAAGTAAAAGCCATCAGAAGGTTTGTAATGTTACTTATTTAATACCATACCTATATTTATTCATTAAATGTCTGCATGTGCACAGTATAAAATGCTTTTATTATTTGTGATAAATATTGCTTCAATCTTGAGTACCTAACAAAGTTTAATTTATATTAGATACTGTTAAATTTTCTGCAGTTCTTCAGTAAATTGATGCTTTAGATCCCTCTTAAATCTAAGCTTTGAAAATTTAAATCATTTATGCTATATCTTATATACAGCATTGTATTTAAATATCATGTACTGTAATGTTTATTATGCTTTTTGCTAAATTATAGCTGTATGTAAAAAGAAATTTTTTAGAAAAATCAGAATGTAAAAAGAATGTAAAAAGAAATTATTTAGAAAAATCATTATCAGAGAAATTTTAGCTCTAACAAGGAAATTATACAGGATTTCTGAGACACAGTATTTGTGATCACCCTGTAGTTATTTATTTTTCTTAATTTGTTGTTAGATTTTTTTCCAAATCAAGATCTTACAGTCCTATTTTTTTTTTAAAAAAGAAAGACTCATCTCATCAAATAAAGAGACTTTTTTAAAATATGAAAACTTTTTTCGAAACAAAATTTTCATTTATTTATTTTTTCAATGCAGTGATTTTTAAATGTTGTGTAATTTTTTTAACTCCCAAATTTCTACATTTCTTTTCTTTTGTTTATTTCAATAGGGTTGATTTTTCTTTGATATGAAACCTTTTGCGGCATTTCAAAGATTTTAAAACTTCTAAAAATGAAACAATGTTAAGAATTATTTGCAATTTTTTTTTATCAAAAATGCAAAAAAAAAAAAAAAAAAAAAAAAAAAGATTCAGAGCTATCAACTGAGTCAAAATTTTATCAAGAAAGGATATCGATAGCTGTCACTGAGATGACGATAAAAGTAGGGGAGACCGGTACACACTGGACCTATGGGCACAGTGGACCACCCCCTAATATTTTATTTATTAAAAAAAAAATTAAGCTTATCTTCTCTTCTAATAGACAACAGCACTGCACTGATTATTTATATAGCCTTCAGAAAATATTTTTAGCTCAGATTGAACTATTTTATCTTGATTGGTTGTTTTGAGCTTCTAAAAGTAAAATTTTTCATCACCCTATTTTTATTTTTTTAGTAATTAAAGGTTGTAGATAAATAAGATAAAACAGCTTTTTTGCAAAGCTAAGATACTAGTTATTATTTAACTTTAAAGTTAATATGTTTAAAAGAAAGCTATAAACAATATTAATATGATTATTTAATGAACTTCAACATGGGGCACAGTGGACCACCCACTTCTGGGGCACAGTGGTCCACAATCCATTCTGCCTCTGTAATGCAGAATGTTCAAAATATTTAATAATTGCTTATTTTCTATAAAGAAATATTGTTTTAAAGTAGTTATTTAACTGTAAAATAAAGTAAACAAAGAAAAATAACAATTTATTTAACATAGTAAGAAATATTTTGTTTTGTATTTACTGCCTTTGATAGAATAACTGTAGTCTAATTGCTGATAATTGCTGATGACATGAATCTATTCAAGTAAGATTCATGAGACACAAATTGAATGGAAATCAGTTTATTTTTCCCGAAACTGTAGATGAATCTGTTGTTGATGTCAATGATTTCATAATGTTGCTCCCAGACCAAAAAATATTTCAGGAAAATTCCAGGCTCAATCTTACTCATAAGTATTTTGGAATTTCATTTGCAAATTTTAATGTGCGCTGATTTTTTTATACTTGTAATCAGACTTGTAGAAAACCAAAAACTTTCTGTGCACATAAATATTGAATCAAAAACTTTCTGCAAATTAATTTGATGTTTAATAAAATTATGTGTTATATTATTTTGACGATATAAATTAAAAACAGTATTTTAAAATAATTACCATTTAAAATTAATTAATATTAATTAAAGAATTATTATTTTGGTTAAAAATAATAATAAAACTAACAATTCATGATAGGAAGAGCTGAATTCTTATCAATTGAATTTTTTCAATGACATATAGAAACTACCCAATCCTTAATATTTTGACCTCTTCACAAGCGTCTGTAATGTCACAACAATGTATTGCATCTTTAAAATTTTGAATTGTGCACCAACAGTAAATAAATCGTACATAAATTGGGGAATATTTTTAATCTTTTGGTATTAAAAAAAAAAAAAAAGAAAAAAAAATTCCCTAAATATATTTTCTGCAAAGTTCTGAATTTTGCAGAAAAATTTTCCTCGCACGGTGTGTGCGTCTATATTATACAACTCTGCTTGTAATAACTTCATCTAAATTGCAATTGTTCCTGTATTAAGCTGTTATTATTTTCAAAATATAATATATTTTTTGTTTTTGTTTCAAAATGTTACTTGTAAATTTATATTACTACTAGATGGAACCCGTCAAAACTTAACGGAAAAAAATTACAATAAAAATATTAGTAAAATATTCTTCTTTTTACATAAGAAGAGGTGCTTATGAAACAGTCTTTCAAATATTTTATTTTAAAAGTTTTTTCCCCCCAGTGAATTACAGTACTATTTCTGATGAAAACTCCAAACAAACAATCCGTAAACAAAATGCAAATCAGTTTTACATTACCGCCATGTTCCCCACGGCAAGAAAGAAAATTTCCTGGACCTAAGTATCATACAAATAGTATATCTCTACGTTCATCTCATATTCACTCAATAAAAGAACATAGTAAATAAAGCACACATCTCCCCCCCTTCCCTCTCCCTGTGATAATGCAACCGAATGAGCTCCTACGCGCATGTGCATTGCATTCTCCCAAACGCACCGTTGAAATTCGACGTTTAAAAAAAATGTTTTGATCAAAAATTTTAAAATGTCTTCTTAAATCATTGTTCGTTTCAAATCCATATCTTCTGAAACTCATCTATTGTTTTAAGATAATCAATTTTTATGTAAAGATGAAGAATTTTTTTTACAATAATAAATCAATCTGCAGATAAGGGAGATTTTTAATGTTTTCAGGTGTAATTTATTTGTATGGTTTCTTCAGTTCCTTTACATAATCAGGATGATTATTCCTTTTCCATAATTAAGAGAAATAATGTAAATAAATAAATATCCAAGATTATTTTTGATTCTGTTTCCATTAATATATTGTAAACTTTATTGTTTAAAGTTACTGATAAATGATACTTTAGTAAGTATAGGCTTTTCCTAAGTAATTTTTTATTATTATTTTTTTTTTCTTGAGATTTAATGGCAACATTCTTCCGTTTGTTTATTGGACGCTATAGTTTGGCGAATTATTTGGGGTACTTTTCGGTTAGCCGGCCACCAGTGAAGTATATATATACATACATATATACACATATATATATAATGTATATAGCTTTTGTGATAATGGTTCTGCAAGTGATTTTCCATTGGACTTTATTATATATATATATTATATTTATTTATTTTACTGGCCCCGGCTAACCAAAAAGTACCTAATTTGGATATAGTTTTTTTTTCTTAAGGGGACGACTGGATAATGAACGGAATTTCGACGGGATAATAAATACTTTTGATGGTACCAGAAAATTTTCTGCATTTTATAGTTATATTGAGAAATACATACTTTTAAGATTTTCTGAATCACTTATTTGTTTACTTTTTCATGCATCATAGTGTCGGTATAACGGAAAAGTACCAAAATTTGCAATCGATCAAATAATTGAATTTCGTTAAGCATTAAATTTTCTGATTACTTCTCTATTATCCGGTTGACCATATTTCATAACAAAAATCTATCGCCAAACTGTAAAATTAAACACCAAAAATGCAGTCCGATTTACTTTATTTCAGAAGCATTATACGTATTTGTTACGTTATCAAATGGTTTTTAATTCGACATTTGCGTCTATTTTTCAATATGTTTTACCGATTCATGAGTTATTTCATTAATTAAAATAACAATTGTGTCCTTAAATTCTTATATTTTATTTATTTATTTATTTTGATATTTCAATGGCAACATTCTCCCATTTATTTGGCGTTACAGTTAGGCGTTAGTTTTTTGTTATGAAAAGTGGTCGACAGGATAATAGAGAAGTACCAATTTTCTTATTTTTAATCTGAGAAAGAAACAATAATCATGGATTTAATTAATTTTGAAATATGCGGTGCAACCAAAACAATTTTGAGTAAATTGGTACAGATATCGCAGACGTACTGGGGTTAATTTTTGGCCCCTAAATGACGATTTTTGCTTTGTATGGCAACCTAGTGTTTTATAATAAAATTTAATTTGTGTGTAAATAAATAAAATAAAATAGGTACTTTTATGTTAGCTGGGCGTCAGGGATAACTCTCCAAATCTTGTTTCAATTGGAATCATTTAAATTGCAACATTTTACGTGAGATTTGTTATTCATATTGATATGTTTATGTTTAGATATTTTATTATGATTATATTCTGGCTAATATTAAGTAAGTTTTTTTAAGATTTTATATTTCAGTATTAAAATATTACCTAGTTGATATTAGCTAATGTCAAAAGATTGGCGAACCACAGAGTTCAGAGAATAAACTCTATGCCTCGCAACAGTGGGAGTTGCCAACTTTATGACGTCATAAGCAGAAGTAAAACTTTAATTGCAAATTACGGCTAATTAATTACATTTTCGAACAAACGAATGCACGATAACAAATCTGTGTCCAAATATCTTTCATTTAAAAAAAGAATGGTGTAATTTGATGCAGTAGTTTGTTCTCACGGATTGTCGAAAGAAATTGCTTAGTGTTTTAAATATATAGATGTTATTTTACTGATAAAGGAGAAATAAAAAAGAATTAGATTAATGAAAAATTTATTTATATTGTATTTCAGATAATACCTAATAGCGGTCCACTGTGTCCAGGTGGGTGGACCAGTGCCCACTTCTGGTCTACTTTACGGGTGCACATAAAAGATTTTTTTTTTGAAAAATGTATTGAAAACTATGTTCTGAGAAAATTATGATGAATGTATAAAGGTTTAAAGAATATTCAAAAATATTTTCATGCAGATTGGTTTGTCCGTTAAAGAGAAAAAAAAAATAATTGAAAAAGTGGTCCACTGTGTACCAGTCTCCCCTACTGCCGAAACCAAATCTAAGGAAGTAGTCAAGAAACCGGTGGAAAATGAGGAAAAATCAACTGAAAGGTTTGAAACTTTTCAGGAAACAGTGTCAATAACTGTAACTCAGATAAATGAGCAAAGTACTACTGAAATTCAAGCAGTAGAGTCACCCGGGGTAATTCCTGGTCAAAAATCATCAACATCCAATTATTATAAAAACTGTTAAAGGTATTGTTTTCAATTTTTTTGTGGAATAAGCCCCCTCTGATGGCTATATAAGAAAATGCTTATTTAAATTTAAATGCACTTATAACTGAAATAATTATAATTTTTAAGTGACCAAGAATTATCCCAGAAACGGGGCAATTCTTGGTCACTTCTGGGGTAATTATCGGTCAGCATCATTTTTTATGTAAATAAAGTAGTAAAGTTAGTTTCTTTAAGACTGAGTATTAAAATAAGTAGAATCAATCTTGTAAAAGATTTATTCATCTCATAATTGTGGAATAATAAAGCATAGACTTTGTTTTGGTTATAAATACAAATTTATTTGATGTGCTAAAGACTCTTGTACATTTTACAAAACATTAATTAGCCAAAGAATTTTTATGCAGTTTTCCAACATTTATAAGCAGTATTTATTACTGATTTATCCGCTGTGGATGGATTAATTAATACCTTGCAAATTTATTCGGCCATAAAATGTATAACTGAATGTTTATGTCTATGATTTTATCGCACTTTGGTTTCCATCTTTTTTTTTTTTTTAAGAAATTTTACACAAACTTCAATACAGATCTTTATTATAATACACAGCATAACAATTAAGTTCCTCTATTGCATTATGTATATTTTTATGCACCATTTTGACATTTTGCAATGAGATAATAATATCATAGATACAGTAGTAATCCTTAATATAGTAGAAGAAAATGTTATAATCTTTTTTAAAGATTGTGATATGCCATAGTTGAAATAAAATAAAATAATTAAAACTTTAAAAATGACACAAATCTTTGTAAAATATGTAAAAATCAAGGTTAATGTTGTTTTGCAGAAATTTGAATTACAGTTTTGAATGTATTTTTTCAATTTTAAATTTCAACCAAATGAATAATTTAGGCATGCATTTTAAAGCAAAGAGTTCAAAGTATCTTTAAGATTTTTTACAGTTTGATAAATTGTTATTTTGATAATGAAAGTGAAAATGATCGAGAGTTACCTCAGAAATTCAGTAACCAGGAATTACCCCGAGTGACTCTACTTTATTATGAACTACAATTAACTAAAATGTGGTAAACAATGTGGTTACAGTTAACTTTACAGTTAATGTTTAAAGCATTTACCAACAATTAAAATCCCTAAATATGACAATAAAAAGGGATTAAATGATGAGAAAAACATTGACCAGGAATTACCCCAGTGACCAAGACTTACCCCAGTTACATGGGGCAATATTTGGTCAACTTCTGTAAATTATTTAAAATAGTATAAAAAATATAGAGACTATTTTTTAATAGCTAAAGTAGTTGATAATTGAACTAAAAAGAAAGAAAAGAAAAATATTTAAAATTTGAGTTGTGACAAAGATCTTTGTAAAAATGTGCCACTGCTGAGACCAATGTTGTTTTACAGAAACTAAGCAAGCACTTTCAAAACAATTTTTTTTCTCAAACTAAATAAGTAGTAATTGTACAATTAAATGATAAATTCTAAAGAAGATAGTTTAGAGTATCTCTATGATTTTTTAAATTTTGGTGAGGACTTTTTCAAACACTGAAAAGTACTGTGACCAAGAATTGCCCCTGAAAATCGTTGACCAGGAATTACCCCGGCTGACCCTAGTTGAAGAAAGTCTATCAAAAGAAATGCAACTAATTAATCTTTCAACAAAGAACCTTCCTTCACATGAGAATGACATTGCATTTTATGCTGGAAAAAAAAAAAAAAAATCAACCCTTGAAAAAAAGCTTGAGACCTTAAAAGATGCATGGAGTCCTGATGCAAAGCATGTTTTTCCTGCTGATGCCTGTGGAGGATTCAAATTACAATTTCAGAGAAAATGGCTGGTAGACTTCTTGTGGTTTGTGTATTCTCCTAAAGATAAGGGTGCTTTCTGCAAATACTGTGTGTTATTCCTCTGTGATGTGCATTTGGATAAAGGATGTCATGTAATGTCAGGCCAACTTGTATCTAAGCCATGTATAAATTTAAAGGATGCTTTAAAGCTATTTTGTGCACATGAAAAAAGGACATATTAAAAAAAATACATCCCGGCTGCTTAAAATGTCTACTCCGTCAGTGAAAAAAAAAAAAGAGGATATCTCATCGCAAGTAGACAACCAAAGAAACTGATTAAAAAAAAAAGAGAGAATCACTTATTATAATGCAGGTGATACATTTATGTGGCAAACAACAAATGCCATTAACAGGGCATGAAGATTCTGCACATGTTTTATTAGAAGATCTAGAAGAAAATTATGGTAATTTTTGTGCTCTTTTACGATACAGAGCTAACGGAATGATAATTCGCTAAAATATCACCATTAGATGAGTACGGGAAATGCCATATACACCAGCCCACTTATTCAAAATGAGCTAATAGAGACATTCAGAGAATTAATTCAGGAAAATATTCGGGAAAGAGTTTCCAAATTTGGAATCTATTCCATTATAGCCAGTGAGACAACAGATATAGCTCATGGACAGCAATTTTCCTTATGTCTCTGATACGTTCATGCAGACATTTCAAAGGTATGCAAGGACTTTTTGACTTTTGATCCTGTGTACGATGTTACAGGAAAAAACATTATGTGGAACCATCAAAGATACTCTTGCTTTTCTAGGGTCCAATCTTGAGAATGTTCCAGGTCAGGGATATGACAGAGCAGCATCAATGAGAGGCCATTTTCGATGTGTTCAAGCTATAATGAAGGAAGACAACCCCAAAGACCTATACACCCACTGTGTTTCTCATTCATTAAATTTGTGCTTGTCAGACTCTTCGAAAATTAGAGAAATGCGAAACATATTTGGGACACTAACCAACATATGTGAGTTTTTTAATTTGTCTCCAAAACTCTCAGATATTTTGAAAAATGGATAAGTCAATTGAAACCCGACAGCAATAAATCAAAATAAAAAAACTTATGTGAAACGAGATGGGTTTTGCACTGTGAGGCCATTTTAATGTTTAGAATTTCTGCTTCCAATTACTACTGCTATTGAAGAAATTGATTCATCTGGAAAGAACCTGAGGAAAGCCCATGTCTTTCTGAACATAATATGTAATTTTAATTTTTTAGTTTCTGCATGTACAGCATGTGAAATTTTATCCCATATATACAATCTCTTGTAATCCTTGCAAGAGAAAAATTTGTGCTTGAGCAATGCCATTAATATGGTTAATAGTATAAGATATAAAATTTATTTTAAGCAATATGAGGTTTGAGGCTGATACCTAATTTAGACCAATTTATGTTGAAGTTAAAATTGTTATCCAACAATTACATAGTAAGTGCCAGACTAAAATTAAAGTTGTGGAGTTTTCTTAAATGCAATTGAAAATGCTATCAGAGGTCAAATACCAAACAGGCCAAATAAAAGTATTAAGCTAAAAACAGTAAAAAAGTAGAGTTAAAATCCATGCTAAAATATATAATGCAGATAAAAATGTGAAAAACAGTGTAAAAGGAATAAGAACAAAAGTTATGTTTAAAAGGTGAGTTTAATTTAAAAAGCTTAACAAAAGTAAAAATGACTAGAATACATGATGTGGATTCACAATTGATACCAATTGAACTAGAATACCTACAATTTTAACAGTTGTCTAAAACATTTGTTAAACAGGCGCTGGAATCCGGAGGATATTAAACAAGCTGATATTATTAAAACAGTTAAAAAGCATGGGAAAAAACCCTAAACTGGGATATAAACATTATACTTTAAATTAAACCATTAAACTGTAAACTAATCCAAAACGCTAATTGACTTAAAACCAGAATTCATTCTGAATTTAATATCTAAAACACGTAACTTTCATTAAGTTTGAAAAAAAAAATACTTTACTTTAAAAGGGTAAACTTTCATTTAAAGATTAAGAGCTTTTTAACTTTGAACCAATTAAATTTACTTTAACTAAAACTATATGTATCTATCATTATTAAATAATTAATCATGGATGATTAAGATAGCAAAAAGGTTTAAAATATAGATAAGAGAAGACCAGCCCAGCTAATTACAAGGTGGCTAAAAGAATTAATAAAGGTTTTTATTTAAAAACACTTTTCAACAGTGAAGCAGTAAGAAGGGACTTACAGTGGTGGACATAATTATAAGACACCTACATAATTTGACATACAGTGAAAGAAAAGATTCAGAACTTAAAAATGCTTTATCAAATACGACAAAAACATAAATTTATTCTGTTATCATCACACATAATTGCTTTACAAAAATTATATTTTTATAGAGTTTTATAAAAAAAATTAAAAATACCATGGGCAAAATTATGAGACACCCTAACATTTTAATTAAAACACCTGCTTTTTTTCGAAATATGCAAGTTTTCTGCATGCTGTTATGACGTCAGCAGTTAACTAAAGCAGGCGATAACCGAATTCACGCATTTACAAACATGCCACGAGGTACAGAATTAAAAAAAAGTGAAATTCGGGAAATTTGGAGATTAAATGGAACTGGTGCTTCAGTTAATAATATTTCAAAAGTTATTAAATGCTCTAGATGTGTAATTTCAAATGTTTTGAAAAGAGGCTGTAATGGATTGGTGATTAAAAGATCTGGACGTACTCCTTGCTTGTCCTCGAGAGACAGACGCCATGTGCTTTTGCTCGCTACATGGAATAAGATGACCACTACAGGCATTAAAAATGCTTTGAAACTGAATCGTTCAAGGAGAACCATTCGTAGGGTGTTGCATAATGCTTATGTGAAATTAAAAAAATTGAAGAGAAAAAACACCGCTTCTAAGGCGGCACAAAATGGACCGTTTAAACTTTGCTAAACAAACTACGGCCTGGACTTCCAAATGGTACTCTGTGTTATTTTATGATGAAAAAAGTTTAACCTGGATGGTCCTGACGGGTTTCACAATTATTGGCATGATTTACGGAAGTCTCCTGATATACAAATGACCCTCCAAATGGTGGAGGCTCAGTAATGGGTTGGGCTGGTTTTTCGGCTCAAGGGAAAACCGATATTGTTTTTGTGCATTCAAGAATGAATTCCGAAAAGTATAAGAATTTTCTTAAAGATAACTAGCCATATACGGTGAACTTCTTTGTGGCGAAAACTACACTTTCCAGCACGATAACACGTCGATTCATACATCACATGTAACAAAAAATGGCTTTTAGAGCAAAGTATCAATGCTCTTCCGTGGTCTTCTCGCTCCCCAGACTTAAATCCCATCGAAAACTTATGGGTGAACTTAGCTCATGAGGCTTACCGAAATGGGAGGCAGTTTACATGTGTCGAAGACCTAAAGAATGCTATAAAATGTGCTGGGGCATTCTGTACCTTGTGGCATGTTTGTAAATGCGTGAAGTCTGTTATCGTCTGCTTTAGTTAACTGCTGACGTCATAACAGCATGCAGAAAATTTGCATATTTCGAAAAAAACAGGTGTTTTAATTAAAATGTTAATATGTCTTATAATTTTGTCCATGGTATTTTTAATTTTTTTATTAAACTCTATAAAAATATCATTTCTGTAAAACAATTATATGGGATAACAGAATACATTTAAGTTTTTGTCGTATTTGATAAAGCATTTTTAAGCTCTGAATCTTTTCTTTCACTGTATGTCAAATTAGGTAGGTGTCTTATAATTATGTCCACCAGTGTAAAAAGTAATATGCTATCAAAATGCTGGCTTTAGATCTGAATGCTGAAAAGCGTATTCCTAGGGTCTGTAGAATTGGCCAGCACAAACAAAATATACCTCATGAAACAGCCAAAGAATACTACAGGCGAGGAATATTCATTCAATATTTAGATGATATTCTGTCGTCTTTAGCAGACAGATTTTTGTCACATGAAGAAACTTTTTACAATCATTCAGACACTTAATCCCATCAAACTTGGAGAATGTAGAATTTTCTTCCATAGAAAAGAATTTAGTACAATTTTGAAACTGATTTAATTGGTTTTCAAAATGCCATTGAAGCTAAATGGGAAATGTGAAAAAAAAAAAAATGGAGCTCTATAGATTTTTCAGAAAGACCATCCAATGCCATTGATGCTTTTGCGGTGTGTACGGCAGAAATCAGAGCTTGAAATTCAATTTTTCCTAGGAGGGGAGTCTCCTTCCCAACATTTATAAATGGAGGGGAGTTGAACTGTTTGGGAGGGAGAAAAAATATCTTTAAACCATACTATTATTTTACATGCTATTTAAAGAATTATATTAATACAGCATGACAAAATACCATTGAAAATATTAAAATCGGCAAGTAAGAATAATTATACAAACTTTTTATTTTTAAAATAGGTAGAAAGTAATATAATATATATATAAACTATATATATCTACCCTATATATATAAAATCCTAATGAAACAAATTTGTGAAACGATTTTATGAAACGAATTTATGAAACGATTTTATGAAACGACTGATTAAACGACTGATTATGTTTCAGGGCTATTTTTAATAAAATATTAAACGCTTGATGGGGAAATTAATACCAATTGTCCATAAAAATCCGCGGATGACAAAACTGGTAATAGAATTTTGAAATTGGAATTAGTTTTCGAGATATTAATTTTTTTCTAATTTTAATGACATTTCTGTAATGATGGCAACTAGTTACTCAGTTTTTTTGCAACAAAAAAGGGAAAAAATGGAAAAGGATCCCGATAGGGATTATTGATTTTTTTTTCTTCGTCATTTTCAAATTGAAATTGAATTTATCTTTTATTTCAATCGATAATGAAGATAAGATTGTGATTAAATTATGTTTTTCAGGAAAATTTGAAAAAAATATCACATTTCTATCGTCAGGATTCAATCGTCTGTCAGCATTTAATTTAATTTATAAACTGAAAATATTTTGAATAAATTCGTTCAAATGACGTCATTTATGTAAACGCAAAAGAAAGGAGCAAAAACGTATTTATACAATTTGTTTAGCGTAAAATGTCATTTATCCTATTTTATATATAATCAGAAGTAATTTGTATAGAAAAAACATTAATAATATACGTATAATTAAAATACGCATATAAACAAAAAATCGTCGAATTTGTTTCCATGGCTGTGTATGTCATTTAGCACCAAATCTCACTTTCTGATGTCCGAATTGCACCAATCTTTTAAAAAAAGCGTCAAGACCCCTATAATAGAAAAGCACCAAAAGTTCATTGGGTTTGTTTTCATAACTTTTGGCAACAAATCTATGCATATTAACGAATCTATCCCTTTTTGAAGCTCGAATTACGCCAAACCTAAAAGCAAAGGATCCTATACTGGAAAAGTACCCGATTTTCTTATGGACAGTATTCAAGTGACATAACAAGGTGTAAAATTATCGCGGATAGCAAATTTGTTTAAATATCTCATCAATTGATGCCGAATAAATGTAGGCATGCATGAACAAAATATTTAATTAATTTTGTATGGTAAATAATTATTAGAAAATTCGTATATACATATTACTTAAAATAAATAATTTACATATTTAAAATAACATGAAAATATGCATGATGGTGCACTAAAATAAAGATAAAATTAAAACCTGTTACTAAAAATGTCTATAACATAGTATACTTTTCAATACCGTGGTTCTTAATGTTATTCACAAGCAGATGGAATTTTTCTCATCCTTAAACGCAAAGAAAGAATAGAATACAGATCGTTGTTATAAAAGTCCGAGAGGTAGCCACAATTTAAACCTAACCTTTTTATACAAGCTGGTTTTCAAGTTGTAATTGATTTTACTTATCAATCGCGAAAACAGTCGTCAGTTGTCGCAACAGCTGTGTATGAGGCCATGATAATAAAAAAAAATGCCCCATTAAAACGTTAAAAGCATGGCAACCCAATTACAGATTTACCAATATTTTTAAAACAAAGCACGCTGTCATGTTTTTAGAGGCCTCGAAGTCTGAGCGAGGGTTGGCGAGTGTAGCTCGCAGGGGGTAGGCCCCCTAGTATATATATAAACTTCTATTTTTCAACTTTCAACAAATGTTATGGACCCGTAAGATTGAGACAGGCAACAGAGGTGCAACTTTTATAACTGGAAAATATCAGAATCACATGGTTATGCTCGCTTAAAAAATTTTCAGAAAACTTTTCAAAATCTTATGTGTCTTCATTTTTAACTACTTGTATGAACAATGCATATTTGGGCTGGTGTCATTATATTATCAAGATCCTTTCTTGAACGGAATTGTTTTAATGAATATATGAACAAAATAAAGCCAAAAATGGAATACCTTGTATTTCTTTTGATTGAACTAGGTTCTGTGCATCGAAATTTTAAATCCATGTCCAAAATTTGAAAGGAAAACTGTCGATTCATTTCTTCTCTTACAGTTACACTACAAATGTATGTTGACTTTAAAATGTGAAGTCCTAATTTCTGTGAATTGCAAGGATCAACCAGTTTGTTGTTTCTAAATATGCTTCCTTAAAGTTCGAAAAAAAATTTTCTCCATATGCACCACGAGATATTTGCAGTTCTAATCTCATTTTTGTTTAGTGCAGGCTCTAAGCCAATTTCGCAGGGTGCAGCACACAGTGACCCTTATTGCCCTTTTGGTTATTTTCCTTTCTCGATTGCGGGAATAAAAATTGCAAAATATGTCCATAGATCGTAGTGAAAAAAATCGTGAAATTCACCGATCATTCGCAGCAAAAATCCTGAATTTCATCAATCTGTTGCAGGAAAAAAAATTGCAAAATTTGTCTTTTGTTTGTTTTGACCTGCGAAGTTTGCCAATTAGTCATGGGAATATATCACAAAATTTGTCAAACAATCACAGAAAAATATCACAAAATTCATTAAACTGTCGCGGAGAAAAATCTCAATTTTTCAGTCAGACGGAAGGATAAAATTGTGAATTTTGACAGTATGTTGCAGGAAAAAAAATCATGAATTTTATCATTCTGTCACCAGAAAAAATCGCAAAAATTTGTCAAACAGTCAAGGGAAAAAAATCTTGAAATTCGTTAAATGATCGTGGGAAAATATTGCGAAATTCGTCCGTCGCTCGCAGAGAAAAATCGCTAGATTTTTCATTCGAACACGAGGAAAAAATTGTGAATTTCACCATTCTCTCACATTGAAACTGTGAAATTATAAAAATAGGTTGCAAAAAAAATTGTGAAATTTGTCAATTGGTTGCGAAAAAATCGCAAAATTTGTCAATCGGTCGTGAAAAATAAAAAATCTTAAAATTCGTTGCGGAAAAAAAATTAAGAGAAGTTCGCTAATTAGTCGCAACAAAATATCGTAGAAAAATATTGTGAAATTCGTTAATCGGTCTTTTAAAAAATCATGAAATTCATCAAACGATCACGGGAAAATACCATAAAATTCGTCAGTCTGTCGTAGAGAAAAATTGCGAAATTATTCAGTTGGACTCAGGGTAAAATCATGAATTTCAGAAATCTGTTGCAAGAAGAAACCAAGAAACTCGTAAATCATTTGCGGAAAATATCGCGAAATTCGTCAATTGGTCGCGGGAAAAAAATGCAAAATTTGTCGATCCGTCACAAGAAAGTATTGCGATATTCGTAGATGGTCCTGGGACTTGATTGTCATTTCAAAAAACAAAATTCTCTGTAAAAAGATGAATTTTTTTTGGCAGGAAATATTATTAGGCAGGCAATATTATTTTGGGCGGGATTTCAAAATTTTGGACACAAATCCCGCCATTCCGCCCTGAAATTCAAGCCCTAGAAATGTTTCCAAATATATGCCAATTATTAAAAATTTTATGTGTGCATTTGTGATTGCTAAAATTACATCTTAGAAATACAATGAGTGAAACAAGGTTAAATGTCTTAGTACTACAAAACATTCACTATATTATGCAAATATCAGATAATATGGTACTAGACAAAGTTTAAAAAAAATCAAGACTGAATTTTACATTGTAAAAAAGTATAGATATTTTCATGTCGTCTTTGTCCGTGCCTGAAACCAGCTTGGACTCTATTTTTATACCTGTCTTCGGGCTCAGAACTCATGGTAAAAATTTTATTTATACAAAAAGGGAAAAAAAGAAAAAAAACTCATTATTTGAGAAACAAGAATGTGGCCCAAGTTTCTTACAATGTTTTACAATCCTTTAAATACTGAAAGTAAACTGAATTGATAATAATGTGATATAAAGAGAAACATTCTTTCTGATTTTGAAGCCATTGCACAGTCACTGTTAGTAACATAAAGAAGCCCTGAGATATTTATCTTCTGTTTGAAGCATGACAGCCTCATGGTAAAAATTTTATTTATACAAAAATAGAAAAAAAAAAACTCTCGTTATTTGAGAAACAAGAATGGGGCCTAAGTTTCTTACAGTGTTTTACAATCCTTTAAAAACTGAAAGTAAACTGAATTGATAATAATGTGATATAAAGAGAAATAGTCTTTCTGATTTTGAAGCCTTTGCACAGTCACTGTTAGTAACATAAAGAAGCCCTGAGATAGTTCTCTTCTGTTTGAAGTCCTTTGTTTATTGGAAAAAAAGAACTAATGTCTTTCTGCCATAGGTGTACAATGATATTTTAGCAGAATGAAAACAGTGACTTTTACAGATTTTTGCCAGTGGTTAGAAATAAAAAACTAATTTGCCATTTTAAATGATTTTCAGAAACATGAAAATTGAGGCTTTTAAATGAAAATATTAATCTTGAAACAATTTTAAAATGTTATAATGTTGTTAACAAATGTCTGCTGTGTACTTTCAATATCCGTTTCAGCCAAAAAAAAAAAAAAAAAAAAAAATCTGAACTTATCTCCAGGATGAAAATGAATGATTATATTTTCCTTGTACAAATCTTTAACTGGTGAAACTTGATATACAAGACATTCTCAGATAATGGGAAATTTTATGTTCTTCTCTAAAAAAAAATGAATTAATCAAGTCAACTATGAATGTTTGGTTTTTGTGGTCATTTGTGTTTAAGCACTCACTACATTATGTACTTTAAATATGAAAAAAAAAAAATCAATATCTAAAAAAATTGTAAAGTTGTAAATGTCATTGCCAAGGCTTGTCCCAAACTTCAAATTTATTAATTGGAACCCATATTTTTAAAATTTGGAAAGCTTTCGAACGAATGCATTGATTATGTGAGTATATTTCCTGTCTCTATTTTTTACACATTTGACACTTTAGGGAAAACCGAAAACATTTCAACTAATTGTCCTTGTCCAGTGCTTGTCTATTACCTTGTCGACCATTTTCCGTAAAAAACAAAACAAAAATGAGTACCAAAATATAATGTCAAATAAACAAATTTAAGAATATTGCCATTTCAAATTTTTATACGTAAGAATATTAAGGAAATTAGAGTTTAAAACATCACTGAAGAATAGGGTGCTTTACAAATTTCAAACACATTTGATTAATTTAAGACATTGCATAGCAAAAATTTAGCATTCATAATCTAACGCTAATTATTCTAAACATTCTTTTGCCCAAAATCGCCTGAACGAATGAAATTTTATGTCTGGTATGTCGATATACCAAACACACGGATATATCAAATAGGGACAAAATAATCATCCTTTCTATGCATTAGATGCTATATAAACACAGTTAAACATGAATCTAAGTGTTGTCGTGCTGTTCGGCAGTGTTTCTTATTTCACCATTTAGCTGAGTCCCAATGGCGTTCGATATTTTGTGTATGTGCATTAGTATCTGGATCTACAAAATTATAACGAATTTGCGAATCCTGCAGTATTTAATTTAGTCAGTTTTATAAGCCTGTCATGAATCTGAAAAAG
Organism: Maratus michaelseni; assembly: GCA_963931845.1. Taxonomy (NCBI): domain Eukaryota; kingdom Metazoa; phylum Arthropoda; class Arachnida; order Araneae; family Salticidae; genus Maratus; species Maratus michaelseni. Next base: position 256,035,198 of record OZ007596.1, on the reverse strand, counting down.
TGATAGAGCCATCTTCTATATATTCTTTTATTTCTCCCATCAGTTCTGTTGGGAACTTTTACTATAAAACATTCATCAGTTTCTCAGAATAAACCTCCAAACAACCATTGCTGAGGAAGAGTTCGACCGGCTTGATTTCTTTTCGCTTTTACAAGAAACTTTTATCAATATCTACAATTGTTTTTGACCCTCCAATTTTTTCAGATTTTCTTGTTAGAAGGTTAGATATACAAACTTCTGAGATAATTATTCCAATTAATAACTATACAATGACTTAAATCCAATTGCTTTTTTTCTCCATTTTATTGATGTTGATTCATCAGACCAGGTATGAATGAACCTTAATGCAGTTACAAATGTTAATTTGAAGCCATCCAAACAGCTTCCTTTTCTAATGGATATTCTTTTATCTCAGTTTTTCACATTAGAACGTCACTGTTTATCAGTTTGTAGGTCTCATATGATGCCCACCAATACACTCTTTTCATGGCAGAATTCCATGTTTTGGAAAATAGGTTATTGCGCCATTTTCTTTAGATGGCTGATCACAGATCTGTATCATTTTTCCCCAAAATGCAAGAGAAAGCATGGAAATAGAAGTTAACTAATATTGTTCATTAGAAACACTAAACTGACTTATCCTCGAAATAAACAAAAATGGAAAATGTACATCACGTGCTAGCTTTGTATTTAAAATCAAACATTATTTTACCCTTCCATTATTTTGGAGCTAAATCCAACAGTTCTTAATTAATTTTTCTTAATTATCATTTCGGCTTGTGGATAAATGTTTGTGACGTTAATTAAAATTGATAGATTCTACGCATTACAATATTTTTGCAGTGTTTTTCTGTTTTATTATCATGACATCATCACTTAATGACATAATTGTTATTTTAATTAATGAAAGAACTAAAAAATTAGTAAAACATCATTAAAAATACAGAGAAAACATCGAATTAAAAATCTCTTGATGACATAACATACATGTGTAAACTCTTTTTTTTTTTTTTTTTTTTTTTTTTCCCCTATGGAAAGTGGTTGACGGGATAATAGACAAGTACCAATTATCCTTATTTGAAGTTCGTCTCTATTGTCATTACCATGATGCACAGTAATTTTTTATTCAGCTCCCCGCTAGATGTTGTTTTGATACGACAGTATTCTTATCTTGTACAGTACCACAAGATCTAACAAGCAGTAATGTCTATTTTTTATTAACTGTGCAAGAACTTGTAGTGTCATTTTTTTTTTTTTTTTTTTAAATACAAACTTTTACTAAGTAATGACTGTATGCATTAGAGTAATGTTGTAAAAGAAATTATCTATGAAAATTTCATTATTTTAACACTAAGCTGGAAATATCAGGGAATTTTAACGTAAGATACTTACAGGGAGATTGTTGTGACCACCCTGTATAGAGTAGTAATTGTAGTTATTTATTCAATTTTTTTTTTAATTTGAATTTTTGTTTGGTCTATGTGTTGTATAAATTATATTTAGAAACCTTTCTTCATGCTTTAACATGTAAAACAGTGAAAATCGTTTTCTGGCACTAAAACTGGCAGAAAATTTATAAAATTCAAAGTAGAAAAATGGAAAGTTTACTGTTATAGTTGTTAGACCATGGAAAAAGTTTTTATAAATATAACTTATAAGACCAAGGGGTCATATAAAATTTTAAATTTTACAAAATTTAAAATTATTACAGAAAAAAAAAACTTTTGATGTAAATGGATTTTTATATAATGAACATTTGTGTTGAAATTTTTTTTATCATTAGTATTTTTGTTTCTACTTTTTTATTTGATTCCTTATCTGCTTTTCTAATTTGCTTTTTTTTAAATTTATTTTAGGGCCAAACATTTATTTCTCATGATGTTTCAAAATATGACAGTTTAGAAGCTTCAATACAAAAATCATCTTGGGCGAAAGATCTAAAGAATGTTATCTCAATTTACTCAATTTCTAATCAAGAAGAGCATTATTTGATTCATCATTATTTCTGTCAACAAGAGCTTATTGATAATCATCATCAACTGCAAGAAATTCAGGAAAAAATTTTCAATATCAGTACTTATATTCCTGCCAATATAAGTAAAATATCATGGCCTGTTGGCATAGAACCGCCATTCAAGCCGCATGGTCGATTTGATGTTCTTCCATGGATCTATTTTAACAATACGCACAATTTCTTAGAAAATGAATTACTCGTTGTTTCTCAGATTAAAGGTTTGAACAAATACGAAATTGATGATCTACTTAAGTGTGTGGTTCAGTGGGTAAAGCACAAATTCAGTGATAAATACATCTATCAAAAGCTGATCAATGGTTATAAAAGATTCGATCCAACTAGAGGGACAGAATACATTTTAGATACTTTATTTTTAGAAGATGCCACCGGACAGGAAGTTTTAAAAAGAATTGCTGCTGTTAGACCTTTGAATGAAGTGGAGATTGTACCAGTGCCTTTTGTTACTGAACATACACGTGTTATTCTTTTAGTTATCATAAAAGCGAGTGAAAGGAATGAAGCTTTGAGGTTTTTAGAAGATTATGCCAAAACCTGCATAGAGAAACAAGATAGTACTGTTATGTTACTTGTGTTTTTATACGGACCCCAAGATCCTGGGAAAGGGGAAAAGGAAGATGTCTTTCGTCCTGTTAAAGATTTTGTTAATGATCTTGTTACAAAGTACAGATCTAACGGTGCCAAATTAGCTTGGTTCAGTGTCAAAACAGTTGGTAAGATGCCACCCTTATTTGCTATAGTCGACTTAGTATCTAGAAAATTATCGACCGAATCGTTGATTTTACTGTGCCATGTTGGTATGGAAATACATACAGAATATATTAACAGAGTTAGAATGAATACAATAGTAAAGACCCAAGTCTTCTTCCCTATTCCTTTTCACCAGTATCATCCAACCCTTGCTTATAAGCATATCAGTTTACCAGATAATGTGGAAGTTAAGAAAGACCTTGGTCACTTTGATCTGGATAGTTATGAACATGCAAGTTTTTATTTGGCTGATTACTTAGCAATAAGAAAACAAGTGGAAAGTACAATTCCAATGATCAAAATGGACAAAGATTTGAAAAATGAAAATTTATACAATTTACACTTTGATTTATTTGACATTTTTCTACAGTCTAAGTTACATGTCATGCGTGCTGTCGAACCCTACTTGAGAATCAGATTTAGGTTTGATTCGTGTGATTTAGAATCCAACATGCTTACATATCAGGAATGCTTACACAATCGTGAACAAAATTTAGGCACAAAATCTCAGATGGCTGCAGCAATTTTGTCTCATGCTGAACTTGATACGAAAGATTCTCTCCAGTTAAATGGTATTTTTTAAGCATGTTTTTGCTGCGTATTTCTGAAACTTAATGTTTTTCTTATTTTTTGATGTATTTACAGTTCTAATTGTTGCCAAATCAAAGTTTTAATATCTGCTAATTCTCAGATTATTTTCTTTCTTGTGCCAATTTTTTTTTTCATGTTTAAAAAAATGTTTTAAGAAATAACTGTTTTTGTATTTTAATGATCTGATTTTAATATCTATGTTAAAGGTTTACATGTTTATTTATTGCTTTATAAGAATATCTATTTTTAGACTTGAATATTCTGTTTCAAATAAATGTATTATGTACAAAAAAAAAAATCCTTCATGAGTATAATTCTAAGATGAAGCATGTTCCACACATTGCTGTTCTTTGTTGGTAACAACTTCCTTTTGAAGGAAAAAAAAATAGTAAGATTCAAAATCCTTTATAAGACAGATATGAAAGTTTGTGCATTAAAAGTCAGAAGCAGCAAGGTTATTCTTTTTACCAGTCGTAATTGCTGGAGAAAGAAATATGGAGATTATTTGATATTTGTTTAGTTTCCTGCCCCTGCCAACCATAAAAACTTGACTCGGTAAAAAAAATCAACTGCCAAACACTGACATCACCAATAATGGATAAATATGATGCCAAAATACTTTCAAGATGTTAGTTTTGTTTTATGTAACCCAGATTCATTCTTGACTAGCTAATTTTTAAAGGTTTCAAATAGATGTGTGGATATTAAACAACCTGTTAATTGTTTATCCTTTATTAGAAAAACTAAACTGGCTTACCTACAAAATAAATAAAAATTGAATGTATACAGAACATGTCACATGCAGCACTGTAATTGAGAACAACAAATGTGATGCCATGCTTATGCATTATTTGCATTAAATCACATTATTTGGTGATACTGCTGCTTTATTTATTGTAAATGGTCAACGGGAAAGTAAACAAGTATTGATATAAATCAGTATATGACAGTGAGCTTAAAGTAAAGTAGATAATCAAAATTCCACAATTTTTTGTCTAGACTTGTTGAACAAAAGTGTCTTTCAGGACTCAGCATTCTCGCTAAATTAAAAAAAATATATATTGTACATTGTTTTGTTCAGAACACACTCCACTCTACTCCTAGGGTTCCTGCTGCTGATCGCCATTGTGCTAAAAAATTACAGCAGAATGATTCATTTGGTGAGAAAATGACAGATTGAAATTACCAAATTCTGAGAGATGCAAAAAACTTTTATTTATTTGTTTTGGCGATACTTTCACTCTATTGAACAACTGAAATGTTTTCTTATTTATGTAATTTATTAGTGCTCCCTCTAGGCCATTTTTAAGGGTGCAGCTCCCTGCCTTTTTTAAAATTTGCAAAATGAACCTTGCCTTTTTGTAAAACACAGAAATACACCCTTAGTTGTATCAAGAACTCCTGTAAAACTTTTCTCTACACCAGAGTATTTCTAAATCTGTGTGTCCGAGATTTTGCAAAAATTGTAGTAGAACTTTCTCATTTCTTTAGTAAAAACACAGGAGATTAAATTATATTGTAATTAAATTGTATCTTTTTTTTAAAGATTTTTAAAATCCTTTGAAATTAATGTTATTTTATTCATCATACGGAAAAAAATTGATATTTTTCTGTTTTTATTATTGCTAAACACAATAATCCATTTTCTCTTGCCCTTTTCTACTGAACTGGTGTCTTTTTAGTGTAGAGCCCTGCCCTTTTTTTTTCTAGGGTGAACACTACTTCCAATGTTTACACTGCTGATCGCCATATTGTGCCAAAATCACAACAGAATGTTTCATTTGGTGAGATAAGGGCAGATTGAAATTGCCAAATTGTAAAATACGCAAAAAACTTTTTTTTTTTTTTTCAGCAACACTTTCACTTGCTTTATTCAAAAATTGAAATGTTTGCTTTTTTATGTAACTTTTTATTCATAGTTTGATTTTTTCAGAACTCATTCATATTTTTTCTTTATAATTAACACACTAACAATACTCTCTTGAGTCCTGTGTTAATTCTGGTATTGTTTCATGTTACAGTTTACAGATAAATTGGGCTAGAATTTTTCTCTTGACTTTGCAAAGCATCTGGTGCAATTGTTTTTTAGTTTCTAACAGTAGATAGTTGAGTTAAGATTAGTATCTGATTATAAATAAAGCATTTACAAAAAATAAGAACACATATTGATAAATCAGGCTGGAATTTTTCTCTTGACTTTGCAAAGCATCTGGTACAATTGTTTATTAGTTTCTATAGCAGATAGTTGAGTTAAGATTCTGATTATAAATAAAGCATTTACAAGAAATAGGAACACATACTACAAATTGAGTAGAGGCATGTTATTGGATTAAAGAACAGTTTTAGAATCTGTATTTCATGACAAATATATTGCTAACATTTTCTTTTAGCTACTTTTTTTTTATTTGCTGATTAGCCAAACAGTTGAGCTTAGTTAAAAACCTGTGGGAACCCTGCCTGTCTACTTAACTTAATACACACTTATAGTCTACACATAAACCAGTCAACATTGCATTCATGCTGGGTAATAATTTATATAGCCTATTTTCTGCAGTGTTTGACAGGACCATTTCTAGGCATTTTGTTGCTTTTTGCCACCCTAGTTGAAGTATTAAAATGCTATTACTACTATGGTTGTTTGATTTAAAAGTACTTTTTTTTTTTTTTTAATCCTAAGGAGGCACATAATGTTTATTGACGATAAAGATTGTCCTGGTGTTTGATAATAAATAACTGTCTTGGCCAATATGACTTTTTAATTCGCATTCTTTTATCTGTCTCTCTTTTATTTGTTTAATATTTTTCTTGTGTTAACCTTTTTGACTGTGTTATTTAAAGAACTGTAGTGCAAGTAGGACATGTTGCAGATTAATTTTATTACCCTGCAGTGATATTTATGGTTCTTTCTTAACTTGATACAGTAGAGGATTGCTAATCTATACAGCTTGGTTCCAAGTATTTTGTGGATTTGAGACTTTTTGCGGATCAGATCATACCTGTTTAATTTTTGTTTGCATTTTTTTTTTTTTTTTAAATTTATACTTTGGACAAATTTAGATTGTTAATGCATAAAAAGCAACAAATTACACACTTAAATATATAAATAAAATAGGAATTGTTTATAAATAATTCATTGGTTTTTTATATATTTTAAATCTGTTATCAATAGTTGCTTGTGTTAACTTTTTTTTTTTTTATGTTTTTGTATTGTATTGTGAAGTATAAATAGCCATAATCATTTGCTGAACCTTACAATTTTGTTTTTAGACATTTCAATATCCTTGGGTAAATATTTTAAATAAGAATTTGTTTATTTTTATATTTATTAATATTGATTTAAGGGTTTTGAAGAAAAAGTTTTATTTTTAATTCTACAAGTTGTAATTATTTCTAGATGAGAGATTAAATATATTAACTAAGTAACCATCTTTCTTTAAGACAAATACTTTTTTTTTAAAAGAATAAATTTTTAAAAGGAAAGAAATTTTTTAAACTTATGATATATTAAATATAATTTAAATAAATATTTGTATATATATTATCAGTTTAAACTACCAAAAAAAGAAAAAAAAAGTATTAAATAATAATAATGATAATACAGTCGATTCCTTTAAATCTGCATAACTTAAAACCGGAGGTTGTGCAGATTTTAGAATTTTGTGGATTTCTGGTCACTGTTTTGTTTACATTTTTAAACAATAATTTTAATTTAATAATGCACTCAAAATTATAATGAATGCTTACTAAAGTCAAATAATTAAGTAAAATAATAAAAATTAAGAAAAAAAAAACATTTAAAATATTAAAAGTAAAGGTCAAGTAAATAATTAATACAGTCAAACCTCGTTAACATGAACACGCTTAACATGAATTACTTTTAACATGAATTGGTTTCACAGTCCCCTATAAAACATGAATTACTGTTAACATGAACAAAATTTTGATTCCCCTTGAGGTTCATGTTAACGAGGTTCGACTGTAATGCATAGCTAAATATACATAATGATGATAATTTTTTCTTGAATTATTCAATGAAACTCGCCTTATAAATGTAAACCACTAATTCACATCAAAATCTTAAAATAATAAAGTTTTATTTCATATTTAGCCATACTTTAATAACCAAAATAAAGCTTGATTAATACATAAATTATTTGGTAAAAATATCGCGATCACCACTAATATCAGCACTATCTTGAATTTTTTCGAAAATAAATGTATACTTCCTTCATGAGAAAACCTGAGTTGAATCATATTAACCAGAATTACATATTAAAATGTATACAGAATGGCATAACAACATTAAAAAAAAATCCTGAATTTTACACCTACATCTTTAAGCTTAGCTGTAAGTTTCATTGTTTACATCGGAAACAATATGCAGATTTTAGAAATTTGCAGATTTCAGGGTGGCGGATTTGAGGGAGTCTACTGCTTATATATATCTGAATAAAAAAAGTTGGAGGTTAAATTGAAAAAACAGAAAATGCTATTAGTAAATTGTTTCTTCAGAATTAAATTTCTTTGTATACATTTAATACATACAGTGTGGATTATAAGCATTCATGAATTACGGGTTTGCAGATTAGTGGTACTCTACTGTTATAATATTTAGTAGAATAATTTTCCTCTTTCTGTTTGTAAAAACACTGCTCTTATAATGATTCCTAATAGCATATGTTACTGAAAAAAAATCTAAAATATTTGAGCATGTGATTTTCTATGCTCACATAAAAAAGTATTCATTAAAAATATATATATACTTTTTTTAATTGAAAAAAATATTCATGACATACTTTATTTAAAAGATTCCTATGTTCTGCTTTGTTAGTAGCTTTTTAAAATAAGTGCAATGATTTTATATATGTCGTGTATTATATTCTTATTTTTATCATTATATGCTATGTTATTGCTTTTTGTTTACAAATATTTATAACAGAAAATATTTTAACTTTAATATTTTGATTTAGTGTCTTTAAATAATTCTAAAAATCAAATATTAGTTAGTATTTTTTGGTACTTACATATTATCCATGCCCTGAAGATAGATTGCCAAAAATGGTTGGCAATTGCCAGTTTGTTGCCAATCATATTCAAAACACTAATTTAATAATATTAAATACATAGCATTGTTAAAAATGTTAAATAATATAAAAATAAAATAAAATAAAATAATTAATAAATAGATAACAAAAAACTTGAACTATTATTTAAATATATATCTATATAAACTAATGAATGAATAAACTACAGTAAATAAATTAAATGATTGTTGAAAAATAAGGGTTACTGTATTTAGTATTATTGGCGCTATTGTTGACGCAGTTCACTGGCATGGCTAATACACAAGTATCATATTTTTATTATAACAATTTTCTGTGTAAAATTTCTACATTTCTAGTAGTTGTTAACAAAAATTTGTAGTCAATGATTTACAGCTACTAACAATGACTTCATACCTTCTGTGCTTTATAAGTTATACAAAGAAAGATTTTTTTTCCCTTTGTAAATAGCAATTGATGTTTTAAATGTCTTGTGAAAGAAAATTACATTTTAGTTTATATGCTCATGCTTATATTAGAATTGCTGATGCTGTTTGATTCTAGCTTGAAGGCACTATTTTATGAATGAAATTTTTACATGTTTTATGCATATAAATTACATATTTTATCATTTTATGAATGGGATTTTCTTTTAAGTAAACTATCTTGCAAAATTAATATTACTCTTAAGAAAGCTTAATGTAGTAAAATTGAATTTCTGAGTAAATTCTAAAGTGTCAGGAAAATTATTAACCATCCATTAAAAAAAATTCTTTTTTTTTTTCTAACGATTTTAGTATCTAAACTGTTTTTGAGTATCTCAAGTGTTATTTATTTTTTCATATAATATTTTTTGTATCTTGTTTCTATCTTACTGTTTGTGCATGTGTACCAATGTGTGTTATTTCAATTGTTAAAAATACTTTGTCTGTGCTGCAGTCTGAAATTCTCTGTCAAGTCTTGATTACTTATCTGATCTCTTGGACTCTGTGACTTTTAAACCTTTATAAGCAACTTTAAATTCTTTTAAACTTTGTCTTCCAGTAAAAAAAAAAAAAAAAATCTGTATTATTATTTTTCAGAAATCGGTGTATAAAATATCTATTTTAAAGTTTAATCCCAATATTAATCAAACTATTGTTATTGAAGTTGAAAATTATAATGTTTATAAAGTATTCTTTATATACTTAATTTTTATGAAAAAGAAAATATATTAAAATATTTTGTGTTCAAATGTTTAAGGTTTGTCTTCCACATCTCAAATATTTATTTTATTTATTATTTTTTTATATAAATATGCGTATTATATGTTTGTTTGTGTAGGATGTTTTGTAGTTCCGTTGTTTGAAAAACTTTACATTATGAAAATTCTTATGTGCCAAATTCAACTTTATTACATTCAACTAATTGTGATAGATGAATGACTAATCATACTTTGATAAAAAATACAAAAGAATAAGATTTAGATAAAGAATCAGAAGAATCCTTCAAATTAAGTTTTGAGAAAACTATAAACTAAACTTGGAAATTTGTATTGTTGTTAATTAATTTCAGAATCTTTCTACTGCCCTCCTTCCTTTTGTTTTATAGATGAATCTACTTTGTCCTATGAATATTACTTGGAAATACCTTCATATATACTACTTACTGTCTACACTGTTCTCATTTTCATAAAGAATGGACTGTTGTGATTTTCTTCTTGGACCATTCAAATGCATATCAGTATCATAGAATGAAGACACAACAAGTTTCTTTTAGTTTTACTCTTTAGAGTTTGGTGAGTTCTTAGCCAATTTCACCATTACCAGTTTTTTTTGGGGGGGGGGGGGGTTACTGTACTTATTTAATATAACAAAATTATAAATGCTTGTTGTTTAAATATAATAGAATTATTTTATTAAATAATTGAAGCTTTATTAAGTATCACACATTTTAAGTGCCTACGCTAGTCATCCGAAGAAACTCAAACGTTAATGTTAAGTCTATGGGGAGGTTCTTGGCAGATCTCTCGCTCGCATTTTAATATTTTTGAACGATTCTTTTTGCATAGGATAACTGAAGTCGATCTCTAACCTTGTTAGTTTTTACTTTTTCGATTTTGGTTCAGTTTTTTTTATATAAAGGTACATTTACTTTCAGAACCGGTTCCAAAATTGAAAATGCCCGCTTATAAAAAAAAAAAAGACAAACTGTAACTAAAATCAAAAGAGTAAAATCTAACAACGTTAGAGATAGACCTCAGCTATCCTATGCAAAAAGAATCGTTTAAAACATTAAAATGCGAGCGAGAAATCTGCCAAGAACCTCCCCATAAACTTAACATTATCTTGAGTGTTTCTTCCTGTGACTAGTGTTGGCTCTTAAGTGGGAAATTTGTTTCTTCTTGTTCCAAATAAATTTGTTAATTGTTTCCAATAATATTACTGCAAGGTAGAGAGCCTTTTTTCATTTAAGCTGAATGTGGTACAGAGTTGTAATTGCTGTGAGAGATGAAAATTTCTTTTCATACAAACATGTTGCTGAGAACTGAATGAAAAATTTTATTGCTTTTTCACTCAGCAAAGATTATTCACTTTTTAGGGAAAGCCAAAAATTAAAAATGACACTGTTCAACAAGGTTTCTCATTTCTCATGAAGCAGGTGGTAAGTTTTATGTTTTAGGGATGCTGAAAAAGAATACATCCTTGAGTTTCGATCACTTACAGGTTTTAAAAATATTTTTAAAAACAAGAACGAAAACTCATGCTTCAAGCATAGATTATGTAACACTTTCCAACACTTCCAAAATTATTTTACAAATCATTACTGTTTAATAAGCTGAAAGATAACATCTAAATATACTACATAGGATGCTACATTTTAGTTTAGTTAGGAAACGTGTAGCACAGTTTAACATTCTCCTTCTGGAGTTTCTGTCAATAAACAGAAATGTGTTCACGACCTTTTGTGCTTCCCTGTATATGATCTACAGAATTTATACACACCACGTAAATACACAAAAAGTGAGTTAAATTTAAAATTGCGTTCAGTAACTTAAAACGCACTTCCAGGAATTATTGTAAACAGACAGTAGAGAATTCTTTTGTGTCTCCCTGTAAATGAACGATGACTGCTATACACACACTATTCTGTAGTAAACCTCTTGTAATGCACCTTAGTGATATATATAAATTTCAATGCGTTTAAAATAGTGAAACATTATTTAAATAAACTGCAAATGATTTTTCCCCATAGACCGCAATGTAACGGAATTCTTTTGAGTGTTCCTGTAAAAAAACTATAAGTGCTACACACTTCCGTTGAAATAGGGAACATGCTATAGATAACGACAATAACATATAAAAATTGCAGAGCAATACGAGCATATTTACGGGAGTTAGAGCACGGACAGACGGCCAGACAAACCGAAGTCGTAAACACTTTTCAACTAGGTTGGAAAGTGTTAATAATGCTAACTTTGATACATTGTTTGCATTGGGCAATATAACATATGAATTTTATCGTTTGAATTTAATAATAAAATGAATGATTAAATGAACAGGAATATCTGAAAATTAAAATTACAATATTGAAAAGTTACAATGTTGATCACTTTTTAGAAAAATTAAAAGGGAAATTTCACATGAGAATTCATAAAAGTCTTATAAAAAAAAATACCAAAGTAATACTTGTTGTACTCTCTTGTTATATATTCAATTGAGATAACAAGTCAGTATTATATGTTTGTTGATTAAACACAATTAAAATGATACTGTAATGGTGACATAATATCTGTACACATGGTCTATAATCTAAAAATTTATTGTAAAATTTCTTAAAATCGGAGAATAATAAAAAACTTTTAAACAAACAATATTTTATTTTTTAGTGTCCTAAAATCTATAGGAAACATGCAATGTATATTGAGGAATAAAAAAGTATGTTATATAATGTTATCTCAAGGCTGCACTAAGATATTCAGACTATTAGCAACACATTAAATTAAATTTAAACATCATTAATTATTTTTCAAAAGTGGTTACCAAAAACTGCATTTTTTTTTTTTTTTTTTTTGCTTTGTTTGTTTGTTTTTTTAATGATCATAAGTAAAATTTACATTTTATAATAATTAGTGTAAAAAATATTTGTAAAATGCAACACATCATAGCAATTTAGATTTTAATGTTAAATATGAAATATATAGTAATTATATATATGTGATTTTACTAAAGCAAATAATGACACACACAAAAAAATCTTAATTAAAACCACATTCTGAAGGAAACAGAGAATCAGTTTAATAAGGTACATAGAAATAAGGTAATATAACAAAAAGGGAATACTTACTTAATGAAAAATATCAAACTTTACGTAGCAGACAAACATCTGTTTTTCATTGTTGTGCTCCAACATTCGAAAGCACGTTTGCACAAAAATCTTTATACCTCCTTTGCTGCAGATTAATTTAAAATTTTCACTATTTAATTACTTCTTATTACAATCTTAATGATATTCCGCTTGCTAAATCCTCTTTCAACATTATTTGTTGCCATAGGACATATCAAATCTATGATTGTTAATTTTAGATCAACAAATTCCAAGTGTTAATTTTAATGTTGGTATTTGTTTCTACTTCTAAAACGACCAGTACAAAAGAAAAAAAAATCATTTGCACATATTTTGATAAAATTGAATTTTTATTGTAACTTTTTAGATTTATTTGTAGTTTGGTGTTGGTATTTGTATTTGGTTAGGTGGTGAATGCATAGCACATTTCCTGTTATCATTATTGCTATACATTCATTGCTATATACTACGTTATATAAGTTGAAAATATTACAACTGACTGAAAAAAGTATCCAAGCCAGGAATTGAACCAAGAACCTTTGGTTTAAATTGCCAGTGCTCCTCCAATTGAGCTACCTGGAATGACAACCAGCTAACACAATTTAATCAGACAACATTTTGACAATAGCATTTGGTCTGCCATGTAGGCAGCTCAACAGAATAAGCTTCAGGCAAACTAACTCCTTGCTGTCATCGGACATGGTGATGGAGTTCCTTTTCCTGCTGATTATTCTGTTGAGTTGTCTACATGGCAGACCAAATGCTATTGCCAAAAAGGTTGTCTGAGTGAATTGTATTGGCTGCTTGTCTTTCCAGGTAGCTCAATTGGAAGAGCATTGGCAATTTCAGCAAAAAGTTCTGGGTTCAATTCCTGGCCTGTACACTTTTTCACTTAGTTGGAAAATTTTCACTTGTGTGATATCTTTACCAATCAGTGTGATTGTGTTAAAATAATAAAGTGTAGTATATAGTCCAAAAATTGAAGGTAAAATTTCTTAAAATTGGAAGAGGATAGAAAGTTTTTAACAACATTTTCTATTTCAACACCCTAAAATCTATAGGAAACACTCAATGTATATTGAGAAACCGAAAGTTCATTAAAATTTGTTGAACAGTGTTATTCTATTTTTAATAAATAACAAATAACATTTACAGGGGTCGTACTTGCCCTGAAATTCCTGAAAAAAAAAAAAAATCCTGAAATGTCCTAAAATATGGTAGTCTGTCCTAATATTCCAGAAATTTTGTGAGTTTTATGCTATATCGGCATTTGAAATCATCAAATAGGGGGTACCTTTTTACTGATGCAAAACAATCATGAAAGTCACAATTTTCTTCAGTCTATCGTTAAAAATAGTGATTTTTGTCGATTTGCACAAAAAAAAAACACAATTTTGGTGATCTGTTACCAAGAATCAAAATTTTTATCGATTAGGCATTAAAACAAAGTTTACTATTTTCGTTTGTCAGTCACAAAAAATCACAATTTTTAGCAATCAGTTATATAAAAGAAAATCTTTTGCAATTTTCATCTATCAGTGAAGAAAAAATCAATATTCCCGTCTTTCAGTAATGAAAAAATCGCAAATTTTTTAGCAGCTTGGTCAAAGGGTTCTGGTAAAATTATTTTTGATTTAAATGTATACTTTTACAACAAAATATTGTGTATATAGTGTGCTATTTATGATAATAAAATGTATTGAACAGGGAGCTAAGGGTTTTTTCGGTTAGTATGCCAAGCAAGTGTGTCCTGAAATATCTCCTAGGGCTAGTACCCCTGCATCTATTACCATAATTATCCATGTTTGCTATAATTTAAATTTTAAAAATTTAACATATAAAATTTTAAGAATATATGAATTTCTTAGAGTATAATTTTTGTTTTTCTATTAATGAAACATAAAAAAAATGCAAATAATGACCAGATTTTTTTTCTTCAGACTATCAAACTTTTCTCGCAGGCCAATGGATGTCTACCTCTGGTGTAGGAGATAGCTAGTAGTTTAAGTTAGTAATGCCGAAAGCTATTAAACCACATTTATCTGAAAGTGAGGAAAACTGCTTCAAATATTTCCAGTAGATATCTGGCATTGTTGTGAGAAAGTTATGGAGGTTATTTTATGTTTCGAATAGATCTCTTCATTTGTAGATTTTTAGGCAATGAAAAGTACATTGGGAAATGTCTTGAATATAAATATGTGTGCATACTGATGTGCATGTGGATTAATAACTTTTGGCTTATTGCTGTTCTTTGCACTATAAATTCACACATTTATAGTGCACATTTATTTCATAGTTTTTTAATTTTTCAGTGTGTGGAGTATGCTGTCACAAAATTTTACAACAAATGAGATATTTCTTTAAGCCCTTCGCGACGAGTGTCCTTTACAGAATTTTTAATCTTTTACCACCGGTTTTTCAAAACAGAAATTTTCGCCTAATTGAATCGCAGAAATGCTATAATTAAATAAGGCAAAGTTTACAATAAAAAGTAACTGGTGGGAATAATCGAGGATTCTGAGCATCTTATGCGGCACGTATACGTGTCGCTCGTCCCAAAGGGTTAATCTCGCATATGATGCCAAAATTTTAATTTAATTTTTAACTGATATGTGTTATTGTTTATCTAACTTGTCTCTTATTACTGTCATGATTATTACATATCTTATTACTGTCATGTGCATATTGTATTTGTCATAGCTTAATTACTGTGAGTAAAAAAAAAATATGACACATGCTTACTCTTGCCAAAATTAAAATTTAATTTTCAATGCTATTAGGTACAATTGTTTATCCCACTTGCCTGTTATTCATTAAGAAATAGCTTGGATTTGTAATAGCATAATTGCTCATTTGTAATTGTGCAATTACTATGAGTAAAAAATACGACACGTGTTTACTCAGGCCAAAATAAAAATTTTATTTTCAATCCTGTTAGGTATAACTGTTTATCCCACTTGCCTCTTATTCATTAAGAAATAACTTGTATTTGTAATAGCATAATTGCTCATTTGTAATAGTGCAATTACTATGAGTAAAAAATATGACACTTGTATACTCAGGTCAAGATTAAAATTTAATTTTCAATCTTGTTAGGTATAATTGTTTATCCCACTTGCCTGTTATTCATTAAGGAATAACTTGTATTTGTAATAGCATAATTGCTCATTTGTAATAGTGCAATTACTATGAGTAAAAAATATGACACGTGTTTACTCAAGGCCAAAATTAAAATTTAATTTTCTATGCTATTAGGTATAATTGTTTATCCCACTTGCCTCTTATTCATTATGAAATATCTTGCATTTGTAACAGTGTAATTACTGTGCTTAAATGTGACATGCAAAAAATCAAAGCACAGTTGTTGGAAGGTTAAGCCTTCATAATTCAACATAAATAAGTGAAAAAAATCCGATATTTTTTCTTTTTTTGAAGAAAAACATTTGTTAAATTTTGTTATTTGCTTTGTTTTATTATGCTGATACATAAATATCAGTAACAATGCTTAATGATAAATCATCTGTCCATGTAACATTATCACTATGTTGATAAGGATATCTTCTTCCTCAGCTCACCAGAATGTGTTATCGTTAATTAAACAATAAAAATAATTGTGTATTTGTAAATTTTTAGTTGTGAGAGATTTTAAAATGTACATGTATATCTGTCAGTTTAATACTTGTGCCAAACAAACTTTTAGATGTTGATGTTAATCATGTTCAAATTGTGGACAGTCACTTATATCACTAGTATTATTATATGTTATTGCAGTAGCATATGTATTTTTAGCTTAATTTTTTAAGTGCATTGACTTGCTTATTTTTAGTTGTATTGTTTCATTAATATTTTAATTAAGTGTTACAATAAGTGTATTTTGAGTTTTTTTAAAATTAAAATGCAGGTACATTGAATACTGTGTAAGTAGACCATCTGCAGTACAGACATTTTGTGGTCAACTTAAACAGGTGTACAACTTATAATGGTATGACCAACATAAAAGCCATATTTTATACACTCTTAACCCCTTGAAGGTTGATAATGCATTTTATACCACTTAATTTTAATCAAGATTTGTACAAGAATTTTTGAAAAAAAAAAAAATCCTTTTATAACTGGTGAAGAAAAAGCTGTAAAATTGCATTTCCTTATTTTAAAATAAATTTTTTTGACAATTCTGGCGTAATTTTGATATTTCAGAAACACAATTACTTGCCCCTAAAAAAGGCTAAAGAGGTCAACTTAGAGACTTAGACAGATGGACAACATACAGGGGTGGTCAACTTATGATGTTTTACTGTATTTGGAAGAGTAAAATGTACATCTTTACATTATAAGAAATTGTATTTCTGTTGTATAGCAAATTTTCATTCATTGGTTCTCCTCACCATTAATCATGACCTCATGTTTCAGGAGGGAGTGGCGCATTTTAGTTTGTGTTACACATTGATAGACTAATTGAATATCATGATTTATCTTTCATTTAGACCGGTGATTCCTAACATTCTTTTAGCCATGAACTTAATTCATTTGACTCATTGATTAATTCATTGTAGGATGTCTGTATATTTTCCTATTTTGCTTTAAATTTTTACTTGTAAGAACAATTAATTGATGATAATTGTTTAAATTTCGAAACCTTTTACATTTGCTTTTGAAAAACAACATAAGTGGTAAATTATTTTTATCAGTTGCATTATAATTAAATTATCTAACTTCTAGATCAAGTGAACACTCAAAGATATGTTTAAAAAGAATAACCCACTCTGTTAACATTTCCCAGTTTTTATCTGCATTTTAATTTGTGTATTGTTAATTATACAATTAACATTTTTAGTCTTTTTCTAAAACTTAGTTCAAATGTTTGTAGCTCTTTTTTGTTTTAAATCTTGTGTTTTGAAAATTATATGGACTTTAACTCGTGTATTTATGTATTTTTTACACAGAAGTTCCTTTAATATTGTGATTGTCTAGAAGAAAAAGTAATAATTACAAAGCATCAATTGTGTCATTTTGTTACCAGAGATGTTTGTGCTTTAGCCATTACTTAATTACAAAAATACCTTTTTGAATGTTCATATCAGTGTTATTGGTGCTTTCTGCCAATATATAATGAGAAGAAATAAATATATTTTGTTACTGTTTAGTATTGTTACTTTATTAAAAGAGTGAGTTATTTATTTTCCCTTGTATTCTTATACCATGTGATTTTAAAAAAGTCCTTCCGGTCTGTACCGGGAGGAAAAGAAAGCTTTCCTATATCTTCGTTTTAAAATTTTAGCTAATGTTACTTGAAAACAGCAAGCTAAAATGCAAAGAATCAGATTACAAAAGAATCGTTAATACGGAATTTGAATAAAAAATTCACCAAATTAGTCACCTTTATTAAAAGGAAGAATACCAACATTATAATTGCACAAATAATACACAAAAAAGCAGTAAATAGCTATTTCGAAACTACAAAAGAGATATTCTTCTTCAGTGCGACAAAGAGCAAAGCACAGCGTGCTAGAAAAAGCAAGACTGGGCTTTTAGCATGCTGTGCTTTGCTCTTTCTCGCAATGAAGAAGAATTTCACTTGTAGATTCGAAATAGCTATTTGCTGCTTTTTTGTGTATTATTTGTGCATTCATAACGTTGGTATTCTTACTTTTAATATTATTGCACAAAAGATTTATTTGCTATTCTTATAGTCACCTATAGCCAAGTTGGCCTCATTTATGGAGACTCATTTTTGGTCCCCAAGCTTGTCGAAAATTTTACACTAATGGATATGAATATGTAGCTTTATGTGTATGATTAGGAAAATGGTTACACATGGTTCCTACGCGACTGGAAAACCGAGGAATTGTCAGGGAAAATGACAAGTACTCAAAAAGTCAGGGAAAATTATGATTTTTTTTCTAAAACCTGGAAAAGTCAGGGATTTTTTTTTCTGCGCTATCATGTTTCAAAATTCTTCAGAGTTTTGAGGTGCGTCCGCAAAAAAATTCAGATTTTTCATTTTTTAATAGAATTTTCGCTAAAAATTTGGGATCTGTCAAATTCTCTATAACGCATTGAGTTAAAGAGCAATGATATTTCCCTAAACGGTTTCTTTTGTCAACTTGAAAGTTGAATTTCGCCAGATAATTTCGTTTGTTATTTAATGCAACCCTTTTCTATTATTATTATTATTACTACTGTGCGGAGGTTTCGTACTAGTTGTACGAACTTAGAACAAATGGACTGTATATAAAACTATAGTATTTATTTAGTTAATAAATACGATGAAGAGAAAGACAGCAACGGCGGCTTGTTCCCACCGAGTCCCGAGCACACCTGCTCACACACAAGGTTACATTAACGGGTTGCCAGAAACAAAAAAGAGGGGGGTGGTTGTTCCATTGCCAATAGATACGGAACATCCCGCCCGGCGTTGAAATATTACAAGTATTTCAATATATAACAAATGTAACACAGATAATAAAGAAAACAACATGATACAATTATAAGCAATTAAAACCATCACAATAAATATACAATTAATAATAATAATAATAATAATAATAAATATTAAATAGTTACTGAGCATTAATTTCATCATCTATCATGGGCAAAATACTAATTTTAGATACAGATCTTTTAAAAATGCCCTTCGCGGTTCGTACCTCTACTATTCTGACATGTCCGTCAGCACCTGGGATTACTTTAGTAATATGACCTAGAGACCAAGTGCAAATAGGAAGTTGTGATTCCTTTACTAATACCAACATGCTGGCAAAATATTTGGTTTTTTGAATAGCCATTTGTTTCGTTGTAAGTAACTAAGATCATAGAAACTCGACAGAGTTTCTCGCCAAGCATAAGAAACAGCAATGCATTGAACCGTAAATGAAAGGAATTTCTGCCAATGGATCATAGAAACTCGACAGAGTTTCTCGCCAAGCATAAGAAACAGCAATGCATTGAACCGTAAATGAAAGGAATTTCCGCCAATGGATGCCAAACGATTTTACAATTTTTTTTTTTAACTCTGTCTAGTTTATATTTTGCGGACGGGACAAAACGGGTTTTTGACACATCTATATCTCGCGTTCTATTTATGATAGAAACAAAATTCTTGATTCTATGGAATGGGGCGTGCCCAGTGACTCAGAATTCAAAAGTAAAGCAAAATCCGACGAATAGGTTTTCAGTAAATGCGCTTTTAAAAGTGCTGTTTTTTGCCCTTTTTAAATCTTGTTCCGGCCAAAAACTGTTGACAGGGCTACAGCAATGTGTAATTATCGGATTTTTACGCAGTTTACGTTATTTGAATCGTTTTTATGAGTAGTTCAAACCTTTGTAAGTTTCATGTAAAAATATTAATTAGTTTTTGATTTATATCAGTTTAAAGTTATTGATTCCTATACTTAACATAGAGCAAAAAACTGTTGACAGGGTTACAGCAATGTGTAATTATCGGATTCTTACGCAGTTTACGTTATTTGAATCGTTTTTATGAGTAGTTCAAACCTTTGTAAGTTTCATGTAAAAATATTAATTAGTTTTTGATTTATATCAGTTTAAAGTTATTGATTCCTATACTTAACATAGAGCAAAAAACTGTTGACAGGGCTACAGCAATGTGTAATTATCGGATTTTTACGCAGTTTACGTTATTTGAATTGTTTTTATGAGTAGTTCAAACCTTTGTAAGTTTCATGTAAAAATATTAATTAGTTTTTGATTTATATCAGATTAAAGTTATTGATTCCTATACTTAACATAGAGCAAAAAAATAATAAATGACCCACCTCTTTTAGGAATGGTCGTATACACATGATATTAAGATATGTTATTACACTCGACCCAAGTAAGCTTCCTATTATAAAAAAATCGTAACATTTAAGGTTCGTTTACAGGGTCTCACAAAAGATCTTTTGATATAGGGCTAAAGAGTTGTGTAATTATCCAATTTTTACGCGGTTTGCAGCATTTGATTTTTTTTTTATGAGTAGTTCAAATGTTTAATATTTTGTTTAAAAATATGAATTAGTTTTTTATGCATACCACTTTAAAGTGATTTATTCCTATACTTAAGATGAAGCAAAGAAATATTAAATGATCTAACACTTTTCAAAAAGAACTTATGCGCATGATGCTAAAATATATTACTACGAATGACCTTTGCTTCCTATTGTAAAACAGAATTGTAGAATTTACTGTTCGTTTACAGGACAACTCAAAAGATTTTTTAATAAGACTAAATGGTTGTGTAATTAGCGAATTTTTACGTTGAAGTACTTGATTCCTGTACTTAACACAGAGGAAAAACAATAGTAAATAGCATAACTTTTGTCAAAGTGGCTATATTCACAAGATATTCAAATATGTTACTACATCCGATTCATTTAAACTCTCTATTGTAAAGTGGCATTGAACCATATACGTTTCATTTAGAGGCTCTCTTAGAAGATCTTGATTACATTACAACCAATGTATATTTACTCAGTGAGATGTATTTTAATGATTTTATACTGTTCCAATCTCTGTAAGGCTTTATTATCTTGCTTTAAAATTTAATACGAGTTCATTTTGTCCGCCTGAAAACTCGTCGATCTTAAGCTCTAAATCTATTAAAATATAGTATTTTCATCGATTAAAAAAAACTGTGTTTATCTATAAATATATAATTCTAGCGCATTAGAAATTGAATGAAACAGCGATTACAAAATTCCAACTTTACATTCATGCGCTGAATAATAGAATGTAAAAATGTTGCAACCCGAAGATTAGAAGTTTTGAGTTTAAATATTTGACGTTCATAGAATCTCCGGCTATGACGAACTTAAAATGCTCTAAAAACGGGCCTAGAGCACAATAAAAAGGAAATAACTTCTTAAATTCCACATAAAAATTAAAAATGCTAAATTTCGTATACAATAGGTGATCGGTAACGAACTGTTCGGTTTACGAACAAATCCGTTAACGAACACTTTCGCGTGAGATTTTTATGTTCGGATAACGAACATTTCAGAGAGATTTTTATGTTCGGAGAACGAACACCTCACGAAACAAAGCCATGATGAAGCAATGCCGTGTTTCATATTTGCCGAGCTATACTTATTGCCTCTATTGTCAACTTTGAGAACATTTTAACAGTTGCATACATATGTCCTAATTAATTCATGGACTGCCGGAGATTGGGGACCTATATTTTAGGATCACCGAATTGGAATGAACAGACTATATGAACAGAAATCACTTTAATAGTTTTTATACTTTTGCAAACGTTGCGAATTTTATATATTTCAAATTCTCGAAACATTGAGTTAAAAAACTTAAACAAATAAAAAACTTCTTAGGTGCTCAGTAATTTTCAAAAATAATATATTTAATATGTTAGTATAAAAATCCCTGTAAATTTTTATACTAATAGAAATAGGTTCGTAGAAAAAAAAAAATGTTGATTATTCTCGATAAAGTATGCTCCATAAACTTATCGTTGTAGTTGACCGAAAAAAAGTGCTTCTTATTTTTCCACATTTTTCTTGAAACTGTAGTATTTTAATAAGTTTGTAAACTACTGTAAAATTGTCTAATTTTTTGTTTTTGAATGTATATAAACGGAAGAGTGATATAAACAAAAGAAAAAGGAAAATAAATATGTCATAAATAATCTGATGAGTACAATGTAAGGAAATTAATATAAAAGTTTCCCCGTTGTTATGGTAGCGACAAGTACATTGGAATAAGTCACTCAATAAATTGTATAATTCTGATGTATAATTCTGTTTAGAGCATCACTACTATTTTTTTTGCCCCTTTCATCTTTTCTTTTCTGAATAAAAATGGAATCCGTATAATTGAAATTAAATACCTCCTTACAAAAAGGAGTGATATCTCATCAAAAACAACTCGTTGTAAATGATCCCGCCAAGCCACAAACCTAAAACGTCAGTCATAAAAAGAAGTGATATCACATAAAAATAAGCTATATAGAAATGCATACTCCGAGTCCCGTGTAAAAATCTATCACCACTCATAATGTTTCCAAAGGACTCGGAGTGAGGGACAGTATGTGAAAACTTCTTGGCGACCTGCAGGCTTTTATAATATATGCAGTATATCAATTTTGAAAATTGAAAAAAATAATTTTTAATTTTTGTTATATCACTTTTATAAATATATTTGCATGCTAAAAAAATGTAAAAACAGAAATAGTTGAGAAACAAGCAGGAAAAAGTATGTAAGTGTGATAATCATTACAATTATACTTTCCAATATTTCTTACCATAAAATTTAATTACAAATATTGTTAAATCACCGTTTCTAAGGGAACTGGTAAAATGGGCGAAATTATTTCTTATTCCGGAATTATTTCTTAAAAAAAAAAAAAAAAAAAAAAAAAAAAAATATGCGTTTCCAATACAAAGAATATTATTGCATATAATACTATTAAAACAGACTAGAATGGCTTAAACAGAACGGATTTTTCACCAGATCTATGCGATTCCGCTTACCCTAGAATTACTGCAATATATCTCAATTCAGTTTAAAGTTTATTGAAGGTGCATTGTTATTAATATGCGTATGACCATTATGTGTATATATATATATATATATATATATATATATATATATATATATATTACAAACTCAAAATCTTTACATGTTTACTTAAAAATCCTCTTCGTAAGAGTGGTGTTTCTAGTTTAAATAATGTTAAATAAAATCAACAAATTGATTTTTCAATCTCATAAATAAGAAAGGACATGCAAACACAGAAACTTCAACTTTTTACAATTTTATGGGAGCAAAATAAATAAATAAATAAATGAAATAAAATAAAATAAAATAAAATAAAAATAATAACATAGAGATATGTAATTTCAGGAAACGCAAACATTATAAAAGCCTGCAGGTCGCCAAGCAGTTTTCACATACTGTCCCTCACTCCGAGTCCTTTGGAAACATTATGAGTGGTGATAGATTTTTACACGGGACTCGGAGTATGCACTTCTATATAGCTTATTTTTATGTGATATCACTTCTTTTTATGACTGACGTTTTAGGTTTGTGGCTTGGCGGGATCATTTACAACGAGTTGTTTTTGATGAGATAATTATTCTGCCAACGCTTCCATATAATTTGCGCCATTTTTGTGTTCTTTGCCATTTGTTTAATAAGTTATCTTTTACCTCAATTAAATTTGGTTCTGGAAGCGCATTAAGCGGTCTTCCTATGAGGAAGTGACCAGGAGTCAATACTTCAAAACTGTCGGCATCTGTCGACAAAGGAGAAAGTGGCCGCGAATTTAATATGCCCTCGATTTGTGCAATTACCGTTAGAAATTCCTCTAACGTTAAATGAGCTGAACCCACTACTCTCTTAAAATGATATTTAAATGCTTTAACTCCCGCCTCCCAAAGGCCACCGAAGTTCGGTGCTCTAGGAGCAGAAAATTTCCAGCAGATGCCCTCTGATGCCAAAAGGTTAGAGATTTCTTCGCTATTCATAAGTTTTCGTAGACGCTTAAGTTCTGCTGAAGCCCCAACAAAATTTGTAGCGTTGTCGCTAAAAATTGTTGAACTTTTCCCACGACGAGAGAAAAATCGCTTTAAAGTAGCAATTATTGCTTCAGATGTTAAGTCTGAAATGAAATCCAAGTGTACAGCCTTAGTGACCATACATACAAATATAGTTACATAGATTTTTTGGAGGGTACCCTTTCTCTGGCCCTTGTATTTTATTTCAAAGGGTCCACATAGATCTAATCCGACATTAGAAAAGGGAGAGCTAGGTATTACTCTCTCAGGAGGGAGATCCCCCATCAGCTGGTTAGCCATTATGGGCTTAACTTTGAAGCATTGTACACATTCATGCACAACCTTACGTGCAATGTTTCTGCCGTTAAGTGGCCAATATTTTAGACGTACAGCATTCAAAAGAGCCTGGGGTCCTACATGAAAATCACGAAGATGATAGTATTGAAAAATAAGTTTAGTTAACCTATCCTTTGCTGGCAAAACTATGGGATATTTGCTTTTATAATTTATGTTCGCATGTGAGAGTCTTCCACCTACTCTGATTAGTTCATTACAATCTAAAAAAGGATTCAGAAATTTTAAATTACTTGCAGGAGGGACTGAAGAACCTTTTTTCAAGGCATCAATTTCATGTGTAAAATACTTTACCTGAATGTATTTCAATAAGTAAATTTCCGATTTCTGGATCTCGTTGGCAGAAAGAAGACCCTTCAATTTATCGCGCTCCTTACAATTTCTAATAAATCTATAAATAAATGCTAGAATTCTAATTAATTAAAACAAAATATTAGTTAAATTAAATAAATCATTCATAAAATTAGAGTCATTAATGTTAAAAAGAGTCATTTTAGCAGGAGGTTTCAGTTCATTCACATATAAATTGTCACACAGAATATCTGGATTACGAATAGTCTCTAAAGATTGTTCACTAACAGTTGAAAGTTGTGGACCTTGCCACCACAGTTCACTAGCAGCAAGAGCTTTTACGTCAAGTCCTCTAGAAACCATGTCAGCTGGATTGCTCTCGGATGGAATGTAAGACCACTTATAGTCTTTTGATAACTGCTGAATTTGCGACACTCTGTTGCACACAAATGTCTTTAACAAATTTGGAGGAGTTTCAATCCAAGCTAGTGCTATAGTTGAATCAGAGAACAACTGGACGGAGTCGAGAGGTTGTTTTAAGGCCTCTAAGACCTTGTTAGTCAATTTTGTCAGAAGAAGACATGCATCTAATTCCAATCTAGAATTGTCATTACTTTCGTCGGAGCAACACCGGACTTGCTGCAAAGAAGTTGACTAGATAGTTCATTAGTGTTAGAGATAGTTTGAATATATATGACTGCACCGTACGCCTTAGAAGAAGCATCTGCGTAACCGTTCAGCACCACAGATTTAGCTTTCACTTTTAAGAAACACCTTGGCACTTTAATTGTCTCTAATTCTGGTAATGTTGCGATGAAGTTTTCCCATTGCTGAGAAACGTGTGGAGGTAGTTTTTCGTTCCAATCCACATCGAGTAGCCACAGTTGTTGCATGAAGATTTTTGCCTTTGCTATCACCGGTCCAAGTAGACCAAGGGGGTCATAGATACGAGCTATTTGTGAAAGGACATCTCTTTTAGTAAAGTTTTGTTTTTCACTTATGTTTACCTTGTAGGTAAATGTATCACTGAAGCTATTCCATAGCATTCCTAAAGTTTTTGTCACAATTTCCTCGAAATTTCTGTCAAGGGGAAATATTTCCTGATCCTTAGACTGTACTCCATTGGAGCACCATTTGTGCAAGCTCATGCCTCCTCTTTGGAGAAGTTGCGTTAATTCTCGCTGAATTAATTGCATCTGGGTTAAACCTGAAGCACCAGACAAGCAATCGTCCATGTAGAAATCATTTAATAAAATATTCGAAGCCAATGGGAAGTCCCTTTTTTCATCCAAAGCAAGTTGTTGCAAAGTCTTGGTTGCTAGATATGGGGCGCAGGCGGTCCCGTAGGTAACGGTTGAGAGTTGGAAAACTTTGACAGGCGATGACTTACTGTCCTTCCAGAGAATTTTTAGGAATTTATGCTGTGACAGGTTAATTTCTATCATTCTAAACATTTGTTTGATATCTGCCGTGAATGCGTAAATGTGCTTTCTAAATCTTACTAATATTGAAACGAGATCTTCCTGAAGCACCCCTCTCTTATATAACATATCATTTAAAGATTTTCCAGTTGTTGATTTTGCACTTGCGTCAAAAACGACGCGCAGTTTGATAGTTTTGTTTGCTGGTCGCAGGATTCCGTGATGAGGTAAATAAAAACCGTCTTCAAAATCACTATTTTCCTCTATTTCATGCATATGCTTCAAATACTTATATTCATTTAGAAAATCTATGTACAAATTTTTCATTGTTGGATCACGCTCTAAACGCTGCCACAAATAATCTAATCTTTTAGATGCGATTTTTTTAGAATTTCCTAAATTAGTTTCAGAAATTTCTGGTTTGAACGGCATTTCAACTACGTATCTCCCATCCTCCTTTCTGAAATGCGTTTTATCAAAATGTTGATTACAATATGTTAATTCATCACTGCTGCACGGCTTTAAATCATCAACATTCTCTATTTCCCAAAATGAGGTCAAGGTCTTATTGAGTGTTTCTAGATTTTTTGTTAGAAAACAATGGGTTTCATTATGCTTTGTATTATTATCATAAACACTACCAGATACCAGATGATATCCAAAACAAGTTCATTGCAGAATTAAATTATCTTTCAGTTTTATTTGATCAGCATTTAAAAATTCGAAAAACAATTCCGCACCCAGAAGTATATCTATTTTTTGCGGAATGAAGAATTCAGGGTCCGCCAATTTTATGTTTTGTGGCATGCTCAAATTAGAAATGCTTATCTTTCTAGACGGACTGAAATTTGTTATTTTCGGAGTGATCAGACAATCAATATTCCATTGAGAATCCCCGCTTTTATTAGATAAGCAAACTGCAGTTTTCGCCTTTATATTTATTGTTGAATCATTCAAACCCGCAATCGGTATATGAATTTTTTCTTTCTTTAATCCCAACAAAGTTGCTGCGTGAAATGAGATAAAATTACTTTCTGACGCAGAGTCCAAAATGCCACGTAACGGTCTTTTAACCCCATTAGAATCTGTAATATAAGTTATCGCCGTGTTTATCAAAACGGATTTATTGTTTCCATGAGAAAAAAACGAATGTTTGGGAGTATCATCGTTTTCAGAATTCTCTCTTTGCGTAAAAGCCGTCGCCGCTGTGTCTGCGACGTTTGATCTGGCCTCGTAATGATCAGTTTGCGGCGCTGAATATTTATGTAGGGAAGTATGATGAAATTTTGATTTGCAAACAAAGCAAGTATTTTTTGAATCGCAGGATGATAATAAATGTGAGGAATTCAGACAGTTAAAACAAAGTTTGTTTTTCTTGACAATATTTATTCTATCTGCTAATTTCATAATCTTATATTTTTTGCAATGGTACAATGGGTGGATTTCAGAGCATAGACTGCACCTTTTATTCTGTGTTTTATCAGATTTCATGAATAAAGACTTAGAACGGTCAGAGTTAGAATTGAATTTTGAAGAAGAACTAGCACTGATGCTATTTAAGATTTGACATCTTCGTTCTAAGAATTCGAGAAATTCGTCAAAGTTAGGAACTTCGTTATCTTTTAACGTGAGCTCATATTGTTTACGAGTGTCTCGATCAAGTTTGTCTAAAAGTATAATTAATAATATGGCGTTAGAGAATGTATCTCTTTCAAAGTTTAAAACTTTAAGGGCTCTTAAGTTCTTTCTAACACTATCTAATAAATTTCGACGATCTTTTGCGGATTCATGTTTGATTGGGTACAAGTTGAGAATATTTTTTATAATTTTCTATTCTTCTTTTGTTCTCATACCGTTGTTCTAATGCACTAAAGAGAGACGTATAACTATCGTCTGGGGTTTGTATGCTTTTGGGTTCCCCCAATAAAGCGCCACAAAGATAGAAAAGCTTTTCATTGTCGTTCAAATCAGAATTTTCCGTAATGAGCGTATTAAAGGCAGTTTTAAAAATGCTCCACTCCTCAATTTTTCCAGTAAAAACCGGTAATGGAATTTTGGGCAGTTTTATAATTGCTTTATGATTACTAACTCTTATATCATTACTTGAAGAAGCGTAGATTCACAATAAAATTTCTTAATAGAGGTTTTAAGACTTACCTCTATTGTTCTAATGTCCTCATCCAGTGTAGAGACAGTTGCTCCTCTGTTTGTTCAAAATCGTAATCTTTCACGATTTTATAATAATCCTCCTTGATAACTTCGAACTTTTCTTGTATTCTAGTTAAACACTCCAAATGAGACTGCCATTCAGCTATTTCGAAAGTATTTTCGTTAATCGCTTTGGATATTTTGGTGAGCTGAGATTTGATGTTACCGCGCTTTCGATTCAGAGTTGTAACTGCTGCCTCCGACATACTGTTGATCTTCTTGTTGAAGATAAAGAAATCCAAAGTTTTTCGTTAAACACTGAAGATGCGCTGATTACCTCCGGGTCGCTTAGGACCAAAAAATGTGCGGAGGTTTCGTACTAGTTGTACGAACTTAGAACAAATGGACTGTATATAAAACTATAGTATTTATTTAGTTAATAAATACGATGAAGAGAAAGACAGCAACGGCGGCTTGTTCCCACCGAGTCCCGAGCACACCTGCTCACACACAAGGTTACATTAACGGGTTGACAGAAAC
Source organism: Maratus michaelseni (assembly GCA_963931845.1). Lineage (NCBI taxonomy): Eukaryota > Metazoa > Arthropoda > Arachnida > Araneae > Salticidae > Maratus > Maratus michaelseni. The sequence continues at coordinate 256,006,193 of OZ007596.1, read as the reverse complement.
AAAAAAGAGGGGGGGGGGAATGTTCCATCGCCAGTAGATACGGAACAACTACATTTAGCGAACAAGGTACTTTGTGGAACGGAATGCTGATGTATGTAATTTTGTTGCAAAACCGAAGCAGAAAATACTGTTAATTGCAGGTAAGTAATTTTAATTAAAATTATTCTTTAACAGTTCCAGTTTTTTCTAATGTTTTAAATGAAATAATAATAATATATAAGAATTGAACCCATTTTTTAGGAACTATTTAATTTGGCTTATGGTTATTATTTTTTTTTAATTTATTCTGAAGATATGTTTTTATCCATTTTTATTCTTATTATTACATACAATTTTGAATAGTCAGGTTAAAAAAAAGGGGCTAAATCCATGAAATTTAATTTGATTACATTATTATTCTAAAGTTAACGTAATGCAAAATCAATTCTTCACTTATGTGTGTTACTTTTTTAAATTTTATTTAAACACATTTAATTTCCTCCCTCCTCATAAAATAAGCGCTTAACGTAATTAATTTAAAGCTTTGTTATGAATTCTTTGAGTATTGTTCCAATGATTTTGCCACTGATGAGTTTTTTTTCTAGAATCTTACTTTTAATAGAAGATTTTGAAATCTTTTCAAAATCATAAGATCAAACGGAAATTACTGTCACTTTGTAGAACACTCCCCCTTCTTGCAGTGCGATGTAATTAGAGGATGACCCCTTATCGGTGTAGGTACTGTTCATAAAATAAGCGCTTCACGTAATTAATTTAAAGCTTTGTTATGAATTCTTTGAGTATTGTTCCAATGATTTTGCCACTGATGAATAATTTTCTCTATAATCTTACTTTTAATAAAATATTTTCAATATTTTCAAAATCATAAGACTAAACAAAAATAACTGTCACTTTGTAGAACCCTTCCCCCTATTGCAGTGCGATGTAATTAGTGGATGGCCCCTTATCAGTGTTGTTATAACTGTTCATAAAATAAGCGCTTCGCGTAATTAATTTAAACTTCAACGGTTATAAACTCTATGTACGCCTCATACTGTGAGAGCATCCAGTCATTAGAAAGTATATTTTTCTCAAAATCAGAAGCGCCTTTTGTTCTAGATGTTTTAAATGACAGTTAAACACCGAAATGAACATGTTAAGAGAATTGTGTTACTTTGATGTTTGATTGTGTTTTTAAGTAAGTAATTCTTCATCAAACAACAGCTTGAAATTTTTACTTTTAGTGTAAAGTAGATAAACTCCTCAAATATAATTCGAAATTATAAAGAGCATTTAGTATTTATACAGAAAATTCTATTACGTGGCATTCACGCTATATAATTAATAAAGTAAGACTTACTACAAATGTCATAAAATGCATGTGTATATATCATTTGAAATATAAAACAGCATTGTAAAGGCAATGCACCAAGCACGAAAATAGGAGTATTTTGGGAAATAGTTGTGTTTCGTCATCAAATCTGTATCGTAGGAACTATCGTAAATCCTGTGTACAACCCCATAATGGGAAAGTTAACTATCACAGAATGTATTTTTCTCACAGGAAAAACTACTTTGTTATAGATGATTTTATAAGAGAGTTTAACGTTGAAGTGGGATATTCGGATGTTATAATAACTCTTGAAGTTTCAAAATTTAAATTCAGTTAAGAGATACACATTCTTTATTAAAATAATTTTTTTTCAATAAACTAACATTATATACGTTCTTCGCACTGAGGAATATGACAAATGACATAAAAGGCATATATATATCATTTCAAATCCAAAATATCATCATAAAAGCAACACACGAAGAAAAAATAGGAATATGTTTTAAGTAACTTCATTCCGTTACCAAATGTGTCATTTGCGCCTACCCCAGGAACTTCAAATTTCCAAAACTAGTGTTCAACATATCTATAAAGCAAAAACATGTCCGTGAGTAACGCTGACGTCATATTGATGGTGGCAACACCCGACCCATAAATTTCGCATTTACTGTTTCTGAACAACGCACAATTTCAAATTTTTACACCGTCGAATAGGAGAAAAGAGTTCTTTCAAATGCAATTTGTCTGAAAACTTTATCTCATTAAATGTTTTTTTTTTATTGTTTTAAAAATAATTTTAAAAGCGTGGCTTTTAAAAAATCTATCTCTATTGCCAGCAGCCCGATTTCGAATAATTAACCCATTTGCACTTAAAACTATATGATCAAATACAATTTGTTTGAAAACTGTATCCGATTTTCCTGATTTTTCATGGTTTTACTTACCCATCATACGTAGTATAGGGTAAGTCTTGTAATCGTTTTGAAAATCGAAAAATTTTTACTTACCCATCATACGTAGTATAGGGTAAGTCTTGTAATCGTTTTGAAAATCGAAAAATTTTTTTTGACGGATTTACACGTTTCAGACACTGGAGATTCCGAAAAACATATTTTTAGAAAAAAAAATTTTGCCGTCCGTCTGTGTGTCTGTGTGTCTGTGTGTGTGTGTGTCTGTAAACGCTCTATCTCCCGAAAAAATTGAGATAGAGACTTGTAATTTTGGATGTACTTAGTATGTAATAATGGGAAGAAGCCTATTTCATTTCAATAACCTCGATTAACCGGAACAATTTTTTTCGGACTCTCGAAATATTCGTTCTGATGAAAGGTATATAAAAATTTTCGAAATTGTTTATTTTAAGAAATGAATATAAAAGACAATAAAAAAACATAAATTTTGAATAAAGCATGAAGTCGATCGGATAATTAGTTGCCGAGATATTTGGAATCCTATTTTCCACACTCTTCGATTTTTCATGACCCTGTATTTCATCCAAATTTCACTTCAAATATATATTTTAATTGGAAATTTGACGCTTAATCAGATGCAATAAACCGCTAGTTAATAGGATTATTATTTTTGGAGTTATAAGGAAAAACCTCTTTCAAGCAATTCAGTAATCGAGCCTTTAAAGTTTGTGACGTCATCAAGCCACGATTTTATTTGAATTGCAATGCATTTTATAAGTAGTTTACACATTTTTATTTTAATATTTTACATTATGCATATCAATGATGGGTAAGTATTACGGTGGCCCCCAACGACTAGTTTAAAATAATTTTCAAACATGATTTTTAAAAGAAACAAATTAACAAACGGCAGTGAACTAATTATGAGTTATCGAGATCTAATTATGTAGAATAATAAAATTTATCATTTTATTTATGATAAAGAATATTCATGGGGTAAGAAAGTGTTTTAATTCTCTCTTTAACAGATCTTTCTGTGAAAAATTAAATACGTGCCGCGCAGTTGGCTTGTTTGTCATTAGTATGCAGAATAACTTACAACACACTTCCACACGTAGAGTCATTAACTTCATCCTGCAGCCAAGCATGCAGCGACTAAGCGTAATTTGCATAAGTGTTGAGCGGAGAGAAATTAAATTTCTCTAAATTAATATGCGGATTAAAATTAATCGCATACGCGTTGTTACACGTTGTTTTCTAAACATTATCTTTAAAGTGGTGGCTGTTAAAATGACTTAGAGCTCATTCACACTGATACTCAGAAACGGAGAAATCGCCGTAACTTCCATTGACCCTCAACACTCTGCCATTCAATAACTGTAAGAAAAAACTATCAGTCAGGGCGCCAGTAAAAAGCTGTTCATTTTATGGAAATAATCCGTACTTGTTATGACTTATAATGACTTTCTGTGTAATATTCAATGACTTATAATAACTTTCTGTTATTTTAACAGATTTTGTCCGTAAGTTCGTAATAAATACGGATTATTTCCGTATAATAAATAGTTTTTTACTACTGTCCTGGCTGACATATTTTTTTCTATAAAATCAACAGATTTTTTTAGAGTTATGTCAAATCAATTTACAGCAATTTTTCCGCTTCTGAGCACCAGCGTGTGAATGAGTCCTCAGTTTCACACAAAGTTGCTTGCCTCCAAACACATTTCGACGCGTAGCATCATTAACTTCATGGTTGATAAGTGTTTAATATAGAGAAAAGAAATCCATCAAAGTAAAGTTACGGAGGATAAAATTAAATGTCTATGTGTTGTTACACGTTGTTTTCTAAACACTACGGTAAGGTGGGGTGTAAAATGGGTAATCTTTACAGACTACTAGTATTAAATATATATTATGCTTTAAAAAAAAGTTTTAAGAGCCTACATCAGTCACGCTAAAAAACTCTCCAGCTAATGTTAAGTCTATGGGAAGGTTATCGAACGATTTCTCGCTCGCATTTTAATATTTTTAAATGATTTTTTTTGCATAGGATAGCTGAGGCCGAACTCTAAAGTTGTTAGTTTTTACTTTTTCGATTTTAGTTCCAGTTTTTTTATATAAAGGTACTTTTAATTTCAGAACCGGTTCAAACCGGTTCCAAAATTTAAAATGTTCGCTTATAAAAAAACTGTAACCAAAATCAAAAAAGTAAAAACTAACAACGTTAGAGATCGACCTCAGCTATCCTATGCAAAAAAAATCATTTAAAAATATTAAAATGCGAGCGAGAAATCGCGCGATAACTTTCCCATAGACTTAACATTAGCGTGAGCGTTTTTTCCCGTGACTAGTGTAGGCTCTTAACTTCATAAAATGTTTTGAGATATTTGTTAGCAACATTTTACTGCGTAAGCAAATTTGCCATTTGAATCTGACAACACATACAACATTCTTTCTCTTTAGAAAATGCTTCCTTTTCTATTGTTCCCCTATAAAAGTAAAATAATAATTAATTAAAAGCAGAAATATGATACATAATTATAAAGATCACATGTGATGCAACCAGAAAGGTTTTTATATGTAGTAATTACGCGGTATAATAATTGTAGCGCACAAAAATATATCCGTTATTAACAGTAAATTACAAAAATACTATGTAAAATTTATTTGGTTTAATTAGTCAGTTTCTTTAACAGTTTAAATAGAGAAAACCCAATTAATAGCAATAACAGAATTTGAAATTAGTATATCACTTACAATGTAAATTAAGAAAGATATAATTTTTCAAGCAATGATTTTTTTTTCTTAAATAAAAAAATTAATAATAAATTATTAGAAACAACATGCAATAAAAAAACCACTGGAAAACGGGACATTTATTTATAACTAAACGCTAATTTCACGATAACTTAATTAACATAAGTTTACAACTGAGAGTGAGTTGAACACGTATTGCAATTATGTGAAACAATAAAATCTAATATTTAATTCCTGATAAAGGATATTTCATGAACATTAGGCTGTTTTAATACTTTCTTTAACCGAGCTTTCGCTGAAAAATTAAATACAGGGTGATCAAGAATTACCGGTATAAACTTTAAGGGTTAGTACAGGACACTGTAATAAACGATTTTTGCATAGGAAACCAGGGTCAGAAATTCATTTATATAGACCAAAAATACAAGGCGTCTCACTCCAATCCGAAGTCACATTTTCGTTCATAACTTTAATAGTAGCAAAGATACTTTAACGAAAACCTTACAATTTGTTTACAATTCATACAGATGAGTCTGTTGCGGATTTTGTTAAGATATCTTCACCGCTGTGAAAGTTACGAACGAAAACGCGACTTCGGATTGGAGTGAGACGCCTTGTAATTTTGACTAAATAAATGTATATTTGACACTGGTTTCCTATACAATAAATGATTTTTATATTGTCCTGTACCAACCCACTGTAAAAATCATTTTTTTAGGATACTAGCGTCAAAAATCTGTTTATTTAGTCAAAATTACAAGGCGTCTCACTCCAATCTGAAGTCGCATTTTCGTCCGTAACTTTAATAGTAGCAAAGATACTTTAACGAAAACCTTACAGTTTGTTTACAATTCATACAGATGAGTCTGTTGCGGATTTTGTTAAGATATCTTCACTGCTGTGAAAGTTACGAACGAAAACGCGACTTCGGATTGGAGTGAGACGCCTTGTAATTTTGACTAAATAAATGTATATTTGACCCTGGTTTCCTATACAATAAATGATTTTTATATTGTCCTGTACCAACCCACTGTAAAAATCATTTTTTTAGGATACTAGCGTCAAAAATCTGTTTATTTAGTAAAAATTACAAGGCGTCTCACTCCAATCCGAAGTCGCATTTTCGTTCGTAACTTTAACAGTAGCAAAGATACTTTAACGAAAACCTTACAATTTGTTTACAATTCATACAGATGAGTCTGTTGCGGATTTTGTTAAGATATCTTCACTGCTGTTAAAATTATGAACGAAAATGCGACTTCGGATTGGAGTGAGATACTTTGTAATTTTGACTAAATAAATGTATATTTGACCCTGGTTTCCTATAGAATAAATGATTTTTATATTGTCCTGTACCAACCCACTGTAAAAATAATTTTTGTAGGATACTAGCGTCAAAAATCTGTTTATTTAGTCAAAATTACAAGGCGTCTCACTCCAATCCGAAGTCGCATTTTCGTTCATAACTTTAATAGTAGCAAAGATACTTTAACGAAAACCTTACAATTTGTTTACAATTCATACAGATGAGTCTGTTGCGGATTTTGTTAAGATATCTTCACTGCTGTGAAAGTTACGAACGAAAACGCGACTTCGGATTGGAGTGAGACGCCTTGTAATTTTGACTAAATAAATGTATATTTGACCCTGGTTTCCTATACAATAAATGATTTTTATATTGTCCTGTACCAACCCACTGTAAAAATCATTTTTGTAGGATACTAGCGTCAAAAATCTATATATTTAGTCAAAATTACAAGGCGTCTCACTCCAATCCGAAGTCGCATTTTCGTTCATAACTTTAATAGTAGCAAAGATACTTTAACGAAAACCTTACAATTTGTTTACAATTCATACAGATGAGTCTGTTGCGGATTTTGTTAAGATATCTCCACTGCTGTGAAAGTTACGAACGAAAACGCGACTTCGGATTGGAGTGAGACGCCTTGTAATTTTGACTAAATAAATGTATATTTGACCCTGGTTTCCTATACAATAAATGATTTTTATATTGTCCTGTACCAACCCACTGTAAAAATCATTTTTGTAGGATACTAGTCAAAAATCTATATATTTAGTCAAAATTACAAGGCGTCTCACTCCAATCCGAAGTCGCATTTTCGTTCATAACTTTAATAGTAGCAAAGATACTTTAACGAAAACCTTACAATTTGTTTACAATTCATACAGATGAGTCTGTTGCGGATTTTGTTAAGATATCTTCACTGCTGTTAAAGTTACGAACGAAAACACGACTGCGGATTGGAGTGAGACGCCTTGTAATTTTGACTAAATACATGTATATTTGACCCTGGTTTCCTATGCAATAAATGATTTTTATATTGTCCTGTACCAACCCACTGTAAAAATCATTTTTGTAGGATACTAGCGTCAAATATACATTTATTTAGTCAAAATTACAAGGCGTCTCAGTCCAATCCGAAGTCGCATTTTCGTTCATAACTTTAATAGTAGCAAAGATACTTTAACGAAAACCTTACAATTTGTTTACAATTCATACAGATGAGTCTGTTGCGGATTTTGTTAAGATATCTTCACTGCTGTGAAAGTTACGAACGAAAACGCGACTTCGGATTGGAGTGAGACGCCTTGTAATTTTGACTAAATAAATGTATATTTGACCCTGGTTTCCTATACAATAAATGATTTTTATATTGTCCTGTACCAACCCACTGTAAAAATCATTTTTGTAGGATACTAGCGTCAAATATACATTTATTTAGTCAAAATTACAAGGCGTCTCACTCCAATCCGAAGTCGCATTTTCGTTCATAACTTTAATAGTAGCAAAGATACTTTAACGAAAACCTTACAATTTGTTTACAATTCATACAGATGAGTCTGTTGCGGATTTTGTTAAGATATCTTCACTGCTGTGAAAGTTACGAACGAAAACGCGACTTCGGATTGGAGTGAGACGCCTTGTAATTTTGACTAAATAAATGTATATTTGACCCTGGTTTCCTATACAATAAATGATTTTTATATTGTCCTGTACCAACCCACTGTAAAAATCATTTTTGTAGGATACTAGCGTCAAATATACATTTATTTAGTCAAAATTACAAGGCGTCTCACTCCAATCCGAAGTCGCATTTTCGTTCATAACTTTAATAGTAGCAAAGATACTTTAACGAAAACCTTACAATTTGTTTACAATTCATACAGATGAGTCTGTTGCGGATTTTGTTAAGATATCTCCACTGCTGTGAAAGTTACGAACGAAAACGCGACTTCGGATTGGAGTGAGACGCCTTGTAATTTTGACTAAATAAATGTATATTTGACCCTGGTTTCCTATACAATAAATGATTTTTATATTGTCCTGTACCAACCCACTGTAAAAATCATTTTTGTAGGATACTAGTCAAAAATCTATATATTTAGTCAAAATTACAAGGCGTCTCACTCCAATCCGAAGTCGCATTTTCGTTCATAACTTTAATAGTAGCAAAGATACTTTAACGAAAACCTTACAATTTGTTTACAATTCATACAGATGAGTCTGTTGCGGATTTTGTTAAGATATCTTCACTGCTGTTAAAGTTACGAACGAAAACACGACTGCGGATTGGAGTGAGACGCCTTGTAATTTTGACTAAATACATGTATATTTGACCCTGGTTTCCTATGCAATAAATGATTTTTATATTGTCCTGTACCAACCCACTGTAAAAATCATTTTTGTAGGATACTAGCGTCAAATATACATTTATTTAGTCAAAATTACAAGGCGTCTCAGTCCAATCCGAAGTCGCATTTTCGTTCATAACTTTAATAGTAGCAAAGATACTTTAACGAAAACCTTACAATTTGTTTACAATTCATACAGATGAGTCTGTTGCGGATTTTGTTAAGATATCTTCACTGCTGTGAAAGTTACGAACGAAAACGCGACTTCGGATTGGAGTGAGACGCCTTGTAATTTTGACTAAATAAATGTATATTTGACCCTGGTTTCCTATACAATAAATGATTTTTATATTGTCCTGTACCAACCCACTGTAAAAATCATTTTTGTAGGATACTAGCGTCAAATATACATTTATTTAGTCAAAATTACAAGGCGTCTCACTCCAATCCGAAGTCGCATTTTCGTTCATAACTTTAATAGTAGCAAAGATACTTTAACGAAAACCTTACAATTTGTTTACAATTCATACAGATGAGTCTGTTGCGGATTTTGTTAAGATATCTTCACTGCTGTGAAAGTTACGAACGAAAACGCGACTTCGGATTGGAGTGAGACGCCTTGTAATTTTGACTAAATAAATGTATATTTGACCCTGGTTTCCTATACAATAAATGATTTTTATATTGTCCTGTACCAACCCACTGTAAAAATCATTTTTGTAGGATACTAGCGTCAAATATACATTTATTTAGTCAAAATTACAAGGCGTCTCACTCCAATCCGAAGTCGCATTTTCGTTCATAACTTTAATAGTAGCAAAGATACTTTAACGAAAACCTTACAATTTGTTTACAATTCATACAGATGAGTCTGTTGCGGATTTTGTTAAGATATCTTCACTGCTGTGAAAGTTACGAACGAAAACGCGACTTCGGATTGGAGTGAGACGCCTTGTAATTTTGACTAAATAAATGTATATTTGACCCTGGTTTCCTATACAATAAATGATTTTTATATTGTCCTGTACCAACCCACTGTAAAAATCATTTTTGTAGGATACTAGCGTCAAAAATCTATATATTTAGTCAAAATTACAAGGCGTCTCACTCCAATCCGAAGTCTCATTTTCGTTCATAACTTTAATAGTAGCAAAGATACTTTAACGAAAACCTTACAATTTGTTTACAATTCATACAGATGAGTCTGTTGCGGATTTTGTTAAGATATCTTCACTGCTGTTAAAGTTACGAACGAAAACACGACTGCGGATTGGAGTGAGACGCCTTGTAATTTTGACTAAATACATGTATATTTGACCCTGGTTTCCTATACAATAAATGATTTTTATATTGTCCTGTACCAACCCACTGTAAAAATCATTTTTGTAGGACACTAGCGTCAAATATACATTTATTTAGTCAAAATTACAAGGCGTCTCACTCCAATCCGAAGCCGCATTTTCGTTCATAACTTTAATAGTAGCAAAGATACTTTAACGAAAACCTTACAATTTGTTTACAATTCATACAGATGAGTCTGTTGCGGATTTTGTTAAGATATCTTCACTGCTGTTAAAGTTACGAACGAAAACGCGACTTCGGATTGGAGTGAGACGCCTTGTAATTTTGACTAAATAAATGTATATTTGACCCTGGTTTCCTATGCAATAAATGATTTTTAAATTGTCCTGTACCAACCCACTGTAAAAATCATTTTTGTAGGATACTAGCGTCAAAAATCTATTTATTTAGTCAAAATTACAAGGCGTCTCACTTCAATCCAAAGTCGCGTTTTCGTTCGTAACTTTAACAGCAGTGAAGATATTTTAACAAAATTCGCAACAGACTCATCTTTGTATGAATTGTAAGCATATTGTAAGGATTTCGTTAACCCCTTGGGGACGAGTGACACGTATACGTGACGCATAAGGTGCTCAGAATCCTCGATTATTCCCACCAGTTACTTTTTATTGTAAACTTTGCCTTATTTAATGACAGCATTTCTGAGATTCAATTAGGCGAAAAATTCTGTTTTGAAAAACAGGTGGCAAAAGATTAAAAATCCTGTAAAGGACGCTCGTCGCGAAGGGGTTAAAGTATATTCACTACTGTTAAAGTTATGAACCAAAACGCCACTTTGGATTGGAGTGAGACTCCCTGTATTTTTGACTATATAAGTGGATTTCCGATCCTGGTTTCCTATACAAAAATTGTTTACAGTGTCCTGTATCCACCCTTAAAGTTTGTACCACGAATTCAGGATCACTCTTTGTATGCCTCGAAATTGATGGTGTGCTGGCCTTAGATGCAAGCATAGTAACGATATCAACTTTTCACACGCAGCGTCATTAATTTCAACATGATTTGCATGTGTTTAGCCAAGATAAATTGAATTACTATAAGTACAGATAAAAATTAAACGCCTATTTGTTGTTCCAAACAAAAATGACTTAGTCTCATACAAGCACAATTGCTTACCACCGTATGTTGGTTAATATGTGATAATGAGCATTTGTAACTTACCCCAGTTCTATAATTACTGGTCATACGATAAACGTTCAGCGTATTTATTTTAAGATTTAAAGCTTCTAAATTCTGTGTATACTTCATATTGTGAAAATATCGATAATTAAAAAATAAAATTTTCTCAAAATCAAGAGCTTTTTTTAATAGATGTTTCAACAGATACTAAAATCATAAGGATATTTTGCATACATTGTATTACTTTGATTTTCAAATAAAGAATAACAACAACAACAACAACGAAACAGAAAGAAAAGAAAAAAATGTTTTTAGTAAGAATTATTTATCAAATAAAAGCTTAAAATCTTTTTTGTATGTAGTTAAGGTAGGTACACACCTCCACCCTATACAGTATATATTCGTCGCTACCATGTCAAATTATCGAATAAGAAAAAATGCATTTTTCATTACTTTTAAAAATGGACTGATTGCTACCACTAAATTTTATTAGAATTTTTTGCCTAGTAAAAATACCAATAACATTTATGTGAAGAACATCGTTCCCAGTTTGGCCTTTTTTTACTTATAGTTACCGAATTCATACCAGAAAATTTGAGAAAAGAAAATTTAATTCAAATAATTATGATATGTGTGTCATTAAATAACGCAAAACATTTTATTGGAAATTTCTGGTACTGCTTTGAAACTTCTGAATGAAAAAGGAGGCCAAACGGACAACCCTGGTGAAGAGTGCTATTAAAATTTAGTGGTGACAATCGGCCTATTTTATAAATTAATGATAAATTCATTTTTTCACATTCGATAGTTTGGCATGGTACGGACGATATAAAGACGCATAATATCTATACAGGAAGATCTTGTATATGATATTCACGCTGCATAATCATTGTATTATACAAAACATATCGACATTGAAGAAAATGTGTTAAAAATGTAACTTAAAAAATCAATTCTCGATTAGTTTGAAACACAAAAACTGAATAAACATCTATAAAAATATTTAAAAGGATCAGCGCGTCACATACCATGTAAAATTAATTAGGGGAGCGCATGCGGGGGCCTCTACAACATTGAGTTGAACGAGTTCAGACGAGTTGAGCGAGGTGAGTTGAGCAGTGTAAGTCTATATCGTCCCTACATGTAAGAAGAGGGGCAAGCCTGTAAGATTTGAAGAAACCACTGGTGTATTGTATTGGCACAAGGAGAAAAGCTCCCAAATCTAAACCTTACACGTTCTAAATTATGTAAATAATCGCTCGTACAGTTTTCAATTTATGCTTTTAACCTTATGTCCATGACATTAATGATCTACAACTATTCCTCAAGTATACAATTTGGGTCAGATTTATTTTTATGTGAAACCTGCCGCCCATGGCAGGTAACAATGGGCGGAATTTGATGGTCACCGGCCGAACAGTTTAGGTGAAGTAGCGTCCCAAAGAAAGTAGTGGACGCATAAGAGCTTTGCTGGCTCATTTCAATAAGGTATGTATTTTCTTATTTTTCATCCAATACTGTTTATTCATTTCATTAAAATAAAGTAAAACCAGTAAACCCGTGCGAAGATTTCGCACTGCATTTTAATATTTTTCAGATGCAAGTTTAAATTTATATATGTAAAAAATAATGACTTAAAATATCTGCAAACAACATTATTCGCCAGAATATCGCCTCATTTATCCCATCAAAGTTACAGTAAAAACTAATCGCTGATAGCTAAGGCAAAAAAAAAAAAAAATTATCAATCGTATTTTAACTGCGTTAGAAAATAACATCATCTGTTTCGGAAAAAAACATGGTGCAAAGAAAATAAATTGAGCATTTGAAATTAAATTTTGCTCTTTAGTCATAAATATAAAATAAACCCGTGCAGCAATCTTTATTTTACAATTTTTTTTTTACAATTATTGTTGAGCACTATATAATGCGGTATTTCATTTTTGTGGCAACATTAATTTGAGGAAAACCTTTCATTTCGTTTATGAAAACAATGCCGATTTAATTTTTAATTATCAGCAAATTTTAATCAAAAATCCTGTTTTAGGAAAATGTATTTGTACTATGCCAGAAGCCTGTTCAAAATCCTTTCATATGGTAACTCAATCGTCGTTCTGCGTTTCGTATTTTCTTAGAAAAAGGGATGTTGACAGGAGAAATAAAATATACGATTTTCACTTCATTATACAATAATACTATAAGAAAAACCCAATTTAATCCGAATATAAAACATAAAATTAAATTACTGGTAAACGGAATAACCATTCATAATTAATCATTAAATATATGATAACTGTAATTAATTATGAGCTTTAAACCGCGATTGAATGAACACGCGTTCTAATTACGTAGAGAAATAAAATATAAAATTTATTCACAATAAAAGATATTTCGCAAACACGAAACTGTTTTAATTCTTTCTTTAATCGAGCTTTTGTTGGGAAATTAAACACATGCTGCAAAGCTTACGTGGTGGCATTAGTATGCATAATAACACATTGCCTGATAACAAATTTCCACACGCAGGGTCATTAACTCCATTCTGTTGCCAAGCAGGTAGCTATTAAGCGTAATTTGCGTAAGTGTTTAGCCGAGAGAAATTAAATTCCTCTAAGTAAAGCTACAGATTAAAATTAAATGTCTATGCTTTGTTACATGGTGTTGTCTAAACATTATCTTTCAAGTGGTTGTCTTAAAAATGACTTAGTCTCACACAAGTGCTGTTGCTGGTCGACATAAGGTGGCGAATGTTTTAATGAGTGTATGTAAGTTATCACACATTTCTATATGACAGGTCATACAATAAACGCCCAACGTAATTATCCTAAGCATTAAAGGTTGTAAATTATGTGTACACCTCATAATGTGAGAGTATCAACAATTAAAAAACACATTTTTCTCAAAATGAAAAGCATCTTTTGTTGTAAATGTTTTAAATGACAGTTAAACACTGAAATGATTATTTTAAATATGTTGTTGTTAATTTGATTTTCAAATAAACAATAAACTAGTCGTTGGGGGCCACCGTAATACTTACCCATCATGGATATGCATAATGTAAAATATTAAAATAAAAATGTGTAAACTACTTATAAAATGCATTGCAATTCAAATAAAATCGTGGCTTGATGACGTCTCAAACTTTAAAGGCTCGATTACTGAATTGCTTGAAAGAGGTTTTTCCTTATAACTGCAAAAATAATAATCCTATTAACTAGCGGTTTATTGCATCTGATTAAGCGTCAAATTTCCAATTAAAATATATCTTTGAAGTGAAATTTGGAGGAAATACAGGGTCATGAAAAATCGAAGAGTGTGGAAAATAGGATTCCAAATATCTCGGCAACTAATTATCCGATCGACTTCATGCTTTATTCAAAATTTATGTTTTTTTATCGTCTTTTATATTCATTTCTTAAAATAAACAATTTCGAAAATTTTTATATACCTTTCATCAGAACGAATATTTCGAGAGTCCGAAAAAAATTGTTCTGGTTAATCGAGGTTATTGAAATGAAATAGGCTTCTTCCCATTATTACATACTAAGTACATACCAAATTGCAAGTCTCTATCTCAATTTTTTCGGGAGATAGAGCTTTTACAGACACACACACACACAGACACACAGACACACAGACGGACGGCAAAATTTTTTTTCTAAAAATATGTTTTTCGGAATCTCCAGTGTCTGAAACGTGTAAATCCGTCAAAAAAAATTTTTCGATTTTCAAAACGATTACAAGACTTACCCTATACTACGTATGATGGGTAAGTAAAAAGTAAGTACATTAAGGAAAAAGCGCATTTTATCAACTATTATTCACCAAATGAAAGCTTAAAATATCTATTTTTAGTATGTAGTTAAGTTAGGCAAATACCCCGAAAATAATACAAAATTATAAAGAACACACAGTATTATATAAAAAGATCTTGTATATAGTATTCACGTAGTAAAATTGTTAAAATATACAGAACATACTCAGATTTAAGAGAAAAATATTACAAAATCTAATATTTGTTTTAATATATCAATTTTCAACCAGATTAAATTGCTAAAACCCAATGGAACTAGGAGTGAAAGTGTCCGGTGACTTTTAGCCATATGGTGGAGACCATATACGAGGGAAAGTCATTAAGTAAGTCACAAAGAGAATTAAATAATAACTTACAATGATATTCATTTCAAAACTATTTTTATTTCTCGACCTATTCTCCATCAATATTTATGCACTTATATCACCGTTTTATCAGTGCCCCAACACCAGCTACTTAACATTCTTTGGGTTGCTGTCTCAGCCACATTAGGACTTCAAGTTGAACATTTTCATCATCTGTGAACATCATCTTGCTTCCAAGATGGTTTTTTAGTGGACTAAACAGATGAAAATCGCTTGAGGCTAAGTCGAAGCTGTATGGTGGATGTTTGAAGAAGTTGCCAACCTAACTTTTGAATTGTCTCCTGTGTTCAACTTGAAGTCCTAATGTGGCTGAGACAGCAACCCAAAGAACGTTATGCAGCTGGTGTTGGGGCACTGATAAAACGGTGATATAAAGTGCAGAAATATTGGTGGAGAATATTTTGAGAAATAAAAATGGTTTTGAAGTGAATGTCATTGTAAGTTATTATTTAAGTATGTTTTGTGACGTACTTAATGACTTTCCCTCGTATATGGTCTACACCATATGGCTAAAAGTCACCGGACAATTTCGAATTTTGAAATTTTATTGAATATCTAGAGAAATACTTGACGGATTCTTCTTGAACTTCAAAAATATATAAGGTGTGCCTAAATGAAAAGTGGAGACAGTGTGTAGAAGTAAGTATTTTATTTCAACTCTTAAAGTAATCATCTGGTTTGTTGAGACATTTGTTCCATCGTGTTACCAGTAGGCCGATAATCCTGGTGTAAAAATCTTGGGGCAGATCTCGAAAGAATATTCGTATACTATCCTTCACTTCGTCGTCGGAAGTAAACCGTTGTCCTTGGAGTGCCTTCTTAAGAGGCTCGAAGATGTGCAAATCACAAGGCGACAGGTCTGGACTTTACCATCTCATCAACAGCGGCGACAGATGCATCGGTGATGGTAGCGTGGACCTAGCCTGGTCTCGGTGCATCCTTGACTGTTTGTCTGCCTTGTATGAAATTCGTGTACCAGTTGTTTACAGCTGTACGGCCTAAAAAGTGTTCACCATAAACATGCTTCATACGACAAAAAATGTCTGCGTTCGTTGCAAAAGATGAGATCACTACACACTCCATCCCCAGTGAGGAAGACGTCATGTTGACGTCAGACGAGCCATATGCAATATGCACTCGTGAGTGGTGCTGTCCTATGCATATGTGATGTGTGGCATGACAGGCTTTGTGCTGGGAGCATTTCACAGGCTTTGCGTGTTGGAGATGACTTAAGTGGTGCTGACATCTGTTGGTTATGAGATAATTGTTGTCGAAGGTTGCGTTGTTTGTCTGAGTCACCAATGAAGAGATTGGGATCAAACCAGGGATCTCATGAACAGTAGACGAGAGCGTTAAACGTTGAGTCACTCTGACTGCGTTCAACTAAGCGTCAACTAGCGTTCAACTAAGTCACTCTAAGCTAGTAACTAGCTTTATACTGTTCAAATGAGCTGAGATCGCTACAACTGGATGTGTCCAGTGACATTTTACCATATATAGATTAGGTGACAAAATAATACGAACACCCATGAAAAAGAGTGAAAGGGCAATATCTAGAAAAATGTATGAAGAATTATCCTGAAATTTCAGGCATGTAAACAGCACTGTTGGTGTCATATATTTCCGTGAATATTTTTTTCCAAAAACTCCATTGGGGACCGTCAACAAATTGAAGAAAAACGAATATCTTTTGAATAACCCTGGAAAAAGTAATGCTCTAAGCATTGAAACTTTAGCACATGATTAAGAAGCTTATTGTAATAAACTGTGTTCATTTTTATAAGTACAACATATGTACCCGTAGATAAATTAAGGTTTTTATAAAAACAATCCCGAATTTCACCAAGTGTTTTGCTTATAATTTGCAGTGTTTTTAATATAAAAGAATGTTTTTTTTCAGAAAATATGACTAACAACATTGTACACAATAACCCGCAATCAGAAATAAAAAATAATAAATATTGGATGAAAAAAGGGCAGGTTTAAGAAATAATGTTTCACTGCGCTTGCGCGAATGTTATCAAAATGCAATGTGCATAATATTTTACCCAAGTGTATAGAGCAACTTTAGTGAATGTCTAAAAAACATAACTTGAAAATTCTGAAAGCGGTCATCCATAGAATCAGCTCGAAATTCGTTGCGCCCAAAAAGAAGCAAAAAGATCAGGGCTGTATCCAAATGATGACAAGAAGACAAGTAGTTTTTAAGAAATACTTCTGTAGTTGTCATACTTTGGATCCAACCCGTTATATTTTTGCTTCATTTTGGTAACAACGGATTTCGAACTTATTCTATAGACGATCATTTTCAGAATTTTGAAGTATTGTTTTTGAGACTCGTAAAAGTTGCTCTATACATTTGGGTAAAATATTATGCATATTATATTTTGATAACATTCGCGCATGCGCAGTGAAACATTATTTAATAAACCTGCTTGTTTTTTATCCAATATTTATTATTTTTTATTTCTGATTGCGGAGTACTGTGTACAATGCTGTTAGTCATATTTTCTGAATAAAACATTCTTTTATATTAAGAACTCTGCAAATTATAAGCAAAACACTTGGTGAAATTCGGGATTATTTTTATAAAAACCTTATTTTCTTTACGGGTATATATGTTGTACTCATGAAAATAAACACAGTTTATCACAATAAGCCTCTTAATCATGTACTAACGTTTCAAAGCTTAAGTGACATTACTTTTTACAGGGTTATCCAAAAGATATTCGTTTTTCTACAATTTTTTGACGGTTCCCAATGGGTTTTTTGGAAAAAAAATGTTCACAGAAATGCATGACGTCAACTGTGCTGTTTACACACGTGAAGTTTCAGGATCATTCTTCAAATATTTTACTAGATATTGCTCTTTTCCCTCTTTTTCATGAGTGTTCGTATTATTTTGTCACCCATCTGTATGTATATAATGTATTCGTATATCAATATTTGAAATGATAATTAAGTCATTTACCATGGAAAATCAGCAAGAAATATATTTTCTTATTTTTCACATACAACTTTTTATTAATTTTATAAGAAAAAAAAATATATTTTCGAATTCAGAATTTAATAATAAATCCTATATAAATTATCGTATAATGGAAATTAAACATAAAATTAAATCACTGGAGAACAGAATATTCATTCATAATTAATCACTAATCTCACAATAACCTTAATTAATTATAAACTTACAACTTTAAGTGAGAGAACACGCATTGTAATTACGTAGAACAATTTAATATTTTTGTTAATAATAAAGGATATTTCATGAACACGAAACCGTTTTAATTCTTTCTTTAACCGATCTTTCGCTGGAAAATTAAATACATTCTGTAAAGCTGGCGTGCTGATATTACTACGCATAATAATGATAACACGTTTCCGTACAAAGGGTCATTAACTTCATTCTGTTGTCAAACAGGTAGCTATTAAACGTAATTTGCATAAAAGTTTAGCCGGGAGAAATTAAATTCCTCTAAGTAAAGCTACAGATTAAAATCAAATGCATATGCGTTGTTACACATTGTTTTCTAAACATGATCTTTCGAGAGGTTGGTCTTAAAAATGACTTAGTCTCACACAAGCGTTGTTACTTGTCGTCGTAAGGAGGCGAACGTTTTAATGAGTGTATGTAAGTTATCATCCATATGACAGCTCTAAATGACAGGTTGTGCAATAAACGCCCAGCGTAATTATCTTAAGCATTAAAGCTTGTAAATTCTGGGTACACCTCATCATGTGAGAGTATCAACGCATTTTTCTCAAAATCAAAAGCAGCTTTTGTTATAGATGCTTTAAATGAGAGTTTAACACTGAAATAATTATTTTAAATGGTTTATGTTACACTTTGATTTTCAACTAAAAAAACAATATTAGGTACATTAAAGAAAAAAATGGTTTTTAGTAAGCATTATTTATCAAAAGAAAGCTCCAAATCTCTGTTTTTAGTATGCTATTAAGGTAGGTAAATGTCCCGAATATAATGCAAAATTATAAAGAACACATAGCATTTATAAAAAAAGATCTTGTTCTAACATTTACGATGTAAATTGTTAACATATACATAAACCTATTCATATTTAAGAATAAATTATGCTAACATATACAAAAACCTATTCATATTTAAGAATAAATTATGTTAACATATACAAAAACCTATTCATATTTAAGAATAAATTATGTTAACATATACAAAAACCTATTCATATTTAAGAATAAATTATGTTAACATATGCAAGAACCTATTCATATTTAAGAATAAATTATGTTAGTATATACAAAAACCTATTCATATTTAAGAATAAATTATGTAAACATATACAAAAACATATTCATATTTAAGAATAAGTTATTAAAAATGTAAAAATGTATTTTAATTTATAAATTTTTGATCACATTAAATCGCTAATACTCAATGAAGTCTACACTATTTGACGTAAAGTAACCGGGAACATTCGATTTTACACGTTTTGTCGAATATCTAATGAGATACTTAACGCAGATTTCTGGAACTTAAGGAATATAAAGAGCATGTTTGACCTCATATTTTTCAGTGAAGGTTTGATCTCTACAGCAATTAGGGGAGTCACATCAAATAACAAAAAAATAATATTTGCGAGCACCCAGTAAAATAAAATGCTTGAAATAATCTATACCTGTAGCACGTGGTTAAGGGGATTTTGTGCAAATTTTGAGTTCATTTGTACAACAATAGCACGTATATGCATGGTGATATAAATTTTCTTTAGAAATTTCACTCGATTTTTGCATGTTTTTAACACTTTCAACCATAGTTGAAAATCGTTTATGAATTCGATTTGTCTGTCTGAGCTCTAAATCACGTAAGTATAGTTGGATTCGAGGCTAACGAAAAAGAAAGGCTACTGCGGTTCTTTACGCGTATCTTTTTTTACAGACCGCGGGAGTCACGTGATGCTCGAATGCACCAATGCAGGTGTACGAAAAGAGCATTACGTCACTCTAGCGGTCTGTAAAAAAAAGATAAGTGGAATGATCCGCGGTAGCCTGTCTTTTTCGTTAGCCTCGAGTTGGATTGCCATATTATTGAGATTTACTATGGTATGTTTGGTACTGAGAATAAAGTGTGTAACATTCATATTTCCTTTTCAGAGACACTCAAAATATTCCGTTACATTATGGACTATGAGGAGAATCGTTTTCATTGTATTTTAATGAGGTTACAATATTTCAAACTTATTGAAATTGATATACATCACTGAGGTGCATTACATAAATGTAACTTTAGAATATGGTGCGCATAGCATTTATCATTCATGTACCGGAACACAAAAAAATGTTCGGTTACAGTACTCTCTATAAGAGATAATTGCTGGAAATGCATTTTCAATTGTTTTATGCGGTATTAAATGTAACTAATTTTTTGCTTAGTGTTCCTGAATTATGTAGATCATATGTGCAAAAGAATTCGAGTACATTTCTATTTATTGACGGAAATTGCTGAAAGGTAATTTTCAACTGTATTATGCGTTTTTTAATAACTGAACTGAATTTTATCATAATATGTAGTATACATACAGAATGATAGATCATATACAGGTATTTATAAAGGAATTTGAATTATTTTCCATCAGTTCTATATATTATTTCTGCTGTCGACATCCCTTTTTCTAAGCAAATAAAAAACGCAGAACGATGAATGAGTTACCGTATGAAAAGATTTTGAAGCGGCTTCTGACACAGTACACTCATATTCAGTTAAAAACTGTATTTTGATTAAAAATTGCAATTAATTAAAAATTAAGTCGGCATTGTATTTTATAAATGAAATGAAAGGTTATCCTCAATTAGTGTTGCCACAAAAATAAAATACCGCATATGGTGCTCAACGATGATAATAAAAACAAGTTGGAAATTCTTCGTTAAACGTGATAAATGAGGTGCGTTCGTTTCGTGCTATAACTAGTATTGCAATTTAAAAAAATCATCGTTATTATTTTAGTGAAATAAATTATACCGTCTACTATGGGCGAATTGAGGATGCCTGTTGTTTTCTTATTACGTATGCCATGTTTACAGATGCGAATTTTATTTTTCGACACCAGATAGCGCTGTAAAATTCACCATGTTTTGCGAATGATTACCTTCATGGTTTAATATTTATATGATTCACGATGAATGAATCTTTTGTTTATTTACTTTAATGGATTGAGATATTCGGCTATTAATCTAATTTTCACTGAAGTTATCTCAGAATTTAAATATATTTTTTAATGTAACTCATCTCTCAAGCAAACAATTGTTTTGAACGGACTTTCTAAAAATATAACTTTCATGCACTTTTATTCGAAAAAATAATTTTGAATAAAAATGGTCGCTTGACATACGTAAAAAGATGTGGTTTAGCCCGTATTTGTTTTCCTCAGTCACATGACTTGCGTTTTTACTACATAAATTTACGTATGATAGGGTTTAATAGAATAAAGAAACCATTTATTCATATCTTTTTAAGTTTTGATTTGATTTTCATAAAATTTGAAATGACTCGACGAAATTGTACAACGATTATATATACTAAATTTCAAACCATTCCGTTGGGTAGTTTTTGCGCTGTTATATGCGAACAGACGGACAGACGAACGAACCAGACGACGACTATAGGTGCTACGTATTTATATAATTACGAACGAACCTAAAAATAATAGATAGTACAATAAAGATAAAGTGGGACGTTGTTGCTATACGGGTTTATTTTATATTTATGATTAAAAAGTAAAATTCAAATTGAACCGCTGAATTTATTTTTCTTTATCCAATGTTTTTTTTCCAAAACAGATGATGTCATCCTCTAATGCAATTAAAATACGATTGATAGTTTATTTATTTTTTTTGCATTTGCTATCTTAGATCAGTTTTTAGTGTAACTTTGATGGAATAAATTGGATGATATTCTGTCTTGACTAATGTTGTTTGCAGATATTTTAAGTCCTTAATTTTCCTTTAGAAAATTAAATCTTCATCTAAAAAATATTAGACTGCTGTGCGAAATCTTCGCACGGGTTCACTGGTAGATAGTAATTGCCGAAAAGGTTTAATACGTTTCCAATTCCGTTACATAGACATCATCTTTCATCTTATTGAACGGTGAAGTTTTGTTAGTGTATTCGGAATGTGTTGGAACGGGTTTCATAATCTACGTTTGACTCATGATTTTCTTTCTTGTTTGTTTATAGCATGCAGGATTTTCAATCAAATTAAACGCCACTTTCAAACAATTCGACAAAGTGCTGTAGAAACAACATACTATAATTAGAATATAAATATACTAGCTGTTACCCGTGACTTCGTTCACGTATCATTAAAAGAAGAATAAATGCATTAATTAAGCAAAATATTTCATTCCCGATAATTAGAAACGTAAATAATTAAGTAACTCTTTATCACATTCCATAGGAGACAATACAGTATTTCTATGTTATAAAGACCTTGACATAACTAAGTTTTAAAAAAGAGAAATTTTGTGACAAATAATCACGAAAAGGAAACTGTAACCAATGAAAAAAGGCAGGCCAAATAAAATCGTGGAAATTGGCGAATTGTGTAAAAACATATGTCAAGTTTACCTGGTAAACCATTTTACTTTTAACGCCTTGTGAAACGTTTTAATAGCCATCCTTCAAAAATTAATAGAATTAGTATATTCTTTTTCATTAAATTCAATTCTTGTGAATAGGGACCAATTATTCTAGACCTAAATGCAAGAAGCTTAAATTTGCCTCCTTGATTTAATCTATAACTGAAAAAAAAACTTTATTTCTAAATGAAAATATGTTGACAGACGATTTTTGTTCTTTAGAATAAATTGATTCATGAAGTTTGAATGTGTGAAAATACGTTTATATTTTTCAAAAATTTTACTGTAATCAAGATTTTTTTTTTTCTTTCACCATCTATTCAAATTGAAAATAAATTCTTTTTTTCAGTTTTAATGAGAAAAAATATATTAATCCGTTTTATTTCTTCTTTTTTATTCACAAAGGACGCGTTCACAGACCGAACTCCGAGTTACATAGGGTAACACATGGGTAACCCGAAGCGTTCAGAGAGCGATATCACGTGACTTTTGCGAGTTACCCGTAGCATTCAGAGCTGGAAATTACTCAGACTTCTGGTAATCCACATTACCTGGAGAATTTTGTTGGGTAAAGTGATCACGTGGTTGGGAAATCTGATTTGTTTGTTTGCTTTATAGCTAACTGCAACTGTTAACTGTTGTTCTTTATGACTCCTACTGTACACTTGAGTCCTGAACATTTGATTGGTCTACCTTTAACAGGACTATGATATAATTGCCCAACATCGGCTAGAATGGTTCCTGAAATGTTCGTACAATCGAAATGTAATGGTAGATTGGTTGACGGGAGTGTTTGATTGTAAATATACCCATAACTTTACCCAAAAGCGTTGACAGCCGTTTTAACCCAACTTTACCTTTAGAAAATCAGATGACGTCATTCCCCAACTATACGAATAACCCGCGTTTCGGTCTCTGAATGCGCTCAAAATTAGAATAATTTAGTTGCCATTTTTAGAGAAACTTCGTTAAAATTTACAAAAAAATAATAATATCTCGGAATTTAAATCATTTTTTTTTAAATTCTGAGAGTTTATGACATCCTCGGATCAATGATAACCGGTGTTAAGTAAATCGCATTGCGTTCGACAATCTGAAAGGAATAGTTGCGAAATACAAACAGGCGGTCAGATTTTAATATAATAGATTCGTATTTATTTTTATTTTTCTAATAATCATGGTGTGGTTTTTGGCAAAAACCTCTCATCTGTATGTAACTGATATTCCTGCTTAATAATCGGTATAGATAAAAAAAAATAATTTTGCGTTTTAATTATGGCGTGAAACTCATCTACTTTCTAAACTTACCGATCCTTGTATTATTAATGTAAGGAATTGATTCCCGCTCCTTGTAAACACATTTGAAAATTCCCGTTTTATTTCAAATATGACGTCACTTTTTCCTCAGAGAAATCTCTTTTTAATGGCATAATTCTTGTTAATTTTTTTTCTTTGGCAATCAGGACGTAAATTTTAGCAGAAAACTCACATTTGTATGTAACTGGTATTCAAGCTAATTATTAATCAGTATCGATAAAAAATATTTTAGTTTTTCATCTTAAATATTACGTCCATTATCTTTCATTATACATTGATATTTATGCTCCTTGTAATATTACGAATATTTGAAAATACATGTTTTATTTATGACGTCATATTTGTCCAAGCCGAGGACGATCTTTTTCATAGTTCCATGGTCCAAGCGAAATCTATTTTTAATAATATAATTTTTGTTCATTTTCCTTCTAATTATAACGCAGTTTATGACAGAAAAAGATCTTTTTTAATGTAACCGATATTCATACTTCATGTATAATAAGAAATACTCCATATTTTTGTTTCAAATATCACGGAAATTCATCTTAAATTCTTTTTAATTTTCAGTTTTCACTTGAAAATCGTTCAATTGAAAATTAATTGCTGAGGAAAACGTATTTTTCCGTGTTTTTATTTATTGGCAACGATCAAAGCCTTAGCAACGATAAATTTAAATGGTTAAATTGTATGGAAAAATGTCCAATTATTCTCTATGAAAATAATGAAATTTTTAATTATTAAAGAAAATATTTGAATAAAATAAACAAAAACCAGCCTATGTTCATATGAGGGTTATAATCAACATATATGCAAAGAAACAGGATCATTAAATGCTCAATTTTGACGCTGGCTTCAGCCTAACATTTGCACACAATCAGATTTATAATATTATTAGGATTAGGATAAGTATTTGATGAAATATGAGCATTGGAATGAAATAATTTTTAACTGCGTATGCGCAAAGGTAATAAAACATTTTTGCATAATTTAGCAATCAACTACATATATAGGATAACTCGTATAAAAAAGCCTTGTCGAATATTGCGGAAATTCAGAAAGATATCGCCGGTATAGTGAGCCCAATTTCAGATACTTCTGAAAGTAACTAGATAATAAAAGAACTTTCCACCATTTTTTTCAGTTATAATAATTTTAATTTTAATTTTATTATATGCTTTGGAAAATCATCAGAACAAGCGCGATCCAACATAAAAAAGTTTTCAAAATCGAAGCATCCGTTCCAAAACTATACGCGTTGACATTCAGTAAATACGAACGAACTCCTTAGTTAGAAGTCAGTTAATGAAAAACCAACGAGGAAGACCGAATTGAGCTTGGTTAAAGTTAGCTTTGTGTTCTAAAAGCAAATTTTTCGCTAAATGTCGCCAAAATTTAATGAAAAGTCGCAAACTTGGCGGCATTCTTTCTTTTAACGCCAAGCAAGTGTTTTATCATTGGTGATCTTGAAAATCGATTTTTCCGCAAAATCTCGCCAATATTTCGCCAAATATAACTAAATTTGACAATATGTTTCCAACTTTGCGACTTCGTTTACTGCTAACTGTTAAACAACTTATAACTGTTTTAATTTGTATTTCCATTGGAATGCATTGAACCGTAGAGACCTCAAAATGACCCATTAATCGAATTTTCTCGAACTCGTGACCTAGCTTAATGGTGTTCTCGTACCCCAAAACTGTAGGATACAAAATTTAATCAAAATAGTTTGAGCAGTTGTTTAGATAAAATTTGCACTTTTATGTACACACATACAGGAGATTTGCTCGTTATTAAAATATAAGATAAAAATTTGCAAAAAATCCCTTATCATTTGTCTGCTTTTCGCAGGCAACGGAAATTCAGCTCACTCTATTTCCGATATTTTTCTGAATTTTTATGATTATTTGACTGGCCTTTTTATCGAAGTTTCCCCATATATTTGACTTCTAAGTTATACAGAAAAAAATTTCTTACCTTTAGCGCATGCACAGTTAAAAATTATTACAGTGGTGGACATAATTATAAGACACCTACCTAATTTGACATACAGTGAAAGAAAAGATTCAGAGCTTAAAAATGCTTTATCAAATACGACAAAAACATAAATTTATTCTGTTATCATCACACGTAATTGCTTTACAAAAATTATATTTTTATAGAGTTTTATAAAAAAAATTAAAAATACCATGGGCAAAATTATGAGACACCCTAACATTTTAATTAAAACACCTGCTTTTTTTCGAAATATGCAAGTTTTCTGCACGCTGTTATGACGTCAACAGTTAACTAAAGCAGACGATAACCGACTTCACGCATTTACAAACATGCACGAGGTACAGAATGCCCCAGCACATTTTATAGCATTCTTGAGGTCTTCGACACATGTAAACTGCCTCCCATTTCAGTAAACCTCACGAGCTAAGATTCCCCACAAGTTTTCGATGGGATTTAAATCTGGGGAGCGAGAAGGCTACGGAAGAACATTGATACTTTGCTTTGAAAGCCACTTTTTTGTTACGTATGATGTATGAATAGACGCGTTATCGTGCTGGAAAGTGTAGTTTTCGTCACAAAGAAGTTCACCGTATATGGCTAGTTAATCTTTAAGAAGATTCTTATACTTTTCGGAATTCATTCTTGAATGCACAAAAACAATATCGGTTTTCTCTTGAGCCGAAAAACCAGCCCAAACCATTACTGAGCCTCCACCCATTTGGCGGCTCATTTGTACATCAGGAGACTTCTGTAAATCATGCCAATAATAGTGAAACCCGTCAGGACCATCCAGGTTAAACTTTTTTTCATCAGAAAATATCACAGAGTACCATTTGGAGGTCCAGGCCATAGTTTGTTTAGCGAAGTTTAAACGGTCCATTTTGTGCCGCCTTAGAAGCGGTGGTTTTTTCTTCAATTTTTTAAATTTCACATAGAAAGCATTATGCAACACCCTGCGAATGGTTCTACTTGAACAATTCAGTTTCAAAGCAATCTTAATGCCTGTAGTGGTCATCTTATTCTGTATAGCAAGCGAAAGCACATGGCGTCTGTCTCTCGAGGACAAGCAAGGAGCACGTCCAGATCTTTCAATCAACGATCCATTACTTCCTCTTTTCAAAACATTTGAAATTGCACATCTAGAGCGTTTAATAACTTTTGAAATATTATTAACTGAAGCACCCGTTTCATTTAATCTCCAAATTTCGCGAATTTCACTTTCTTTTAATTCTGTACCTCGTGGCATGTTTGTAAATGCGTGAAGTCGGTTATCGTCTGCTTTAGTTAACTGCTGACGTTATAACAGCGTGCAGAAAATTTGCATATTTCGAAAAAAATACAGGTTTTCTAATTAAAATGTTAGGGTGTCTTATAATTTTGTCCATGGTATTTAATTTTTTTTTTATTAAACTCTGTAAAAATATCATTTCTGCAAAACAATTACCTGTGATAACAGAATAAATTTATGTTTTTGTCGTATTTGATAAAGAATTTTTAAGCTCTGAATTTTTTCTTTCACTGTGTGTCAAATTAGGTAGGTGTCTTATAATTATGTCCACCACTGTAATACAAATGTTCATATATAATTAAATATTTAATATATTTATACTCTACCTATAGTATGGGGTTTCTACTAAACATTGTCAAGTTTCTTGAAAATGGGCTTAAATTTGGCTAAAAACTCTGCGTGCTATAAACAAAAACACGCGGAAATTTCTTGAATTTTTTAAAGAAACTCTTGTATTGCCATGCATTATACATGGAAATCTTACATAAATGAGTGCAAATATTGCACAATATCCATGTAATCATGTGTTACTGGTACAAATCATTTCGTGCATGTTATTTTACAGGGTGACCAAAAATATTATTTTCCTATTGAAATTGTTGTTGGTTAACCCTAACTGCCCTAGTGATAGGTCAAATATGTTTTTTACATTCCTAAAGTTCCAGAAGAGTTTGTTCAGTATTTCACAAGATAATATAACAAAACATCTAAAATCGAAAGTATACGGTGACTTTTGGCCTTATAGTGTATATCAATGTCAGTATTTAAAATGATCATTATGTCATTTATCATGTAAAATTAGCAAGAAATGTAATTTCTTACTTTAAATTTCTTACTTTTTTAAAATTTTATTTAACTAAAAAAATATGTTTTCGAATTCGGAATTAATTAATAAATCATAGAAATTAACGTATAATGGAAATTAAAGATAAAATTAAATCAGTAGAGATTGGATTATTCATTCATAATTAATCACTAATCCCACAATGATTTTAATTACCTATAAACTTACAACCTTAAGTCAGCGAACGCGCATTGTAAATACATAGAACAATTTATTAATTTTGTTCATAATAAAGAATATTTCATGAACACGAAACTGTTTTAATTCTTTCTTTAACCGAGCTTTCGCTGGAAAATTAAATACATGCTGTAAAGCTGGCGTGCTGGAATTACTATGCATAATAATGATAGTATATTTCCTCATGCTACAGGGTCATTAACTTCATCCTGCTGCCAAGCAGGTGGCTATTAAACGTAATTTGCATAAGTGTTTAGCCGAGAGAAATTAAATTCCTCTGAGTAAAGCTATAGATTAAAATTAAACACTAATGCGTTGTTACACATTGTTTTCTAAATATTATCTTTCAATTGGTTGCCTTAAAAATGACTTAGTCTCACACAAGAGCAGTTGCTTATCTCCACAATGTGGTAAATATTTTAAAGAGTATATGAATGTTATCACCTGAGTTCTATATGACGGGTCATACAATAAACGTTCAGCGTAATTATCTTAATCTTTAAAGCTGCTAAATCCTGTGTATACTGCAATGAGTAAGTTTATCATAAGAAAATGCATTTTTCTCACAGGAAAAACAACTTTGTTGTAGATGTTTTATAATGAGACTGTAACTTTGAAATGGTATATTCGGATGTTATAACAACTCTTGAAATTTCAAAACTTCCAAGATTTACATTTTTTAATAAAATTAATTATTTTTTTGAATAAACTAACATTATATTCGTTTCACGATGCAACATTACAAATGACATAAAAACCATGTATAAGTGAGAATGAAAAGTAACAATGAAAAGTAACAACAACAATTCTAGGAACTCAATGAAATAATAATAACTACGAGCTGCAATAACGGCAAGCACAAATATGAAGTCACGATATACAAGAATGAAAGCGCGCAAGCATGAACGAAAGTTCCATAGATTTGAGCCAAAGTAGTTGGTTGAAATTGTGACGCAAGGCTTAGAAAAGCTTGCGCAGTATGTATTATTGAAAAGCGGAAAATCGTCATTGTTATTTAGTAGTAATCTAATTATATTTTGAATCTTCAGTTGTATAGTTTATAAATTTTTATAAATTTTATTGTATATATTTGTATTTGAATCTCTGTTGTGGTAAAATCATACTATATATAATTTGGAATATCATTACATTCACACCAAACAAAAATAGGAATATGTTTTAAATAGCTGTATTGCGTCACCATAGGTGTCAGTCGCGCCCATCGCAGTATATAAATTTCCAAAACAAGTGTTCGACATATCTATATTACAAATTAAAAACATGTTCGTGAGTAACTCTCTCGTCGTATTGACCTTTGCAACACCTGACCAATAAATTTCATTTGTACTGCAATTTTTACACATATGCGCAGTAATTAATGGATAGAAATGTTTAATTCTAATATTTTCACAATATAAATACAGGTAAGAAAATATTTGCTTACTTTTTAAATCTCTGTATCCACCTTTTGCATATTTCCCGTTTAATTCGCTGATATCTAGATACATCTACCAGGATGCGCTCGGGCTTATTTTGCTAGATAAATATGAAAAATATTAATTATTATGTTAATCCTTTGACACTGTGTAAATGCGTTTTTTTCTTGTTGACAGATTCCAGTTAGGTATGACTTGGAATCCAATTTTTAATATTCTTGATTATGAGTATATTATAAATGCAGAAAAGATTATTATATTATTAGCGGGCAATAGAACGACCCGCACATTTAGATACGACTATATATCAGAACATAAACAGATTGAATGAATTAAAAGGATCAGTACACATACATGAAACCGCAGACAAGTGCGAGAATCACTAACGCAGAGAACTACTCACAATTGTCAGGGAAAAAAAGAGTAAATAGTTTTTATCTAATAGTAGTGAAAGTTCTTTCGTATCAGTGCTTATATTGCTTAACAATGTTGACCATTGCAACATCTGACCAATAAATTTCACTTTTACTGCAATTGTTTCAACTGTTAAACATCACACGATTTCTACAACACCGAATTGTACAAAAATGTTCTTTAAATGCAATTTGTGTGAAAACTGTATCTCAATTTACAGATTTTTTATGGTTTTGAAAAAAAAAATTTCTTTTGAAGCATACATAAAAAAAAAATCTCTCTATCCCGTGCAGTCTTATCACGAACGATTAATCCGCCTGCACTTAAAAAAAAATAATTAAATACAATTTGTTGGAAACTGTATCGCAATTTACTGATTTTTTATGGTTTTTAAAATAATTTTTAAATGTGATTTAAAAAATATATACCTCTATTTCGCGCAGGCCGATTACAAACGATTAGCCCATTTACACTTAAAACAAAATAGTTCAACATTTACTTCCGGCTAATGTCAACACAACGAAATTGAAATTTCATCAATAAATACATAAAATAATAAGATAGTTCAAATGGAACACAAATTTAACAGACACGTAATCGAACTACTCGCTTAAACCACTGAAATAATAAAAATTAAAAAGGCTGCTGTACTTAGCAAAATCGTTGGCGATTTCTTCGGCTATTAACTACTGACATGCGCATAATACAAAAGTATCGTTTTAAATAAATCTCAAAACTTTATTTGAATACATTATTGATATATTTCATATAAAAATTCTTATGGGTGTAGTTAATAGATAATCTAACAAAATATATTAGCGTTTTTAATAATAATAAAAATGGTTTTCATCTTTGTTTTGAAACTGGGGAAGTCCGGAGTGGATCATATAATTTCATTTAAAAACTATAGAAAATTTTCAAATATCCAATAGAAAACAATAACTTATCATTTTACTCGTGTTTATATTGATAAATAATTTGCACATTTTAAAACGTTTTTTTGATCTAAATTATGTCAATATAAACACATTGATTCAAAATTTATTTATAAAAAACCTTGTCAATTGGAAAGAAAATGCTGTATTGCCCATAATTAAGTATATTTATCTATCTCTAAAATAAAAGTACGTTAAATAAACAACAACAACAACAACAAAAATAGAAATAAAATGAGTGTAACATCTAGCCATTTTTCCAACCGTATATTCCGCAGACGAAGTTTAAATTTTCTTCTCGTGAATTTTAAACAAAAGCAAGAATCTTTTGGAGTCATTTCGTCAATAATCAAAGAGATTTCTTTAAAATTCACATATCTGATGAAATCTCAAGATATATTAAAGTTCATTTAACGGATAAACAATAGATAAATATAATTTAGAAGTTTTCGACTAGTTGAATCTGAAAGTTGAATCTGAAGGTTTAAAAGTTCAATTAATCGAATTTCACTCAAGTTTCATATCACGTCTGAATTTTGTCGATTTGAGAAAGGATTAGAACCAGAGATTATCGGATATAATAAAAAAATAATGTAGAATGAGAAATATTCAAATATTGGAGTATTATTTCAGTAAAACATTTTGACTGCTTAAATAAATAATAATAATAACAATAACAACAAAACTAGTAGCTTTTACATTATAAAATGTCCGTTTTGCATATATGTTGTGAGATTTTATTTTTCGAAATTTTATTTTACCAATCGATATGTGTGTCGTTGCATATACAGCAATAAAATCTTTACAAACGTACAGTCGAACATGCTAAGTGTAATATTATTTAATCTACTAATCCAGTTTAATGTTATATCATTAGTTTCTACGGTGAATAACTCCGTAACACATACGTAATACTATCTTAAAGTAAACCGGATTATAGGAAGATTTTGAACTCAGTAGTAATTTAAACCAGTGGGCCCGTGCGAGGATTTCGCACTACAATATAATATTTTTTATCAATATGTAATATTTATTAGATGCAGGTTTAAACTTCTAAAGAAAAAGTGAGGTTAAAAATATCTGCAAACAACATTTAGTTTTTAGTCAAGCCAGAATATCATCTAATTTATTCCATTAAAGTTAGAGTAAACACAGATCCAAAATTGAAAAGGCACGCGCGAGAAAAAAAAAATTAACTGAAATAAACACAGGCGGTATTTTTTATTATCATTGCTGAGCATCATATAATGTGGTATTTTATTTTTGTGGCAACAGTAATTTGAGGAAAACCTTTCATTTCTTTCATGAAATCAATGCCGATTGAATTTTTAATTATCAGCAAATTTTAATCAAACATGTTTTAACGAAATGTTAAGCGTGCTATGCCAGAAGCCTGTTCAAAATCCTTTCATATGCTATCTCATTCGTTGTTCTGTGTTTCATATTTTCTTAAAAAAAGGGATGTTGACAGGAGAAATAATATATATGATTATTTCCATTTTTACCACTTGATTTTTGAAATTATAGAATGTGTGTTTTTCAGAGCCTGTGTTTTGTAAGTCCATAGAAAAGTCATAATGGTAGGATAATGCTAATGCCTTATTAATGGCAATATAAAATAGTCCTATCTGCACACGTGAATTCACTCTAAAAAACGACTTTTTCAAAACTGAGCAAAATATACTCAAATCTGAGTATGTCGCATAGTCAAAATGGTTCCGAATCAAAATGACTCAAGTTTGAAACATTTCTGAAAACATGCACACACTCAAGAATAAAAAAATTGTGTACTCCTATTTGAGTATGTCCATGTTTCAAAAATGAGTATGAACTGACTTCTATGCGCTTAGTTTTGAGTATTTCCATGTTTCGAAAAGAAGTTTGAACTGATTCTAATCATTTTTGAGTATGTCATGTTTCAAAAATGAGTATGAACTGACCTCTATGTGCTTAGTTTTGAATATGTCCATGTTTCAATATTCTGAGTATTTTTGGTATTTCAGAATTGAAAGCACTGGGTCGTCCTATTTGAAACAAAAAGTTTCATAACAAAATGAAAACATCGATTTACTCAGATTGGAAAGTGTCATTTTTACCAGTCAGGATGACAATGGCGCACGATGTTTTAAA
This sequence comes from Maratus michaelseni, assembly GCA_963931845.1. Taxonomy (NCBI): domain Eukaryota; kingdom Metazoa; phylum Arthropoda; class Arachnida; order Araneae; family Salticidae; genus Maratus; species Maratus michaelseni. The sequence goes on along the minus strand of OZ007596.1, from coordinate 255,972,748 downwards.
GCAATGGTTTCCAAGAGAATACTGGAGTTAAACAGCATCTGGTAAGATCAGAACACTAGATAGTAACTTCCTGGGAACAATTCATTGCTGTTGGCGCCATGTTGATACCACATAACAGCACGTAAAATAATTGGCGTGGTAGGAGGGAAACTCCTCCTTCAGAGCTGGGAGATCACATTTGCGGTAAGAATAAAAATTGTAGTGAAATTAATATGATTAACTACCACAAATCAAATGGGTAAGCAGCGTCACCAAGACGAAACTGAGAAAAAAATCGAAAGTGTAAATATGGGTTTAATTTGTTTAATTACATTCAAAAGTCGATTTAAAGACAGTTTTCGGATGCAATTTAAAGCCAACTATCTATTTTTATTAAATGACTAGCATGCTACGCCCGCTGCGCTGGGCCATTTTTCTAAATGTTTCTTAAATCATACGAAATGGCTTTTTATTTTAAAGGAATATGGATCTTCACCTACGGATGCTACCCTAGTCAAAATTTTCAAACGAATTATATCAATAGATTTGAGCATGTATTTTAAAGCAATAGGGACGTTCACTTGGTTTTTCCTACAATATTGCTGTAAACGTTGCGAACGACATTGCGTTATATTATATCATACATTGGACAAAATTTGGGCTAATAAGAAGCAACTCATTTAGTTGATCATTTGTAGTAGATAATGGTAGGGAAATGAGGCCATTATGAGGTTATGACAACAGGAACTAAAACGTTCTCTAGTCAACATATTAGTAAAAAGAGAGCATTACAATGATTGCATAGATACAGTGCATAGTTTCATGTGCTCTCATATATTTTGTGTTCTTAATACATTTGAAGCTAAAAAAAAACCACACACACACACACACTAAACAAGTGGGTAAAAGATCGTACAAAGGGTTTCGTTAAATATTCCTTTCAAAACACTTTATCTTTTATTTAATAAATACAAATCATTAATTTATAATTGTCCTTATTATTTATCAATACACTTTATCAATAAGAACATAGATAAGAGCACCATTAAATTTAATAATAAAATGATAATAACAGGACGCTATTTTTTAAATCAAATTAAAAATATTCAAGAACTGCTTTTCAGACAATTGTAACATAATATGTTTGTATATCTGAAAAGCATATATAATTACATGATTTAATTTTAGCTAAAATAAAAAGAAACCCTTAAAATAGCAAATAATTGCAAAAGTTCTTTTAATTAAATGCATTAGACAATAAAATGAATCGAAAATTTCAACTTCCCTCGTTGAAAATAAAACCCGGAACCTTTGAGTTAGGAGGGAAATGCGCTACCACTGAACCATCTAGTCCACCCGAAAAAGACTGAAATTAAAGTTATGTTTTAAGATCTAAGAAAATTGCAGAAATAGTCGGATGTCATTAAATTAATTCATTTAATTAAAATAATGTAAGACTTGTTTAAAAATGTTATGATTTGTCGTGTGACAGGACGGATTTAGCTATAAGTATGTAAAATTTCAAGTCTCTAACTTATGCAGTTTCAGAGTATGTACTCTGTGAGAGACAGATAGACAGACAGACAGAAGAGTGAGATGAATAGGGTTTCGTCAGATGAACGATACACTAAAAAAGAAAATCCAAATGATGACTATAACTACAGTTTTAATTTATCTACGAAAAAAGAAATGTACCATTTTAATTCGCAAAATTTTTTTTTATGATTTTCTGTGGTGTATTTTGGCAAAATGGGGTGGGTCATCTATATATTAAAATTTAATCTGACTTTGAAAAATCCAAAGGCAACAGCACAATTTTTATGGAATATTTAAGTTTCATATGCCAAACAATTTGGAAATACAAATTGACACCAATTTTAAATCATAAGTTTGTGAGATATAAATTATTGAAAAGTGAATTAAACAATGTTGATACGTGTCTGTTATTTAGACATAACTCAAAAAATAATTTATTTATTTCATTACTTTTTATTTTAAATGATACAGTGCAAAAGTCCAGTCATAAGAAAGTGTATTTTCTATAAATTTGTTTTTATAATATTAATTATTAATTACAAATGCGATTATTCAAAATTAATAAATATAAACATATTTTTATAGTCATCATTAGAATCCCTGTGGTCGAAAACTCCAAAATTTAATTTTGCTCTTCCTTCTCCCCATAAATTGTGAAATTATAACTAAATACATAAAATCGGCAACTTTAAGGGCACGTGTGGCATCTCGATGGGTAAAATGAAGTATTTTTAACGCGAAGTTTATATGTATGTATTTCATAAAAAAAATAATTGTAAACTTTGAACTTTTACTCCTTAAAGTATACATATTGTAGTATTATATAACAAGAAAAAAATATTTACACATGTTTATTAAATACAGTTTCTTAACTTCTACTTACCTTTGATTAATTAAATACTGGGTCTGTTTGGCACACTGTGCTCAACAGCTACAAAATCTATCGCTTTCGAATTTTTTTTTTTATGATCATTCGAAACATGCTATTTGATAATAGTAATAGGAAAAATAATAGATGTCCAATACATTAACATTGAAATTATAAAAGAATATATTATGTAGTTTTTCTTTATTTTCAAAATATTTTGCTAAACTTTTTTTAATTGTATTTCTGTTTGAAAATAACATAAACTGTTTCCAATTATTATTAAATTCAATATTACTAAAGAGCATGAAAAATTCGAAAGTGATAGGTTTTGTAGTTTTCGAGTCAAGTGCACTAAACGGACACACTGTGAAAATCAATTAATCAACGGTAAGCAAAAGTGGAACAACAGTATTTAATAAACATATGTAAGTAATAATTATTTTTCATGTTATACAGGGTGTCCTAAAAGACTTTCCCCGATTATAAAACTTATTCATAACCACTGCATATAAGATAGACATGTGAAACTGGTGCCAAAATGTTGGAAAACTGACCAAGTGTATTTTTATTGCGGATTTTCGTAACGTGGCTGTAGTGTAGCAGTGTCAGAGTCCAGGAAACCGGAAATGTTCACGAATCTCGAGAAAACTCAGTGTATCAGAGTTCTCAGGTATCACGAGACTCTTTTGGCATCTGCGATTTGCAGGATTCCGTACCCACTGATTTCTTGGGACATCACACAAAAGACTGTTTCACTTCTTCCACCAATATAGCGCATACGAATAAATTTTGTAATGAGCGAATCAGAAATCCAGAAAAATCTCAGTGGGTCCTCTGATATTACGAAACTTTTTACCATCTGTAATTTACGGGATTGTTTACGCACTGATTTTTTTGGGACATCACACAAAAGACTGTTTTACTTCTTTCACCAATATAGCGCATATTAATAAATTTTGTAATGAGCGAATCACAAATCCGGGAAAGACTCAGTGGGTCCTCTGATATCACGAGACTCTTTTGGCATCCATAATTTACGTGAGTCCGTACGCACTGATTTCTTGGGACATCGCACAAAAGACTGTTTCTCTTCTTTCAACAATATAGCGCATACGAATAAATTTTGTAATGAGCGAATCCGAAATCCAGAAAAATCTCAGTGGGTCCTCTGATATTACGAAACTTTTTACTTTCTGTAATTTACGGGATTGTTTACGCACTGATTTTTTGGGACATCACACAAAAGACTGTTTTACTTCTTTCACCAATATAGCGCATATTAATAAATTTTGTAATGAGCGAATCACAAATCCGGGAAAGACTCAGTGGGTTCTCTGATATCACGAGACTCTTTTGGCATCCGTAATTTACGTGAGGTCGTACGCATTGATTTCTTGGGACATCGCACAAAAGACTGTTTCTCTTCTTTCAACAATATAGCGCATATAAATAAATTTTGCAATCAGAAAAATACTTTTCGGATATCCTGTATACTACAGTATGTATACTTTAAGGTGTTAAAGTTTAAAGTTTACATTTTTTTAATAAGAAATTCGTACTTTTGAACTTAGCGCTAAAATTATCCCAATTTCCTCATCGAGATGTCACGTGCGCCCTTAAGGGGCTCTCATACTCAAGATTAAAGTTGTAAATCTCCTTTCTGTTATTTCACGCACACTAAATATAAGCAGTAAACGGAGTATTTAGGAATTTTCTGTTGAGTATTATTGCTCTCGTTTACGAATTATTGTTACACCATTATTTTAACCAGGCCATCTAACCCGGTTTTTCCGGGATAGAGAATGCATGTCAAAACCATTTTTTTTTTCGAAATCTCTAATAGATTTTTTACATTTAATATATTTTCTACATTGCCCCTAACAACACCAAAGAGTATTTTTATATGAAATATGTCAATTATATATTCAAATAAAATTTTGAAATTTATTAAAAGCGGTAATTTCGCATTGGACTCGTGCCAGAAGTTAATAGCTAGACGAAGAAATCGCTAAAAAGTTCGTTATCTACAGCAGTTTTTTTTTCATTCTGATAATTTCAGTGGTTTTAAGCTCTTATTTCAGTTACATGTCAATTAAAATTGTGTTTTATTTATAGTATTTTCTTTATTGCTTAATGTAGTTTTAATTTCGTTATTGAATATTAGCTGGAAACAAATTCTGAACTTTCCATATTGCTTAAAGTGCAAACGGATTAATATTTTGCAAGCGATAGAGATACGATTTAAAAAAAAATCATGCTTGAAATTTAATTTAAATGCTGTAATAAATGAGTAAATTGCGATACAGTTTTCAAACAAATTGCATTTGAAAGTAGAGTTTTTCCCCTGTATAACAGTGTAAAAATTTAAAATATACGATGTTTAGAAAATAAAAAAAATGCAGTATAAAAAATCGCAAAACCGAAATTTCAGCCTTTACGTCTTGCCATTCGCAAAATGACGCCAGCGTTAGGTACGGAAACGTTTGTCCTTTATAATATAGATTGATACTTTTATCCGCAATAACATGCAATTTTCAAAATGCATTTCTCAATATTAACACAGTCCCGAACACACTTTAACTCAATCATGACAAGTTTTTGAAGTTAAAGCAATGCAAATTTGTATTCGTGGTAAATGCGGCATGATAAATAGAATGGAATTAAGAGATACTGTGCTTCGTGTTGAAATTTTCATTTTCCGTATAAAAATAAATATGTATTCGGTCCCTCAAGTAAGTTTCACTATAACAGGATTGCAGAAAATCATAAAAACTGTACTTTGGTGAAAACATATTTATTCTGCCAGTTTTAGAACTGGATGTCCATCATTCGGGGGCATTTGTTTTTTTCTTTTTATTTACGTATCATACCGCACGCAGTGCTTTTTAACACTTTCCAACCTAGTTGAAAAGTGTTTATGACTTCGGTTTGTCTGGCCGTCTGCCGTCTGCCGTATAGCCGTCTAGCCGTCTGTCCGTGCTCTAACTCCCGTAAATATGCTCGGATTGCTCTGCAATTTTTACTTTCTTCTATCTATAATAGAAGAAAGTATCGCAATCGAAAATTTTTTCGACTTCCGGTTTTCGACTGATTTGCACGTTTTAGGGGTCAGAGATTCCGTAAAACATGTTTTTACAAAATGTCGTCTGTCGTCTGTCCGTCTGTCCGTCAGTGTGTCTTCATTGTATCATCGAAAAGTGTATGAAGTTATGCTTCAAATTGAACCACATTTTTTTTCTATGTTTTTGGCTATGGCAAGCAGGTTCTATCAGAATTTGGGGATATTTCGACGAAAGGGGGTGCTGTGATCGATATTTTTGTTCCATTTTCACTATTGTATCATCGAAAAATATATGAAGTTATGCTTCAAATTGAACCACATTTTTCTTCTATGTTTTTGGCCATAGCAAGCGGGTTCTATCAGAATTTGGGGATATTTCGACGAAAGGGGTCGCTGTGATAGCCATTTAAAAATTTCAAATTCAAAAACATGTACAAAAAAATTAGAAATCCTAAAAGTTTTTTTTCGTTAAATGTTCGGCCTTGATCCGGAGAATCCGGAACAATTTTTGTTTTGCCTCTATATTAAAAAATAGCTGAGATATAGCGGTTTGAAATTTTAGGATGGCTGACATTTTCAAACAAGACAGCAGATTTCATCCATAAACGGGTTTAATTTATGAGTTTTAGTTAACGTGGTTTCGGCAAATTTTCTTTCATTGGTGTAACCATTAATCCTATTATATGCTTATCACTATATATTTATATTTGCCAACGTCAAATTCTCGCCAAACTTGGCGACAGCTGGCGAAATATCGCCAAGTTTGGCGACAAAAATAGGTTGCCATAAATGAAGCCAACTTGGCTGTAGAGGACAAATTTGGCGATATTCTCATTCAAATTCAATGTTGACGAGAACTGGGATTGAATCTTCTTTAATTAGGTTCCACGCATTTTACCTTCGTGTTTTCCAGTAGAATTAGCTAAAATCGTAAAATCAAGATATAGGGAGGCTATCTGTTCTTGTCGGTTCAGGCCAGAAGGACTTTTCGTAGTTTAGTATACATCAGTTGATCGCATCCCGGTAACCCGACGATTCACAAGAAGCTGACGTACAACAGAATGACGAAAAATATTGATTTTATTGGCGATGTGATAGCGAATTTTGAAGTATTAACATGACTGAGATAGAAGAAAGTTTTGGGATTGGCACATTCGACTAGTTATATGTTATTGTCGCTATCTATAGCATGTTCCCTATTTCAACGGAAGTGCGTAGCACTTATAGTTTTTTTACACAGACTCTCAAAAAATTCCATTACATTGCGGTCTATGGGGAAAAATCATTTGCGGTTTATTTAAATAATGTTTCACTATTTTAAACGCATTGAAATTTATATATATCACTAAGGTGCATTACAAGAAGCTTAATATGGAATAGGGTGTGCATAGCATTTATAGTTACTTTACAGGGACAGTCAAAAGAATTCCGTTACATTACGTCTAAGGAGAAAAATCGTCTGCGGTTTATTTAAATAATGTTTCACTATTTTAAACGCATTGAAATTTATATATATCACTAAGGTGCATTACAAGAGGCTTACAACAGAATAGTGTGTGTATAGCAGTCATCGTTCATTTAGAGGGACACACAAAAGAATTCCCTACTGTCTGTTAACAATAATTCCTGGAAGTGCGTTATTAGTTACTGAACGCGATTTTAAATTTAATTCGCTTTTTGTCTATTACGTGGTGTGTATAAATTCTGTAGATCCTATACAGGGAAGCACAAAAGTTCGCGAACACATTTCCGTTTATTGACAGAAACTCCAGAAGGAGAATTTTAAACTGTGCTACGCGTTTCCTAACTGAACTAAAATTTAGCATCCTATGTAGTATATATACAAATCTATAGATCATATACAGGGCTGAATAAAAGTATTCGAATATTTTTTCGAATATTGTATATGTTGGAAATTCCTGAAATTATGTTTTTAACTATGTTATGCGTTTTCCAAATTGTTTACTTAGATTAGGGGTGCACAACCTTTTTAAGCGAAGGGCCATTTACAAAAATGACTGGGTTGTCGAGGGCCACCATCAGAAATTTTTTGTTTTGAGGAGGTGTGGCCGGGGGGGGGAGCAGATTAAAAAAACATAAATTTCGGAAGGGTAGATTTAGCCTTCTAGGTTCCTTCCCTCCTCCAGTCAACGTATTCAGTTCTGTTGACAATGATATATCAACAGTTTACGTTTGTATTTATACAAGAGATATAGCTAAGATTATTTTCAAAGAGTGAAAATACTCCTTGACTTTATTTGAGGGAATAAATTTAGCTTTAAAGATTGCCAGTGCCGAAAAAAAATTCTGCTTTCATGAATGAAGGTGGAGAGGAGGAGAAATATATATTATTCTAAATTGTACTACTTAACATATTCAGTCATAAAATGTGGATATCAAAGGGGTGCACAACCTTTATAAGAGGAGGGACAGTCACAAAAATGACTGGATTGTCAAGAGCCAACATCCATAGGGTGGACAAAATTTTGTTTCGGGCAAGGAGGTGGGGGGGTAGGCCTAAAAGTTCATAAAAATGCTAATTTTAAAAGGAGGGTTAGCTCCTTTTTCCTACTCAACCACCTCCTTAGTCAGCTTAACCCAATGCAGTTGGAAAGGATGGAAAAAACTTGCATTTTTTTTTCCATTCATAGTCTTTTTCCTAGTGATTGACGAAATTCACAATTATTACGCACACGTTCAGCGAAATTTGCGATTTATACGCACCCGGTCGGCAAAATTTGCGATTTTTACGCGCCTAATCGGCGAAATTTGCAATTTTTTTCGCATCCGATCGGCGAAATTTGCAATTTTTCGCACCCGATTGGCAAAATTTGCGATTTTTACGCGCCCGATTGGCAAAATTCGCGATTTTTACGTACAGATCGGCGAAATTCATGATTTTTACGCACCCGATTGGCGGAATTCGCAATTTTTACGCGCCCAATCGGCAAAATTTTTGATTTTTACGCGTCCGATCGGCAAAATTCACGATTTTTACGCAGAAGATCGGCGAAATTTACGATTTATACGCACCCGATCGGTAAAATTCGCGATTTATATGCACTTGATCGGCAAAATTTGCGATTTTTATGCACCCGATGGGGAAATTTGGCAAAATTCGCGATTTCTACGCACCTGATCGGCGAAATTCGTGATTTTTTCGCGTCCGATCGACGAAATTGATCCGAGGGCCACCAGTAATCCGATAGCGGGCCACTTTTGGCCCGCGGGCCAAAGGTTGTGCACCCCTAACTTAGATGTTATCTTTCAGCTTATTAAACGGTATGATTTGTAAAATTATTTTGGAAGCGTTGGAAAGTGTTACATAATCTGTACTTGACACATGATTTTTCGTTCTTGTTTACCTTTATTTCCGATGCAAATTCTGATTAGGTTTATCTTCATAAAGTACATGTAGTGCTTGATCCAACATGCATCTTTTACGTATAAATATTTTTAAAAATAGAAGAAAATAAAAACACACAGATCTGACAGAGCAAGACTAAAATTTTTACTTCAAAATTTTTTACTTGTGTTCTATATAGAAACATATAAATGTGACCTAATACTTTAAACAATTTAGAACTATCTCAGAGCACATAACCATTGATTTTTGAAAACCCTCAAATATCAGAAAACAAGAAGAAATAGAGTTATTTGAGTTTCAATTTACAAAACGGTACAAATATAAAAGGTTTCGTAGGAATGTTTTTCTCTATTCAAGCTATGTAATTGACAGAATATTGTATGCGTATATCAAATAAGAAATAAACAAAAAAGAAAGTGGAGGTAAAGATATATGAATCGTAGCTTGGTAAAACAATAACTTACACATATTTAATCATAAGATTAAAAGGTTTTCACTGAAACTCGTAATGTTTTGGGTTCTTATTTAAGAATGTCTAGATTTTACGTAAGTAGAACAATCCATTATATGTGAGAAATTTTTCTATTCTTATAATTTTCATATGCCCTGAATTTAAAAATACAGAATTTCTAGCTACATTTTATCACCCAGAGATTGTTGTATTCTCAAAATTTATTTTGGACATATAGTTTAGCAATATTATATGAATAGTACTTATCTTTTGTAAGTTCTTTATTTCTAATCTGAGTTAGAATAATTGAAATATTTATGTATATGTATAAAAATTATTCTTTAGTTGTTGATGGAGATAAACTTTTTTTTTAATCTAAAAAAAAAAAAAAAAAAAAAAAAAAAAAAAAAAAAAAACTCAATGTAAATTAAATGTAACGTCAGAAATGTGACATAGTATTACACTTTTATGAACACACTTCTCCAAAACAAATGCGTGTAAATCTTTAGAATATCATTCATAAAAATGAAATGTAAAAACAAAATGCAACGCCATTTTATTCAAAAGCACATAATATAAAAGATAGATCTCATATAATTTTTCCCGAGTTCAGTGCATGTTAAACGTCATACTTCACATTCTGACATGAAAAAGTTACAATGAATCAAATATTCCCATGGAGTAAATATATGAGATATTTCTTTTTTCATTTTCGGAAAATTCTGCTGAATTCTGTTGCTTTTCAATTTATGGATCCAAATCAGAGCTGTCTGCATATAAAAGAGATATTCAAAATTCCACTTCTAAATGCAAAAAATCATTTCGGGGTGAAAACTATGCCTAGAAGCGCGTTTTATTTTTAACGATGAAATTGCTCGGTGTTGGATTATAATGTAGAAAGTGAATTCGTGTTTGGAAACATTATTTTTTCCCCCGTATTTTTGAAAGAGTAATGATAAAGCTGAAAAACGTTCCGGTAGCGACAAATTGTAAATGGGTTATTTTAAATACGTCACTGACCTGTAAATTCCCACAAATTTCTTTTATTTTGCTTTATGAAACTGAGTTTAAAAGATGTTAAATAACTCTGTTACTATTACAGGTTATTATTTAGCATTTTTTAGTTTACCTACACTGTTAAAAATTTGCAGCAAACTGTCCAGTCATTTGACCGTTTTTATAGAAAACGGTTACAAAGCCGTAATTTAAATCTGTTTTGACCATGTTATTGCCTGTATTATGATCAGAATAGAGTTAAATTACGGTTATGTAACCGTTTTCTATAAAAGCGGTCGAATGACTGGACAGTTTACTGCAAATTTTTAAAAGTGTACAAGTTCAGTGAGGCATTGAGAAGTTTTTCTCCTATAATTTTCTTGCACAAAATTATTTACATTAATTGCTTGTTGAATTTAATTTTTCAGGAGACACTGTATTTCTAAAATCCATTTCTGACTTAAGTTTAGGCTATCGTTTAACATGAATTTTACGTTTGGCAATTCGAAAGGCACTTTGCTTTTATAAGTTCTTTTATTTTGAATCTGAGTTACAATTACTGAAACTACTCAGGGATAGATTACAATATTGAAAGGAAGTTCGTGTTTAAAAATGTTATTTTTTCTGTATTTTTGAAATAACACGAAATTCTGTAACATTTAATTACTTTGTCACGATTTGTAGAATAGGTACACTGCGAATAGGTACACTGCGAATAGGTGCACTGCGAATAGGTACAGTATAATACTGGCATCCCAGCTGCAGAGTCTGCAGCTACTACTAGTCCCAGAGTCCCAGCTGCAGAGTCTACAGTACACTACCGCGCATGCGGTAGTGTATTACTGACTGTTAAACTGAATGTTAAACTAAACCGAATCTGTGTGAATATATATATATATATATATATATATATATATATATATTCAAAATTTTATTTCTGAATGCGAAAAATATGTTGGGGTGAAAATTATGCCTAGAAACGCGTTTTATTTTAAAGAATAAAATTATTTGGGATTGGATTTCTATTGAAAGAAATTTCGTATGTAGAAACATTAGTTTCTTTTTCTGCATTTTTGAAAGATTGATAGTTAAGGTGAAAATTTTTCAGGAAACGACAAACTGTAACTAGATTATTTAGATTCTGTTAACCGTGTTGTAAATTTACAGAGATTTCTTTAACTTTTCCACACTTAAAATATAGTTAAAAGATAATCGCTGAAGCTGCTATTTTTTTAGGTTAATATTTAATAACTTTTCGTTTTCACATAAGTTCTACGAGCTATACAATTTGAGAGATTTTTCCTATATTGTATTCAAGCACATTGAATTTCAATTACTTGTATTAATCACTAGAGGAATTTTATATTTCAGGAGATCTTGTGTACCTAAAATGTGTTTTACAATTGGAAATATTTTAACACGAATATATGAATTTTAATATTTGGCAATACGAAAGGCACTTTACTTTTATAAGTACTCTTCTTTTGAATCTGAGTAAGAACTACGTAAAAATGCATGTATAAATATGAACATTATATCATGCTTGTGAACGAAAACAAGTTGCTTGAAAAAATGACTTAAAGTAATTTATATGAAATGTCAAAAATGTAGAGTAAATGTATATTTTTATAAACATAATTCACCAAAAGAAGTGCGGGTAGATCTTTAAAATATGTTTATAAAAAATGAGATGTAAGAATAAAAATAGCAGAACACATTTTATTCAGATCGCGTGATTTATAAAAGATAGACCTCATATCATTTATTCTTAGTTCAGTGAATGTTAGACGCATATTTCATACTGTGACATAAAAAGATCATAACGAAATCCAATATTTGAATGGAGAAAATCTATGATATTTATTTATCATGTTCGAGGAAATTTTGTTGAATTGTTTTCTCTTTTTATATATACTGAGTCACATCGAAGCTGTGTGTATGAAAAAGAAATATTCAAAACTCTATTTCTGAATGTGACAAATATTTCTGAGTAAAAACTTGCAGTAACTTTATCACTATATATAGTTATTGACACTATGTACGTAATCAGTTGTGTAGGAATTCTTATTTATAATCCCACAGTTACTTAAATATATGCTTAAAATATATAATTATGAAATGATTATAGCTCTTCAATCTAAGTTTTAAACGGTTTTTATTACTTACTTACCCAAATAATTCGATGATGACACTACTTTACATCTATATTAATAAAAGAAAGTTTTGCTCTGTGTGTGTGTCGGTGTGTCTGTTGGCGATGGCTAGCAAAATCTAGCCCACCTAGAAGTCTGGAAATTTAGGTGTGGATTGTCCAAGGTCTGGCCATGTGCACCTGAGCCTCAGAATTTTAATATTTTGATAATTAGCCTAGATATTAATTAGATTCTCATTAACCATCGCTTCTCAAATGTCATCTTTTAAATCAAAATGGCGAAAGAAACGAACTTGCGCATTGGATTGGGAAGCGGAAATGAACGATTTCGAAATTATTTTACTAATTAGCGAATTTTAAGAAAACTAATTGAGATATCAATTTGAAAATTTCTGAGCATATGTAAAAAAATATTCTGTATCTAACTATGTGATTTTTGAAAAAAATCGGTTGGTAATTTTTTTTAATTTATGCAAAAAACTGCCAAAAATTTGCCGGCTCCAGTGAAAACGATCCGAGAAAGTTTCAGACAGGGATCTGCTTTCATTAAAAACTGAACTACAAAGAGATGTTGTTTCACGGGCCGATTCCTCCATTTAGTTTGCGAAAATGAAAGGAAATAATTGCCAATTTTTACTAATGAACAAAAATTTAAGTAACTCATTAAGATATAGATTTTAAATTGAAGTCGGGAAGGGGTGTCATCTGCCGGCTATTTTAGCGTAGCGTCTTCGTTACGTTCAAATTATCAGAAAAATGTAATTCTTTTTTTAATGATTGCGTTAATGTAGGTGACGGTGGTTCTCTTGAACAAATTATTCATTATATTTGCGGGTATGGGGAGGGAGGGGGTTAACGCCTTTCTCTGAGATTGTAATTATCACGGGCCCGGGCAACGCCAGGCGTGTTAGCTAGTTATAATATAGTTGTATACAACAGTAATTTACCTAGAATTGCACGTCTAATCCTCTATTATTTATTGGATTATCGACCACTATACTTGGGTACAAACTATGAAACAAAAACAGATTTTTCGCTCTCTTTTTATCTATCACGAGTCTTGTAATAATCTTGCGATATCACGTATCTATTAATTAAATCATCGAGTTTGTATTATCGTGGCTATTGATGCATATATGGGTATTATTTAATTTTTTATTTCACAGTTGTATTATAAAAATGTATAATTTCTATATACAATAAACAATATGAATCCACAATCATAAAAGAAACAAATGCAAATTAAGTTTGAACAGAAAATGATGTACAAAGCAAAAATAAAATCTTACAGATTACTATTATCATTGCTGTTGTAAAATTTCCTAATTACAGAAATTGAACTCATATTTTATATAAAGGTTTGTGCGAAATTATAACTCCAAATAATCAATTTACAGCTTAGCACTTCAGGGAAGTTTTTCAGGTTTCTCATCAGTCTTTCAAAGAAAACGTGTAAGGATTTTTATAATTATATATAATTATTGGCATTATGTAATTATTTGCAATATGTAGTATAACTTCTTTCATGCAATAAAAAAATCTGTGTCCACAATCATAAAAAAGAACACATTCAAATTTATTTTCAACACAAAATGATGTCCAAAGACACAAAATACAGATTATTATTATTATCATTGTAAGATTTCCTAATTATAGAAACAACAGTCACGCTACTTAAAGAGGGTTCTGCGAAATTAATAAACTCCAAATAATCTATTTACAACTTTTCACTTCAGAATCACTTCTCAGCATTTTCATTGGTCTTTTGAAAAATACAGAAAAAAAAATAATACACAAACTAACTTTCTTTTAATAGAAATCCGATAAAAAATTATTGCATCTTTTTGGAGTGAAACTAAAGATTTTTTTATATTAAAGAAAAAACTTCAGTGTAATTTATAAGTAAGGTGAGAAATGTGACGTACAAAAACATGCAGTATAAAAACATTCGATGCATGCACAAAAATTTCGCTATGAACCAGAAATTCGAATCGAGAAAATATTTGAAGATTTCTTCTTATTTGCAAGAAACTTTTCTAAAATCATTTTTTTCCAATTATCGAGCCAGATCGAAACTATCTGAAAGGAATACTTAAAACTCCATTTAATCAAACGTGGAAAATATTTCCGGGATGAAAACTAATGCCAGAAACGCGTTTTATGTTTAAGGATTAAAGTGTTCGAGATTAGATTTCTATTTAAAGAATGTTCATATGTTGAAGAATTATATTTTAATATTGAAGGGAGGATTTTTTTTTTAGATAGGTAAATCATATACAATGGTTGGAGTATCATAGTTAAGGTTTATTCCCACAGAGCTCCAACCATTGAATATGATTTACATATATATATATTAAAGCATAAACACTACGTCTGATAACTTTATTTTACAATACTAGGGGGCTCTGCCCCCTGTTTGCTATCCTCACCAACCCCCGTTCTGATTTTACAGCCTCTTAAAACCTGGTAATGTATCCTGTTTTAAAAAGATGATGATGACATCACGAACGGCGACATTCTTCTGTAATCAGGTTATAATGTTTTTTCATTTAACTGGTTGTAATGCTTTTTCATTTAATTCATCTTTTTTATTTTTAATATTCATGTGTAAACACAATTTTTATGACGTAATTTTCTTTATTTCCTGCTTTCAACACGTGATCATTTAATTATTATTTTAAACTTTCATTATTGTTTTTAATAGTCTCGCGCAAATACATTTTTTATTTGAGATAAAACATAATCCTTTGCGCTTATTTAGAAATTGGCAACAATATAAAAAAAATGACTTTTTCAATAAAATATTTTTTACTCGATTTTTAAGGATTTTTTGAGTTTTTATTGTCCGACCGTGATAATTTTTTTAATTTCTGAAAGCTTGTTATATTTCGCGTCTGGTGGTATGATTTTCGAGTCCGTAGGATGGCTAGAAAAAAAGTAATAGTTTCTCAAAAAAGCCCCTGTAAAAAAGCGATGAGAATAACCCGGAATATCTACGCAGAATTTGATTGGTCCATTTCTAAATCGTTTTTGGCTCAGTTCCAGATTACTTTTTTTTTAATATAGAAGGATAAGAACGCACATTTTATCAGACAATTAAATACACAAAACCAACATGCAGTGAAAAATTGACCCGGGGCAGGGCTCGAACCTGGGACTTTCAAAATAAAATAATAAAACGTAGTGTTTATGCTTTAATATATATAATTAATTACGGACCGATGAATAGTTATTCATCGCATTTTTGTCATATGAAGCTGCAAAACTGCTGGCTGATGACTGTTTCCAACATGGATAAATGAGGGAAATTTCTGGTCAATGGTGTCGATCTGGGTGGCTTAGTTGCAGAGCATCATTATAGTATGCTGAAGGTCCCAGGTTTGAGTCCTGGCCTGGGTCAATTTTTCAGTCCATGTTGGTTTAGTGTATTTTATTGTCGGATAAAATGTGCGTTCTCATATGATTTACATAGTTGAAAAAACTTTTCTCTGTTCATTATTTTATTTTTGACATTTAGTATGCCAATATTTTATGAATACTACTTGTCTTTTATAAGTTCTTTATATCGAATCTGAGTTAGAATAATTGAAATATTTGTTTATATATATAGAAATTTTTTTTGGTTGTTGATGAAGGTAAACTAAACTTCTTTTTAATCTATCAAAAGAAAATAAAAAAACTCAATGTAAACTAAATATGTATTGCTCTGTATTGCATTTTTATGAACATAGTTCTTCAAAACAAATGCGTGTATATATTTAAAATATCATTCTGAAAACGGAAATGTAGAAACGAAATGCAACGCACATTTTATTCAAAAACACATGATTTATAAAAGATAGACTTGATATCATTTTTCGTGAGTTCAGTGTAGGTTAAACGTCATACTTCACATTCTGACATGAAAAAGTTACAATGAATCAAATATTCCCATGGAGAAAATATAGGATATATGTATATTTTTCATTTTCCAGTAAATTCTGCTGAATTCTTTTGCTTTTCAATTTATGGATGCAAATCAAAGCTGTCTGCATACAGAGGAGATATTCAAAATTCCACTTCTAAATGCAAAAAATCATTTCGGGGTGAAAACTATGCCTAGAAGCGCGTTTTAGTTTTAACGATGAAATTACTCGGTGTTGGATTAGAATGTCGAATGTAAATTCGTGTTTAGAAACATTATTCCCCCCCCCTTATTTTTGAAAGAGTAAAGAGAAAGCTCAAAAATGTTCCGGTAGCTACAAATTGTTAATGGGTTATTTTGAATACGTAACTGACTTGTAAATTTTCAGAAATTTCTTTTATTTAACTCTATGCAACTGAGTTTAAAATATGTTAAATAACTCTGGTAATTTTGCAGGTTATTATTTAACATTCTTACGTTTTTATACAAGCTTGTAGACGTTTTTCTCCTACAATTTTCTTGCACATTGAACTAAAACTAGTAAATCTGCCGATCAGGAACCTCAACGTCAGCTCTAAAAGTCATTGTTTTTTAATCTCACTTTTCATATTATTTAGCATTTTAAAATCCGCAATTTAATTTTTTTATAATACATACATATTTATAGGCACATAAATACTTCGGAGGTTTCAGAAATTAGAAGCGTAAACACGGTTTATGCAATGGTATTCTGAAATTCTTATGAACTTCTTATTAGTGTAACTTTTTAGATAAAAAAAAAATAAACGTATCAAAATAAATTCTCATTTATGTCAATAGAATACTAAAATCTCCCAAAAATAATTTATTTTGCTAATAAACTGTTGCAGCAAAATAGTGAGAGTTACTTGCATTTTATTATTTTGATATTCTTTGAAATAGGGTTGCTAAGCAACGAATAAATTAACGAGCAAAGTAAAAAGAAATTAATTTTAAAATTTGTAAAAAAAAATATGAAAATAAATTGTTTTATATTTCCCGAACAGATGCAAAAAAGTTCGAATAATTTAACCCTTTAACGGATAAAGCACTTCAATTGCTAAAATATTGAAATAAATGATTGACAGCGGAAATTATGAGCAAATTCATTTGTATATAATAAAAAAGCGATATTTCACATACATAATAAATGGAAAATACTTCTATTAAAATTCTGCTGTCATTGTTGAATTTCGTAATTAAAATTTTGTGGTTTCATAGAGAAACCAAAGTCCGTTAAAGGGTTAAACAATTAATTTCTAAATTCTGATAAATGTATCGACAAATTTTCAAAGCTATTATATATATTTAAAACCTCCATATCGAAAATTTAGCATCAGTAATTTTACGTTTGAATCCATTATTCAAATATGTGATTTTCATTTCAGTTAAAAATGAAATTTGAAAATCGTCTGTATTCTCATAGGAAAGCATTATGATCTAAAACGAAATATTCTATATTTTTCGAAGGAATGAACCAAATGTAGCTAAAAACTATACAGCTAATTACGGGTGCCTCGCCAACATACCCACCAAAAATCAATTTAATCGAGTGCTTTTTACGGCAGTTATCGCGGAACAGACAGACAAACAGACAAACAAACAAACAAACAGACGGAAACCAAAAACTTTTCGCGTCTCAACAGTCAGCCTTCACTGACGTTTCGGCAATTATATACATTAATTGCTAGTTGAATTAATTTTTTCAGGAGGCACCGTCTTCCTAAAGCTTATTTCAGACTTAGTTTAGGCTATCGTTTAATATGAATTTTACATTTGGCATTTCGAAAGGCACTTTGGTTTTATAAGCTCTTTCATTTTGAATCTGGGTTAGAATTACTGAAACTACCCAGGGTTAGATTACAATATTGAAAGGAAGTTCATGCTTAAAAACGTTATTACTTACCCATCATACATTAGAGTCTAGTAAGTCATAGTATAGGGTCACAGTAAATCTTGTAATCGTTTTGAAAATGGAAAAAAATTGGCGGATTTAGACGTTTCAGACACTGGAGATTCCGAAAAACACATTTAGAAAAAAAAAAGTTGCCGTCCGTCTGTCTGTGTGTGTGTCTGTGTCTATCTCCCGAACAAATTGAGATAAAGACTTGAAATTTGGTATGTACTTAGTATGTAATAATGGGAAGAAGTTTATTGAATTTCAATAACCTCGATTATCGGGAACTATTTTTTTCGGACTCTCGAAATATTCGTTCTCATAAAAGGTATATAAAAATTTTCGAAATTGTTTATTTTAAGGAATGAATATAAAAGACAATAAAAAAAACAAATTTTGCACAAAAAAAATGAATCGATCGGATAATTCGTTGCCGAGATATTTGTAATCCTATTTTCAACACTCTTCGAATTTTCATGACCCTGTATTTGATCCAAATTTCAATTCAAATATATATTTTAATTGGAAATGAGACGCTTAATCCGACGCAGTAGACCATTAGTTAACAGGATTATCAATTTTTTAGTTATAAGGATGTTTCTTTTACGCAATTCAGTAATAGAGCATTTAAAGTTTATGACGTCATCAAGCCATGATTTTATTCGAATTGCAATACAATTTATAAGCAGTTTACACATGTTTTATTTTCATATTTTATATTATGCATATCCATGATGGGTAAGTATAACGGTGACTCCCAACGACTAGTATTTTTCTGTATTTTTGAAATATCACTAAATCTTGTAACAGCTAATTACCTTGTCACGATTTGTAGAATAGGTACTGCAGCATCTTACTCAGCTTATTTCATGTAGCAATCTCCATAGTCGCTACGACGATGGATTAAGCCAGAATGAGTTACGTTGAATAAGATGTTAAAAGCGACATGAGTATGATGAGAACACAGCAGGTAAAAATTTCTACCTCTTGGACTAAAGTGGTAATTTCATGGTATAACATAATAAGTTATTGGAGCAAGGTAACTCATTGTGACAGAGAACTTGTTCAAGAATCAGATGGATTTTCCAATAAAAAAAAATCAGTCAAAAAATTGAACGAAGTAGCATTATTCAACAATTCTTTCCATAAGTCTGAGAATTCTTTACATGCAGCGCAAGATTCCATAAGGCATTTTCAAAGCTGAAAAAAGAATTCGTAGAAAAATTTCGTGTTAAGCTTCATAAAATATTTAGATATTAATCATTAAATACCGCGAGAATAACTTATTAAATTCCATGCAAATCAGCGGGTGAAAACCCTTCACGGATGTTGTATAGGCTGTTTTCGAAGACGGAAAATACACACACACACACACACACACACACAAAAACTAAATATATACGCTTTTGAGCTTGTGCATCTTGTCTTATAGATAACGCGTAGAGATGGAATGAGGCATTGCGACGAAGGTTCTAATACAATCAAACTCATTTGGTGGACGCATCAAACCTGAGTAATTGGGTCCTCAAAAGCTCGTGAAATTACATTCGAGCATCCCTGGAAGAAACAAAAAAGCTTTATGATCAAAAGAATGTTTTCGAAATAGAATGAATTGAAATGGAAAATAGAAGAACGAAACATCAAGGTCATTGGAATTTGGAAAGAAGATAAAAGTTGTATTTAAGGAGGAAAAATAACACTGGTTTACACGGTTTATATAATTTTGCCGAAATGTGTATTTTGTCATAGATTCTAGTGCACTGAGTACGAGAAAATTATTGTAAAAAATCTGTCACGTATAGTTTGAAAAATATTTATTAAATACCTAAAAAAAGAATTAAATGAAATATAAAAAGAAAAAATTAGAAAATGTTGATTTTACTCTTCTTTTTATAATTTTCTTGATCTGTTTCTATTAAAATAGTAGACCAGCAGTAGACCCCTAACATAATTTCGTCCCAAAAACCTTTGTGTCTGTCTTCAAAAAGTTTAAGGTCTTGGTGAAAACTCTCGCCCTACTCATCACACACGGCGCCCAAGTTTTCAGGAAAAAAATCCAGATGTAAATGGAGAAAATGTATCTTCAGAGACATGTTCACACCCATTGCATGATAGTTTTTTAATAAAACAGCAATATTTTTTTCATAATTTTCATTTTTATGATTTCTTAAGAATCTATGGATGACCGTTTTAAAGGAATCCCAACCAATGTTTTCATTAGTAGTTAAAAGTTTTTCAAAGTCCTTTTCTTACACCAGTTTACGTATCTGTGGACCGATAAAAATAGTTTTGCGTCTGAAATACTTGGAAAAATTTTGTGTAAATATTTAAAAACAGCACTGTTTTTATCCATGGTTTTTACGAAATTTTTTGTTAGGCCCAATTTAATGTGTAATGGTGGCAAAATTACATTTTGCGGATGTACTAAATATGTATATTTCACATTTATTTTTCCTGGAGTAAATTCGTTTCAGACCGGTCAATATTTTTTTATGTAATGGTGTTCTTTAACTCGATTATCCCACAGGCACAAAAAACATGAATATTTGGTATACCCGCCCTGTAACATACTAACTACTGTTCATATTGTATGGTTTTCATTAAAAGAGACATTGTTTGATAGATTTCATTACTGTTTACGGCATGGACAATTGGTAAAGATGGTTTTATATTACAGTTATGAAGTAATACATGCTTTCAAGCTATATTTAGATGAATCGATAAATAAACGCCCTTCATTTGGATCATAATTTTGATTCATCGCATTAAAAAGTCCGGGAATATCATGGCAAAAACAAAAATCATTCTTTTTGATGAAATAAGTGCTGAAAATTTGACTTCGATTTCGGTAATAAGTTACTTTGGTATTTGGTGTCAATAAGTTCCACTATTTTAGACGAGAGGCAACAATCTTTGCCTTAAATCTAGATAGTTGCATGTCTCGCACAAGGTCGTTCAACTCATTTTGGTTTATTAAATGTGGCGTTTTATCATCTTCGATTACGAACTCGTCATCCTTTTCCCCCTCCATAAACAGATGGTCATTATCTTGGCAACTCGCACTTGACATACCTGGGCATACGGGATGGGACAGAGTTTCCGAATGTGATATCGGTTTTGAGACTGATGGAATGTCAGGATATTGAATTTTATGTTTATTTTTTTTTAATTAAAGCCTGCAGTTTTTGTCAAACAAAAATAACAGTTATTTTTGTGATTTGAAGGTTCTCTCCACTTCTCCTGAAGCCCAGCATATAAGAGTAAGCCTACAGCTTTCACAAAAAACATGTGGGACTCACTTTTTACCTTGATTACTCACTGAGAATCCAAAATAATGCAAATATGCTGTTTTAAGACATTCGATATCGGTCTTCCTTTTTTGCGAATATAAATTCTCCACAAACGTAACAAAAACGATCAGAAGTTTACACACTTTATTAGACATTTTATCAAAAACAAAACCATTTTAGTTCACAAAAACACAAGAAAACAGAATATAGAATCCAAATTGACAATACGGTTAGGTTGAATATGATATGTGATAGATTTTTTTCAAATATCGCCTTTCATTAGTAAAAGGTAGTATAATAAGAAAATAGGTGTTTCATCAAAAGTATATAAAAAATGTTTACATTTGTAAACCAGTGTAATTAATTAAATGGGGACAAATTTAGAAATATTAAAAATATGTTATATGTATATATATGAAAATTATATCTTGATTATAGAAAAATGTAGCTTGTTTATATTAAAAACAGCTTCAATGTAACTTATGACAAACCTCAGAAATGTGGTGCGAGTGTAAATTTTTATTAGTACTATTCTCAAAACAAATACGTGTAGATGTGCGTTTAAAAAATAAAATATATTAATAAAACAGGCTAAGGTAAAGCTAGGAGAGTCTGCGCTGAATTCAAAAGAATAGCAATAAAAATCTAAATATTAATTTTTTGCTAAACTATCCATGAATAATTTTGACTTCATTTGTTTTTTATGCATTTCCATTGCTATTTTGTTGTTATGTTGTAATTTAATAGAACAATTGTAAGAAAACCAAGAAAGTTATTTTGCGCAATCTGTCCTTACAGGGTTGGTGTGATTGCGCACATGGGTAGGAGAGATTGTTATTAATCATACCTACAATTAAATTGTTAACAATAATAATTACACTTAAATGACATTGTTGTAAGATTTTTGTGAACAAATATTATTGTATTAGGAGTGAATATTTCAACCTAATGATTAAAGAATCAGAAAAAGGAAATAATTTTAAAAACGATTAAACAATTTTAATTAAAGGAAAAAAATAAAGAATCAGAAAAAGGAAGTCCAGATAAGATTACAAAATAATATTAAGTTACTTGATAACACGTTTAACATAGAATTAGTCCTTTTTCATTTTTTAGGCAAATTTACCAATAAGCTGCGTAATCTCTCCTAGCATAGAAACTAATGGAAACAATGCGCCATCTCTCCTAAGTAGCAGATGCGCAAACTCTCCAATTTCGGTAGGGGAGATTGCGCGGCCTTTTATATAAACATCACCGCTACTAAAACGAACCGTTGTTGCTCACATTGTTAGTCTAGATTAGTAGCTTATGAGAAATCGTTTAAGTTTAAAATATTTTGTACTACTGACATTGTATAGAAATCCTGATGAATAACTATGAAAATTCAAGCACTTACTTTGGGAAAACGAAACAAAATAGCAATACTTTATCTTAGACACTCAAAACAATCAACGTGCACTTTCAAGTAGACACTCCACTACTGCTGTTGTACAACTACCTGGAGTCGCTGCGCGCTCACTCTACTCCTTCCCCCCCGAAACTCTATGTGGGCAATCTCTCCGACCGCGCCATCTCTCCTGGCTTTATCTTAAGCATGTATTACTCAAAACATATTATTTATAAAATATAGACCTCATATTATTTATTCTTAGTTCAATGGGTGTTAGCCGCATAAGTCCTATTCTTGTATGAAAATTTCACAATTAATCAGATATTCAAATGGAGAAAATATATGAGATTTCTCCTTCACATTTTCGAAGAAAATGTTCTATAATGTTTCCTTTTTCTATTTATCAAACTAAACCGAAGCTGTGCGCATACAAAATAAATATTCAAACTTTTACCTCTGAATGTGAAAAATATTTTGGGGTGAAAACTATGTCTAGAAACGCGTTTTATTTTAAAGAATGAAATTATTTGGGATTGGATTTCTATTGAAAGAAATTTCGCATGTAGAAACATTAGTTTCTTTTTCTGCATTTTTGAAAAATTAATGGATAAGGTGAAAATTTTTCTGGAAACGACAAACTATAAATATATTATTTATTTTCTGTAACTGAGTTGTAAATTTACAGAAATTTCTTTTACTTTTACATACTTAAAGGATATTTAAAAGATAATAGCTGAAGCTGCTAATTTTTCATGTTAAGATTTTTAATAGCCTTTCGTTTTCACATAATACCAGACATATAAATTGAGAGATTTTTCCTATATTGTATTTATGCACATTGAATTTCAATTTCTTGGATTAATCACTAGAGGAATTTTATTTTTCAGGAGATGTTGTGTTCCCCTAAAATGTATTTTGAAATTGGAAATATTTCAACACGAATATATGAATTTTAATAGTTAACAATTACAAAAGGCTGTTTACTTTTATAAGTGCTCTTCTTTTGAATCTAAGTAAGAATTACGTAAATATGCATGCATAAATATGAAAATTATATCATGCTTGTGAAAGAAAGTAACTTGCTTGTATTAAAATGACTTCCAAAGTAATTTATATGAAATGTCAAAAAAGTGGAGTAAATGCATAGTTTTATAAACACAATTCACCAAAAGAAGTCTTCATATCATTTATTCTTAGTTCAGTGAATGTTAGACGCATATTTCATACTGTGACATAAAAACATCATAAAGAAATTCAATATATGAATGAAGAAAATCTATGATATTTATTTATCATTTTCGAGAAAATTTTGTTGAATTGTTTTCTCTTTTTATATATACTGAGCCACATCGAAGCTCTATGTATACAAAATAAATATATAAAATTATATTTCTGAATGTGTAAAATATTATCCAAGTGAAAATTTGCAGTACCTTTATGACTATATATAGTTATTCACACTATGTAAGTTTAGTTGTATTATAAAACAATGTATAATTTCTATATACAATAAAAAAATATGTATCCATAGTTATAAAATAAACAAATGCAAATTAAATTTGAACAGAAAATGCTGTTCAAAGCAAAAATAAAATCTTACAGATTATTACTATTATTGTTGTTGTAAAATTTCATATGTACAGAAATTGAAGTCACATTTTTTTTTGGGTTGTGCGAAATTATAACTCCAATTAATTAAATTACCGATTATCGCTTTAGGGAAGCTTTACAAATTTCCTATCAGTCTTTCAAAGAAAACTTGTAGTTTTTTCTATAATTATATATAATTATTGACATTACGTAATTATTTGCAATACGTAGTATAATTTCTTCATGCAATAGAACAATCTGTGTCCACAATCATAAAAAAGAACACATTCAAATTTATTTTCAACATAAAATGATGTCCAAAGACACCAAAAAAATTTCGGATTATTGTTATTACTTACCCATCGTATAGGGTAAGTCTTGTAATGGTTTTGAAAATCGAAAAAATTTTTTTTGACGGATTTACACGTTTCAGTCACTGAAGATTCCAAAAAACATATTTTCAGAAAAAAAAAAAAATTGTCGTCATTCTGTCTGTGTGTGTGTTTGTGCGTGTAATTGTAAATGCTCTATCTTCCAAACAAATTGAGATAGAGACTTGAAATTTGGTATGTACTTAGTATATAATAATAGGGAGAAGCTTATTGAATTTCAGTAACCTCGATTATCCGGAACTATTTTTTTCGGACTCACAAAATATTCGTTCTGATAAAAGGAATATAAGAATTTTCGAAATTGTTTATTTTAAGGAGTAAATATAAAAGACAATAATAAAAACATAAATTTTCCATAAAGAATGAAGTCAATCGGATAATTAATTGCCGAGATATTTATAATTACATTGTCCACACTCATCGATGTTTCATGACGCTGTATTTCATTCAAATTTCAATTCAAATATATATTTTAATTGGAAATGGGACGCTTAATCCGACGCTGTAAACCGTTAGTTAATAGGATTATAAATGTTGTAGTTATAAGGATGTTTCTTTGACGCAATTCAGTAATAGAGCATTTAAAGTTTATGACGTCATCAAGCCACGATTTTATTCGAATTGCAATGCATTTTATAAGTAGTTTACACATGTTTTATTTTCATATTTTATATTATGCATATCCATGATGGGTAAGTATTACGGTGGCCGCCAACGACTAGTTATTATTATTGTAAAATTTCCTAATTATAGAAACAATAGTCACACTACTTAAGGCGGTATTAAAAAAATATTTTTCCACGCTCAACAACTCAAAATTTTGTGACACATTCCCAGACTCATTTTTAAAAGTAACAACAGGAAACTTGGTGGCGTGATTTATAAAGACATTTATAAGGGCCCCATGTTTTTATTTTTCGTTCAATTAATTAGAAATTGATTTACAGACAATTATTTTCACAGTATGATAATTTTTTTTTTGCTTCCAGCGCTATCGCTTCTCGAAATTCGGTTCAAAATGTCGACTTTGACAGCATTTTTTGAAATATATTCTGCCTTTATCAAAAAATCGAGACAATACAGACATTATAAAGTTTCTGAATAAGAGAACCTGCCAATTGGAAGCATTTTAGAGCAAAAATGAATTTACAAATGTGTCTCAAAATAAGCAGTTTGGATTTGAATACACCCTTAAAGATGGTTCTGCGAAATTAATGAACTCCAAATTAATAAACTCCAAATAATCTATTTACAACTTTTCACTTCAGTAAAACTTCTCAGCATTTTCATCTGTCTTTAAAAAATACAGAAAAAAAAAATACACACACTAACTTTCTCTCGATAGAAATCCAATAAAAAATTATTGCATTTTTTTGAGTGAAAATAAAGTTCTTTTTTTAATATAAAAAAAAAAAAAAATCAGTGTAATTTATAAGTAGCGTGAGAAATGCGACGTACAGAATCATACAGTATAAAAACATTCGATGCATGTGCCAAAAATTTCACAATGAATCAGAAATTCGAATTGAGAAAATATTTGAGAGTTTCTTCTTATTTGCAAGAAACTTTTGTAAAATAATTTTCTTTTTCCGATTATCCAGCCACATCGAAACTATCTGAAAGAAATACTTAAAACTCCATTTAATCAAACGTGGAAAATATTTTCGGGATGAAAACTAATGCCAGAAACGCGTTTTATTTTTAAGGATTAAATCGTTCGAGATTGGATTTCTATTTAAAGAAAGTTCATATGTAGTAGACATTTCCATATTGAAGAGAGGAAAGTTTATTTTAACCAGGTAAATCGTATTCAATGGTTGAAGTATCATAGTTAAGGCTTATTCCCACAGAACAACCATTGAATATGATTTACATATTACAATAATGACGTGAGTATAAAATATCACAATTTACTAAATGGTGTATAAAAATGTGTTAAAAATATGTTAAAACTGCACAAACAGTTTAAATTAAATTAAAATCATCAACGTTGGCCATCCTCAGGAAATATTTGTTACATTGCTTCTAAAGTTTCAAAGGAGAAAGTCAAACCATGATGAGCTAGATGCAGTAGGTCTAACGGACTATAACATAAACTGTTTTTGTGCGTTAGACGCTGCTACTGCAACTTTTCTGCTTGTGGTTGGTTGCCACGATGTTTGATGGTTAACCTATTGAACGTTTTAAATTTGTGGACGGTTTGTTTTTCTCCTTTGAAACTTTAGAAGTAATGTAACAACTATTTCCTGAGGATGGCCGTAGATGATGGCTGAAACGTTCTTGGTTTTAATTTGATTTTACTGTTTGTGTAGTGTTAATTTTAAGACATTTTTATACACCATTTAGGAAATTGTGATATTTTATACTCACGTCATTATTGTAATACTTTTTCAGGGTGTAATCGTCCAGCATTTATATTATATGATTTACATAGTTGAAAAAAACTTTCCTCTGTTTATTATGACCCAATTACATGGTATACATAAGTTTCCATATTATATAACTCTTTCATCATGTAAAATGCTGTAGTTATAGCTCGGATGATTGAAATTAGCGCTGCAGTTCGCAGCAATGTCCAACAAATAAGAGTGAATTGTGCCAGCCAGGATATCGTTTGGTAGCTCAGTAGGACGAGCATTGGCAAGCCAAGGTACCAGGTTCTAGTCTTGAACATTTTTCGCTCCATGGGAATAAACCTTAACTTTGATATTTCAACCATTCAATATAATTATATTTTCTTCTGGATTTTTGAAAGATTGAAGAGAAAGCTAACAACAGTTTGTGGTAGCGGAAAACTGTAAATTGATTATTATAGCTCAGATGAATGAAATTAGGCAATGTCCAACAAGTAAGAGTGAATTGTGCCAGCCAGGATATCGTTTGGTAGCTCAGTAGGACGAGCATTGGCAAGCCAAGGTACCAGGTTCTAGTCTTGAACATTTTTCGCTCCATGGGAATAAACCTTAACTTTGATATTTCAACCATTCAATATAATTATATTTTCTTCTGGATTTTTGAAAGATTGAAGAGAAAGCTAACAACAGTTTGTGGTAGCGGAAAACTGTAAATTGATTATTATAGCTCAGATGAATGAAATTAGGCAATGTCCAACAAGTAAGAGTGAATTGTGCCAGCCAGGATATCGTTTGGTAGCTCAGTAGGACGAGCATTGGCAAGCCAAGGTACCAGGTTCTAGTCTTGAACATTTTTCGCTCCATGGGAATAAACCTTAACTTTGATATTTCAACCATTGAATATAATTATATTTTCTTCTGGATTTTTGAAAGATTGAAGAGAAAGCTAACAACAGTTTGTGGTAGCGGAAAACTGTAAATTGATTATTATAGCTCAGATGAATGAAATTAGGCAATGTCCAACAAGTAAGAGTGAATTGTGCCAGCCAGGATATCGTTTGGTAGCTCAGTAGGACGAGCATTGGCAAGCCAAGGTACCAGGTTCTAGTCTTGAACATTTTTCGCTCCATGGGAATAAACCTTAACTTTGATATTTCAACCATTGAATATGATTATATTTTCTTCTGGATTTTTGAAAGATTGAAGAGAAAGCTAACAACAGTTTGTGGTAGCAGAAAACTGTAAATTGATTATTATAGCTCAGATGAATGAAATTAGGCAATGTCCAACAAGTAAGAGTGAATTATGCCACCCAGGATATCGTTGGGATAGCTCAGTAGGAAGAGCATCGGCAAGCCAAGGTACCAGGTTCTGGTCTTGAACATTTTTCGCTCCATGGGAATAAACCTTAATTTTGATATTCCAACCATTGAATATAATTATATTTTCTTCTGGATTTTTGAAAGATTGAAGAGAAAACTAACAACAGTTTGTGGTAGCGGAAAACTGTAAATTGATTATTATAGCTCAGATGAATGAAATTAGGCAATGTCCAACAAGTAAGAGTGAGTTATGCCACCCAGGATATCGTTGGGATAGCTCAGTAGGAAGAGCATCGGCAAGCCAAGGTACCAGGTTCTGGTCTTGAACATTTTTCGCTCCATGGGAATAAACCTTAATTTTGATATTCCAACCATTGAATATAATTATATTTTCTTCTGGATTTTTGAAAGATTGAAGAGAAAACTAACAACAGTTTGTGGTAGCGGAAAACTGTAAATTGATTATTATAGCTCAGATGAATGAAATTAGACAATGTCCAACAAGTAAGAGTGAATTATGCCAGCCAAGATATCGTTCTGGTAGCTCAGTAGGAAGAGCATTGGCACGGAAGCCAAGGTACCAGTTTCTAGTCTTGGACATTTTTCGCTCTGTGGGAATAAGCTTTAACTTTGATATTCCAAACATTGAATATAATCATATTTGGATTTTTGAAAGATTGAAGAGAAAGCTAACAACATTTTGTGGTAGCGGAAAACTATAAATTGATTATTTGGAATCTGTAACTAAAAAGCATAGAAACTAACTAAAAATGCAAGTAAAGCCATGGAAACATTTTCAAATATTTTGACTTCCCACTCCGTAACGGGATAAAGTTGAATTTGATTCAACATTTTCATTTTTTAGTTCACATTTCAGCATAACAAGACATAATAATTATTGTAAGGTTGCTGGTTAGTGAGTTCTCAAATTTTCCTCGCTAATGTTATATCTCTATGGGAGTGTGATGCATTTGTATTTTAAGTAACTACTCGGGAAATTAATATTTTTAACTTATTTTTTTCGTGTACTCTTCTTAAAGCATGTCTCACTTTTTTAGCTGTCAAAATATTTCTAAAATACCGGGTCATCGAAACAAGTTGGACAGGTTTGAACGAATCATAACTCTAAAAGTAATTGAGTAAACGCAATTATTTTCTTTCTAAAGTACTCGGCAATTATCCAAGATTTGTTAGACGTAGCTATTTTAAAGTCGTGGCATTCAGACGATGCACAGAATCGATGACCTGAAAATGCAAATACAAGGTGCATCTAAAAAGTTCGTTGAATGAAAGCATGGCCACAATAAACTTATGACATCGTTGATAAAGCTGCTGGAATGAGTCAGCGAAGGCCTCTGTTGGGATTGACCGAAGCACAGATATCACACATCGTCGGATGTCTTGTATGTCTGTGAAACGTGTGCCCTTGATGACAGTCGGCGATTGTTTAACAGCATCTCTCGCACCCGCTCTATGTTATCTGTCGTCATACTTGTTGAGGGTCGACCTGAACGTGGTTTGTCATTCACGGTTTCCTTTCCCTCCCGAAAACATTTAAACCAGTCGTACACGCATTTTTTGCTCACTGCGTCTGTTCCGTACACCTGGACTAACATTGAATGCGTTTCTGTGGCGGTTTTCCGCAATTTGTAGCAAAACTTGAAGTTTATCCGTTGCTCCATTTCAATATGACGCTAGTTTTCAAACATACACCGTTCGACTGCCCATAGCAGACTATTCTGCCTTGGGTTCTTGCTGCGTGTCGTCTGTCCATTGGTCTATACCTGCGCATGCGCAGGTATGCATTTTAACTCGCGTTGTTTATGAGATATCCATCCATTCACCGAACTTTTAGACGCACCTTGTAGCACCACACATTCGCAATTTTCTTTGATAATTCCGGGGTTGAAAGCGTATTAGTCTAAAACTATTGGAGGTATGGGTGAAACGTCAACTGGAAAGTTCTTCAGCATCGTCAATTTAGTAAAAAATGATCCACTATGTACACGAATAGCCCGAGCAAAAAGTGAAAATTGCGATTTGCACTTTCAGATAATCGATTCTGCACATCGTCTGAATGTCACGACTTTAAAACAGCTACATCTAACAAATCTTGGCTAATTGCTGAGTACTTTGGAAAGAAAATAAATGTTCAATTTAATAAAACTCAATTACTTTTAGAGAGTTATCGTTCTTCCATATCTGTCCAACCTCCATCGATGAACCTTTATATACATAATTTTATTTGAATTGTTAAAATCTTATTCAGTTTCGCTAAGAGTTTAACGCATAAAATTATAAGTCTATATTATTTTAGAAATATACTGACAAAATAAAAAACAACTTCCATACACTGTTAAAAATTTGCAGCAGACTGTCCACTCATTTGACCGTTTTTATAGAAAACGGTTAAGTAATTGCAATTTAACTCTATTATGACCATAATATGGGCAATAATATGGTCAGAATAGCGTTAAATTACGGTTATGTCCCCATTTTCTATAAAAACGGTCAAATGACAGGACAGTTTGCTGCAAATTTTTAACAGTGTACGTTTAACATTAGCGAGGGGAATTTGAGATGTTACTGACGAACAGCCTTAAGTTTATGTATTAGAGTTGCATATGGCTTATGCAGTTTTTGTGGTTTATTGGGTTCAAATCCCAATTTTTGGTTTGGATGCTTACAGAGGTTTGGCATCTGTTCTAAGTTGAAAACTCGTTGTCTTTAAGCCTGTACTAGAAAATATATCAAACCAAATTCAAAATCAGTATAATTTTTGTATTTTCATTATGTTTTTTAATTAGAAGAGTTTTTTTTCCCCTTTCTACAGAACTAGTAAAATCATATGAAAATAGAAAAAAAATAAAGGAACCAAATATTCTCTATAGAAATGGGGTTTCTGTTGTATAAGTTTTTAACCCTTATATAGTTGTATATCAAATTAAATTTTCAGCTGAGCTGAAATTACGATGGAAGTTAATGGATACAAAGGCTGTGAGTTATCTATTTTACTACACAGCGTACAACCAATAGAGTGAAAAAATGTCCAGACCGGAGATTGAACCCGGAACCTTTGGTATTGCGCACCAATGATCTATTATTTAGAGCTATCCAGACGACATCCAGTCTAGCATTCTCTCACTCTTATTAGGCAAGGCTATAACTCTGTAGTACAAGAACTGCAGCGTAATTCCAGCTCTGCTGAAAATTTAATTTGATATATAAATATTCACTGATACTGAGTTTAATTTGTCTCATGCATGCCACTGAAATTGTGCTGATGATTGACATTCCATCTTTTGCAGCAGATTTGTAACCTTGCCATATAAGAGTGAGAATATGCTATACTGAATGTCGTCTGAATAGCTCAAAATGGTAGAGCATTGGTGCGTAAAACCAAAGGTTCTGGGTTCGATCTCAGGTCTGGACATTTTTTCACTCTGTTGGTTGTAATGCTGTGTAGTAAAAGTGATAATTCACGTCCTTTGTATTCCTTATATAGTTATTATACACACTGAAGTAAAATTATTTTCTACGTAAATTTTTCACAGAACTATTATTTTCTTAGATTTATTTTGACCTTAAATTTTAGTATTAAATTATAAATTGTATTTTCTTTTATAAACTTTTTTCTTTGTTATCTGAAGAATAATTCAATGTTTTATGTATATCGATGAAAAATTTCCTCTTTATTGTGAGGGAATGTAATATTATGTAAAAGAAATTCTCAATGTAAACCCAAAACGTGTCGATAGAAATTTAACATAATCCATATATGGCACATGATTATTTATCAATGAACATGGTTCTTCAGAAATGAAGAACACATTTTATTCAGAAAGTATGACTTATAAAAGATAGATCTCGTATTATTTATTGCTAGTGCATCATGTCAAACATCATATTGCACATTCTGACACGAAAAAGTCACGATTAATCAAATATTCGAATTGAGAAAATATCTGCCATTTCCTTCTAATTTTCAAGAAACTTTTGTAGCAATATTTTCCTTTTCTGTTTATTGAGCCAAATCGAAACTGACGTCATAGAAAAGAAATATTTCCAAACTCCATTTGTTAATAGGAAAATATTTTTGGGATGGAAACTATACCTAGAAGCGAGTTTTATTTTTCGGTATGAAACTATTCGAGAATGGGTTTCTGTTGAAAGAATGTTCTTGTGATTTTTTGAAAGATTGATGAGAAAGCTGAAACTGTTTTCGGAAGCGAGAAACTGTAAATGGATAATTTCAATACTGTAACTGAAATGTAATTGTTCAGAAATTTCTTGTATATTGTACAGTTTTTTTTTACTTAAAAGAGTTTTAAAAGATGCTCAGTGAAACTGGTAATTTTTTATGTTAAGATTTAACAATCTTTAAGTATCACAAAAAAATCAAACTAAGGGACGTTTCTTTTAGAATTTTCATGCACATTGAATACAAATTATTTGCATTAATTACTAGTTGAATTTTATTCTTTAAATGATTTTTTTTACTAAAATTTATTTTCAACTTAAATTTATTTCAAGTTAAGTTTTGATATATTTTAATACGAATGTATGAATCTGAAAAATAAAAAGGCGCAAAATATCTTTCATATTTGGCAATATCAGAGATATTTTGCTTTTATAAATGCTTTTCTGTTGAACGTGAATTAGAACTATTTTTTTTATTATTTTTTGTGTATATATATAAGAAAATTATCCTTTATTATAAAAAAAAACAAAAAAAAAACAGTAATTTAATGTTATTCAAAAGGCTTTAATGTAATTTATATGAAAAGTCAGAAATGTGGTGCAAGTATGTACATTTATAAATAAAATCGTCTTGAAACAAAACAAGAACGGAAAATCATGCATCAAGCATGGATTATGAAACACTTTCCAACACATCCAGAAAACTGTAACGAAACCAGCATTTTTCTTAGCATTTACCTTCCACAGTCAAAAAGTAGTCAAATTATTTTGTGCAGCCGTGTATATGGTCTTTAGACTTGGATATATACTATAGCATGACAAAAATTAGTTCAGTTAGAATATTCACTTTTGGCAATTTACGCCAACCAATGGAAATGCACTCGAAGTTTTTGTACAGCCTGTATATAATATAAAGACTTACTTTTGTACATACCACATTTTAAACAATAAATTAATTCAGTAATAAACGCATAAGGCAAGTTAAAACTCACTTCTAGCAGTTACCAACCATAAACGACAATATCTTTTGTTCTTTGCGTAGCACTGTATATGAGTTTATTTATATTCCACAAATTTATATTAGTCTACTAAATATAGTTCAGCAGGAAAATGCGTAACACAATTAAAAATACCTTTTAGCAACTCCCTCCCATAGTCAGTAATACTTAGGAATTCCTTTGTGTAGCCCTGTAAACGATCAACAGAATTTGTACACACCACGTAGTACACAAAAATTAAGTTAAACTTAAAACTAAAACTAAACTTGAAAACACACTTATCACATAATTATCGCACATTAATCACATAATTATCGCACAAAGACTGTAACCGAATTCTTTTGTGTGTCCCTGTAAATGAACAATAAACGCAATACACACCATATTATTCGGTGAGCAACGTATAGTGTAATATATCTTAGTAATAATTCTTCGAACTACCTGTTATTTCAGACATTATTTTAATCTTTAAAACATATAGACAGGCACTGTACATTCTTAAAAACATATTTAAAAACACATAAAACCAGTCCACAAGCTAAAAGTTTCATAAAAGTAGAATATTTTCGCCTGTTTGCCCAGGCATCTTCAATACTGATGTCTCGTATTTCTCCTCTGTCAGTTCGATTTTTCTGAAACTCACCTAATGTCCCTTCCTAACTGCATGTGGCGCCATCTGGTGTCAATCTTGGCGTGAGCTACGTCGTCGTTGCAATTTTTTGTATCTGAAGTGTATATCTCTATCGCCTCTCTCTGTAATGCGTAGTTTAGCTTATTGTAATTAGCTAATTTTTCAACATTATTAAAGTCTATTTTAATTGGGGTAATTAGGTGGTAATTTAGGTAAATTAACCACTGCAATAGCCCGATTAAACAATACATCCCCAATTAAAATAGACTTTAATAATGTTGAAAATTAACTTTCTAGTATTATAAACGAACAACATAGATTTTCGCAACTGAAATTTTAGTCAAGAAAATTAATTTAGAATCATCGGTACTATCTTTGAAGCTGTTTTGTCACATTTATAGAAAGGATTTCCATTTGAGATTTTATTTACCAAAAAAGATAAATGATCAATATATGAAAAACATAATTATGCTAATTTAAGAAGAAAGCAAGTGTTAGAGCAAACGGAACAATACAAATATCAATTAAAAGGTGAAAATCTGAGTGAAGAAAGTTCCCTTAAGAATCCAAGAAAAGGTAACTATAAATTTATGCGCTAAAATTAATTTAAAACTGAAACCTGAATCGTTGTATGTTGTATATGTATATTGCTGGATAATAATAATAAAATAGTTGGCGAGTAAGATTTTCTGAAAATTCCTCTTATAAATAAATGTTTTTGCCGTTTGTTCATTTATTATATTTTATTATACATATACGCAGAGCTGCCAACTATTTTTTTTGTGTTACCACTATTTATGAATAGTAATATTGACGCAAAATTAATTGAATCGCAAAATTCTACAATTAAATCGCGTCAAGAGTTAGCGAGGACTTATATTTGGAAGTAGTGGTAGCAAAATGTGGCTATTGTATGTGCATATAGATTGTGTTTAAAATTAAAAAAAAAGAAAATTCCTTTGCTGAAAATAAAATATGATTTAAATTTTGCAAATAATGTATGAAATACAAATATAAGGATCGAGAGGGCGGGGGGATATGCTAGGAATGTTTGTTAATTTTGCAGAATATAAGAGCTCTGGTACTTTTTTTTTTCTTTTGGAAATCAAACCCTGTTTGTGTGCAATATCTACAAAAGGTATTATCCTATGGCAAAACGGTTATATTATTATTCAAGAAACTATTCATACTTTAATGAAAACGTCTACAAAATGAAGTACAAGTTCGAAATTGTACGTCAAACACTACAAACGAGGTGCATTCGTACTATAGCTAGTTACATAAATATTCACATCTTGATGATTTTTAATTCTGTGAAATGATTTATATCGTCTGCAGATTCATTCCTGTAATAAAATAAGTATCTCGGTCGCTTGACGATTCAACCTCGGAAGCTTCTATAACAAGAAAGCACCGATCATATATATTATTTCTCCTGTCAACATCCCTTTTTCTCAGAAAATACGAAACGTAGAACGATGAATGAGACAGCATATGAAAGGATTTTGAAAAGGCTTCTGACATAGCCCACTTAACAATTCGTTAAAACATGTTTTTGATTAAAATTTGTTGAAAATTAAAAATTAAATCGGCATTATTTTCATAAAAGGAATGAAAGGTTTTCTTCAAATTATTGTTGCCACAAAAATAAAATACCACATTATATGATGCTCAGCAGTTATTATAAAAAACACCGCATGGGTTTATTTTATATTTATGATTAAAAAGCGAAATTGAAATTGAAATGTTTAGATTTATATTTCTATGTCCCATGTTTTCCCCGAAGCGAATGACGTCATCCTCTAATGCAGTCAAAATACGATTCTTATTTTTTTTTTCTCGCGCGTGCCTTTAGCAATCTTGGATCAGTTTTTACTCTAACTTTGATGGAATAAATTAGATGATATTCTGGCTTGACTAAAAACTAAATGTTGTTTGCAGATATTTTTATCCTTACTTTTTCTTTAGAAGTTTAAACCTGCATATAATAAATATTACATATTGATAAAAAATGGTACTTCTCTATTATCCCGTCGACCACTTTTCATAACAAAAACCTATCTCCAAATAAACGGGAGAACGTTGCCATTGGAATATCAAAATAAATAAATAAATACAATATAACAATTTAAGAACGCAAGTGTTATTTTAATAAATGAAACAACTAATACATCAGTATAACATAATGAAAAATACACGCAAATGGCGGATTAAAAACCACTTGATGACGTAACAAACACGCATAATGATTCTGACATCAAGTAAATGGGACTGCATTTTTGGCGGTAGTTTTTTGTTATGAAAAGTGGTCGAAGGGATAATAGAGAAGTACCTAAAAAATATTAGATTTCAGTGCGAAATCTTTGCACGGGCCCTATGTTTTTTTTAAAAATTCAAATTTCTTAATGGATTTCTTAATTGGATTTTTACTAATATCTTCTAAATTTTTGTTTCGATTTTCATAAAATTTTAAATGACTCGACAAAATTTTGCAAAGATAATATATCTTAAATTTCAAACCATTGGGTTGAGTAGTTTTTGCGCTGTTATATGCGGACAGACGGACGAGCTGATCAGACGACGACTATACGTGCTACGTATTTATATAATTACGATCGCACCCAAAAAGAGATGTCAAGTTGGGTTTGAATGAAATATCATTGGTAATGTATAAATATTTGCAAACATTAGAACAGAAAAAATCCTAGGATACATTGAGCTTATACTGTGACGTCAGTGCTGGCCGAAATCGGGCTATGATAGGTATGAAATTGCATTTTCTTGAAAATGCTGCTTGCTTTAGGAACACTATAAAACATATTTGTCGTTTGGACATACTATGATAGCTGTGGATCTTATTCATAATTAAATTGAATAGTTTACTAAAAATCTATTTTAAAAGCTGCCCTTCATAGAATTCAAGCACAAGAAAAAATCCAGAATCTTACAATTGCATTTCAATTAATTAAAATTTATTTTTAATTATTTTTAATTGGATTTAAAAATAACATTCAAATTAAATTAATATTTATATATATTTTCAAAATTAAATTAATACAAAAAAATATTAAAATTAAATTAATATTAAAAATTAATATTTAAATTAATATTAAAATTAATACTGGAATTTAATATTAAAATTGATATTAAAATTAAAATTAATATTAATATTAAAATTGAAATTAATTAATTTTAATTGGATTTAAAATTAATTATTTTAAAATGAGTTTTAAACTAATTCATTTTAATTGGGCTTTAAACTAATTAATTTAGATTAGATTTAAAACTAATTAATTAAAAATTGAATTTTTAATTGGGTTTATATTTTTTTTAGATATTTGCATTTTACAAAAAACAATGTTGTGAAAAGCTGAAACATGGATATTTTGACGTTAGTGGGAATACTTATTAAAATCCCAACAATGTATTAAGGGTAAGACAGAATTAAAAAAAATTAATTAATGGCCCAGAAAAGTTGTATAATGATTATGTCTTGAAAGTATCATCAGCATAATACAGCGATTTGAAAAATTTAAGCAAAACTATATTATTCCCGAGCGATACCATCTAGGATATTTCAATTTAAATTAGGATTGAAAAAATTCTTATCTATACACTGAAAGAAAACTTATACCGCCTTCATCTAGAACGAATAAAAAGTCTTTTTCTAAATCCCTAAATTAGAAATATAGATTTCCTAGCTATGCGAATAAGGTAAACAAATAAACTGAATAGACGAAATGATCGAGAATTTCTAGTCTATTAGATTTCTAGGTGATGAAACAATACATTATATTATGAATCGTTTGAATTGCGAGGAATTATCACTTGATTTCTGGAATAAATCCATAAACTAGAATTACAGTTACTAAAAATAACTTCTTGCGTTCACATTTATTTGCAGTGATTTTTAAATAAGTTTGACCACGATAATATAGGAAAAGGCTCTTGAATTTGAATAGGGGAGATTAGAACTCTCTAGCAAAGTGAACTAGAATTTATAAGGATGACATGCAACTATTTTTTCTAGAGCCACAATTTACATTCTAGATGCCAGTGGCAGATTTGTTTTCAGTGTACAGACGTAGAAGATGAGTCCAGTAAATAATAAGTAGTTTTTCTGAACACTTATTAATTTAAAATTCCAGAAAACATGTTGTACTTATGCTTTCAAAATACATCGATTATATATATATATATATATATATATATATATATATATATATATATATATATATATATATATATATATATATAGTTTTTGTAGCTCTATGTAGAATTTTCCACATTCTCTACAATGATCGATTAAGCCAGACACGAAATACGTTTGTAGCATGTTAGATGAGATATAAGAAATTGCTTAAGTAAGATGAAAAACAGCAGGTAAAATTAATTTTACTCGCAGTGACCAGAGTGATAACTTCATGACGAAAAATCTAAAGAGAACTGAGCAAGGTATCTCAAGGTGTAGACAGATGGTTTGAAACTCCAATAATATTTCCCCGTACGAAATAAATCAGTCAAAATATTAAACTAAGCAGGTATATTGACCCTTTCTTTCAATCAGTAAAACGGGGAACTGTCTACGTGAAGAAGCGCGATGTTCCATGAGACCTTCAGGAAAGCTAAAAAAATACATAAATTCTGTAAAAGAAAAATGCATGACGAAGCTTCCTAAAAATATCAGATACTCCTTTAAATTCCGTGAAAATCAGCGAGTCGATTTTCGATGATGTCATACGAGTTATTTAGAAAATTGAAAAGACAGGAAAAAGCAACTTGTGAGCTCTCGCAGACAATTTTATAGCCAGGGCGTAGGAAGACATGAAATCAGAAAAAAAACGCATTGCGATAAGACCTCTAGTCCAATGAGAATAGCGACTGTGAGCTCCCCTGGTGGAATGAGAAAATTGTTTTAATTTAGCTATGCTTTTGATGAGAAAAACCTTTGATGCGTACCTCTAAGAAAAATAAAATAGGCTTATTGATTAATGGAATGTTATTAAATTGGATGAATTGCAATGGCAAAACAAAGTTACGAGCCGCAAGACCATTAAAATTTGGAAGGGAAAACGAAAAAAGAATACAAAATTAAATGATATATATATATATATAATTATAATATCTTTGAATTAAAAAAAAACATATCAAGTTCTTGTAACATTCTAATTAAATCTCCAAAGAGATAATTAATAATAATGTGTAGACAGATTACCACAGGATTAATAAATTAACAAGTGCAATCATAATTTTACCATAGCTTGTGCTTCAATGATAATTGGCCAAAAATACTGAAAATATGAAGGTTATTTGAAGAGAGAGAGAGAGAAAAAGAAAAAAATATATAATAAACCATAAAATGTTAATAATTTGGAGTTGATATCAAGTGAATACAAATGGATTAAGAAATGGAATATGAACT
The DNA here is from genome assembly GCA_963931845.1 of Maratus michaelseni. Classification (NCBI taxonomy): domain Eukaryota; kingdom Metazoa; phylum Arthropoda; class Arachnida; order Araneae; family Salticidae; genus Maratus; species Maratus michaelseni. The sequence goes on along the minus strand of OZ007596.1, from coordinate 255,932,930 downwards.
AAATATAATGGAAAATTGGATAACAAGAGATTTAAATTATAATTGGATATGAAAAAACACGTGTAGGTATAATCTTCAGCCTGGATGTACCCACACGTGTTTTAAAAATAATTCAGTATTTCATAATTATACTGGCATATATGCTAAGATCAGTATAATCATCCAGGTATACTGAATTATTACCAGAAAACAATTGGAAATAACAAAATTGGAAATAAAAAACTTGTAAAGAATAGATAAAATATTTTACTCACAATAATTATCCAAAAATCCGTATACAACACTATACTGAATTATTACCAGATAACAGTTGGAAATACAACTACATGGCGCACATATCATATACTTGATGATATAGTCAAGTTGAGAGAAATTATTTGATAGTTAAGTTGAGAGAACATATTTTGAAATAACACCTTAATTATTACACCTTAACACAAATTGATTTAAAACACACAAATATATTTTTGTGATAAATACACTCAAAAACAAATTTATATTTGTGAATATAAAAATTTTCCATTTAAATTTAATCTTTAAAAGTAAAATGTAAATACATAAGCGATAAGCGCCCTCTATATGTAAATTAAAAATATTATTAACATTTACTTATCAAGTAATGTTCTGCCCTCTATTGGAATAATAATTATTCAAAATTAAGTTTGATTTACATATTTATTATATTAGATTTAATAATATATATAAATAGTAAAAAATAATAATATTATTGTAGTTTTACATTAACATCGTACAAAATCCTATTATATGAATTAAATTTAACCAGAATTAAATTAATCTTACATAGTATTTCAAAGATTCTTACCAAGAGTAGATATTATGTAAAAGAGATATTTCTTTTAATACATAGTGCTGGTGCTGCCATCTATGGTAATCTACTTATCTGGATACACGGCAGTGCCTCCGCCAAGTCGAGAAAGCACGGCTGTAAGCATACTTTTCTGGAAGCAACTCAGGGCACTTTTGACCCCCCCCCCATATCTCCGCGCTGGAGCATTCCAAAAATTTGAAACTTCGTTTTTCTAGAGTATTTGGCAGACAGGACCAAAATTTTAAATTACAACTTTCTGTCTTTTCTATTTCAGACGATATATGAACTCAAACATTCGATTTTTTGTCACTCACACACTCACTCACTCTCACGTCATCAAAAAGATTGGGTAGATCCCGCAGCCATAGAAACTTAAAATTTGGAATAAAGCTAGTGTTTCGGATACAAAGAAAGGAAAAATTATAAAATCCGGAAAATTCGAAAAATAAACATTCGAAAATTCAACAAATTCCATCAAAATTGAAAATTGAAAATAATACGATCTTGTAGCCTTAGAAACTTAAGATTTGGTGTGAAGGTAGTGTTTAGCATCCAGAAAAATAAAACATCATGAACACCAACAAATTCGAAAGTAAAATCGAAAAAATCGAAAAAAATCAGAAAATTTCAAATAATTCGATTTTGTTGCGCTAGAAACTTGGAATTCGGAATAAAGGTAGTATTTAGGATGCAAAATAAGGAAAAATTAAAAAATCCGGAAAATTCGAAAACAAAATTCAAAAATTCGAAAAAAATTGAAAAAATTAAAATAATTTGATCTTTTACCCTTAGAAACTTAAAATTCGCGGTAAAGATAGTTTTTAGGATTCAAAATAAGTTAAAATAAAAAAACGCAATAAAATTCGAAAATAAAATAAAAAAATCGAAAAAAAAAATCGGAAAAATCGAAAAATAAGGAAAATTTGAAAATAATTCGATTTCATAGCGCTAGAAACTTAAAATTTGGAATAAAGGTAATATTTAAAATACTAAATAAGGAAAAATTAAAAAATATGGATAATTCGAAAAGTACCCATAAATTAGTGCAGACGATATATGAACTCAAAGTTTTATTTTTTTGTCACTCATACACTCACACACTCTCGCGTCATCAAAAAGATTGGGTAGATCTCGCAGCCATAGAAACTTAAAATTTGGAATAAAGCTAGTGTTTCGGATACAAAGAAAGGAAAAATGATAAAATCCGGAAAATTAAAAAAAAAAAAAAACATTCGAAAATTCAACAAATTTGAACAAAATTGAAAATTGAAAATAACACGATCTTGCAGTCTTAAAAACTTAAAATTTGGTGTGAAGGTGGTGTTTAGAATTCAGAAAACGAAAACATCAAAAAAAAAAAAAAAAAAAAAAAAAAAAAAAAAAAAAAAAAAAATCGAAAAAAAAATCGAAAAAAACCGAAAAATTTCAAATAATCCGATTTTGTTGGAATTCGGAATAAAGGTTGTATTTAGGATGCAAAAAAAGGAAAACTTAAAAAAATCGGAAAATTTGAAAAAAAAATTAAAAAATTCGAAACAAAGTGAAAAAATTAAAATAATTTGATCTTTTAGCCTTAGAAACTTAAAATTCGCGGTAAAGATAGTGTTTAGGATTCAGAATAAGTTAAAATAAAAACGCAATAAAATTCGAAAATAAAATAAAAAAATTGAAAAAATCGAAAAATAAGGAAAATTTGAAAATAATTCGATTTCATGGCGCTAGAAACTTGAAATTTGGAATAAAGGTAATATTTAAGATACTAAATAAGGAAACATTAAAAAATATGGATAGATTGAACAAAAAATCGAAAATTTCAAAAATAAAAAATAAAAAAAAAGAGTGAAAGAAAAAGAAAAGAAAAAGTGAGAAATTGAAAATAATATGATCTCGTAGTCTTAGAAACTGAAAATTTGGTGTAAAGGTAGTGTTTAGGATTCAAAAAAAAGAAAAACACAACAAAAACGAAAATTTAAAAAAAAATCGAATAAAAAAACGGAAATTAGAAAATAAATCCATTTTGTAGAGCTAGAAACTTAAAATTTGGAATAAAGGTAGTACTTAGGATACAATAAAATAATTAAAAAAAAATCTGTAAAATTCGAAAAAAAATCAAAAATTTAAAAATTTGAAAAAATTTGATTTTGTAGCTTTAGAACTTAAAGCTTAGAACTTAAGCTTAGAACTTAAACTTAGAACTTAAAACTTTAGAAAGATCGGAAATTTCAAAATAATTCGATTTTGTAGCGCTAGAAACTTGAAATTTGTAATAAAGGATACAAAATAAGAAAAAATTAAAAAATCCAGAAAATTAAAAAAAAAATCGAAAAAATCAAAAATTGAAAATAATTTTATTTTGTAGTTTTAGAAACTTAAAACTTGGTGTAAAGGTAGTATTTACTATTCAATAAAAGGAACAATTAAAAAATTCGTTAAATTCGAAAATAATATCGAAAAATTGAAATATCTTTAAAAAATCGAAAATTCGAAAACAATTTGATTTTGTACTGCTAGAAACATTAGTTTTAAGATAATTGTCCTATTAGCTAGTACAACGCCCCTAATTGTTTTATGTTACTTCCCCCGGATTATGGTTTTCTTTTCTTTCGTTTACGAATTTCGTTATAGAAAAGTTCCGCTATAGACTGGCTACGTTATAGGCTATTTCTTTATAGACAGATTTGTTTTCTTTCGCAGGTTATACTCTATTTACTTCGCATATGAAATATGGATTGTTAAATGATGTTAGCCCCACAAAAATTTTCACAGCTCCCCCTACCCTCCCGATATTATTGGCTGGTTATGGCTTGATTGTCTTTTCTAAATAAAATCATGGTGACTCTAAGATTCACTTGATTTATCTCTAAATTCAACCTAAATGATCCTAAGAAGACGGATCAAAGAATTACTATATTGGCATGACAGTCAGGTAACTTAGAATTAAAATCGAAAAATCAATAAATTTATAACAAGTTGAAAGTTTGAAAATAATTCGTTTTTGTAGTCCTAGAAGCTTGACATTTGGCAAAAAGGTAGGGTTCAGTATCCAAAGTAAGGAAAAAATAAAAAATTCGTAAATGATAAAAAAGACTAAAAAAAAAAAAACGAAAAAAAAAGCATCGAAAAAATGAATATAGTTAGATTTATTGGAAATTTCCGGAAATTTTAATTTTGTCTTTCTTTTTATACAAAAAAGTACTTTTATGCTAAATATCAAGTATCTAGGGATGCGAGTAATATCTCAGATGGATAGCACCTATCCTGGAAGCAATTGAGAGTACTTTTGACACTTCCCCTCCCATAACTTAGTGCTTGCCTAGGAACCTGAAATCTCTTTTTATCTACAGTACTTTGCAAACTAAACTAAAGCTTCAAATTTTTGATACCTGTAAGATAAGGGACAGAGTGTGGGCTTAGCGAAAATCAGTGGATGATCTCCAAAAAGAACCCAAAATCAAGAAAAGGAGGATTACTTACAAAAAGAAGAGAAATCTCATCAAAAACGTCACCTGTAAAAAATGCAGCCAAGTCTCGTGACTCTTTTTCCGTAAAAAGTTCTGAGATCGTGTAAAGCCAAGTTTAGCTATCTTATTAACTCTGAAATTTTCATTCACAAATCACTCCTAGTCTCTACATCTTTAGTTAAATATTATTTTGTGACTTGGCAATTACGTAGCACGAGAATGTGATGTATATAATTAGTCTTAATAAAATAATACCATGCCATCCCATAACATATTAAGGTGTAATAACTTCCCTGTGCGTATATAATTAGCCTTAATCATATTATCTCATCCCATCCCATAACATAGTAAGGTGTAATAACTTCCCTGTGCTGCGTAATTGCCAAGTCACAAAATAATATTTAACTAAAGATGTAGAGACTAGGAGTGATTTGTGAATGAAAATTTCAGAGTTAATAAGATAGCTAAACTTGGCTTTACACGATCTCAGAACTTTTTACGGAAAAAGAGTCACGAGACTTGGCTGCATTTTTTACAGGTGACGTTTTTGATGAGATATATATTATAGAATTTACATAAAATAATTAATTTTTATACTTCTACTAATAAGTTAATGAATTCTTATATAATACATATTGCTACCTTCTATCTACTTATATATCAAATAGTATTTACCTAAAATAATTAAGATTTCATACTTCTATTTATCAGTTAATAAATTAATATCATCATAAAAAAAAGAAAAAATAAATTATATATATATATATATATATATATATATATATATAAAGAAAAATGGAATGTTATCCATGTATAATTTTATGTGTTTTGTATAAGTTATTTTTACAATTATTTTTATACAATGCATATTTTATAGACTTTTCTAACTGATCATTAGAATCACTTAATATAAAGGTGATCGACTAAACGCACAATCACAGTAACTATATAAAGTGTAATTATTGTTCAATCATCTTAATTATTGTCCTTATATGTTTTAATTGTATTTATGCATGTTTTAATTGTAATTTTCTATATCATTTGCTATATTTTATCGCACACTAAAACAACAATTTATTCCATAACATGTTTATATTTATATGATGTAATAAATGTTATTTAAAAGAGTTGATAATTGAATTTATCAAAAAATAGGATAACCGTATAGTTTTGCATGATCTCGTATATATATATATATATATATATATATATATATATATATATATATATATATACTAGGGGGCCAACCCTCGCTCAGACTTCGAGGCCTCTAAAAACATGACAGCGTGCTTTGTTTTAAAAATATTGGTAAATCTGTAATTGGGTGCCCATGCTTTTAACGTTTTAATGGGGCATTTTTTGATTATCATGGCCTCATACACAGCTGTTTCGACAACTGACGACTGTTTTCGGGATTGATAAGTAAAATCAATTACAAATTGAAAACCAGCTGGTATAAAATGGTTAAGTTTAAATTGTGGCTACCTCTCGGACTTTTATAACAACGATCTGTATTCTATTCTTCCTTTGCGTTTAAGGATGAGAAAAATTCCATCTGCTTGTGAATAACAGTAAGAACCACGGTATTGAAAAGTACTATGTTAGAGACATTTTCAGTAACAGGTTTTAATTTATCTCTATTTTAGTGCACCTTCATGCATATTTTCATGTTATTTTAAATATGTAAATTATTTATTTTAATTAATATGTATATACGAATTTTCTAATAATTATTTATCATACAAAATTAATTAAATATTTTGTGCTTGCATGCCTGCATTTAATTGGCATCATTTGATGAGATATTTAAACAAATTTGCTATCCGAGATAATTTTACACCATGTTATGTCACTTGAATATTGTCAATAAGAAAGTCGGGTGCTTTTCCAGTATAGGATCCTTTGCTTTTAGGTTTGGCGTAATTCGAGCTTCGAAAAGGGATAGATTCGTTAATATACATAGATTTGTTGCCAAAAGTTATGAAAACAAACCCAATGAACTTTTGGTGCTTTTTTATTATAGGGGTCTTGATGCTTTTTTAAAAAGCTTGGCGCGATTCGGGCATCGGAAACTGAGATTTGGTGCCAAATGACATAAACAGCCATGGAAACAAATTCGACGATTTTTTTTGTTTATATGCGTATTTTAATTATACGTATATTATTATTGTTTTTTCTATACAAATTACTTCTGATTATACATAAAATAGGATAAATGACATTTTACGCTAAACAAATTGTATAAATATTGAAAAAATGCTTCTGTATACGAAATGACAAAGTGAATAAATTGACAGAAAGTATGTTGCCAAATTTCCTTTTCCGCCAAGGCTATTTTCTCTGTTTCGTCAAGGCCCCATATACTGGAAAAGTTTTAACATTTACTGGAATACTTTTAAACTTTAATAGCCTTTCTGTAATATATAGGGAGCATTTTTTTCCTTGATGCCAATAAAAGAGAGAAAGGTGTAAATGCCATTTTACCATAATTGATGTCATATTCTCATTAAAATTGGAAAGAAAACCAAGCAGGGTATTTTATTCTCCTTCCGTTCAGTTGGGCAATTATTATTTTATACATTCGTTTCAAATATCCGAATTAGTGATTTTATAAATTCGTTTAATTAAATTTTACAAAAAATAACAAAATGATATCAATAAATAATAATTACTATTAATTCCTCCCCCCCCCTTTCTTTTGCGTTTACATAAAGACGTCATTTGGACGAATTTATTCAAAATATTTTCTGTTTATAAATGAAATTAAATGATGACAGACGATTGAATCCTGACGATAGAAATGTAATTTTTTTTTCAAAATTTCCTGAAAAACATAATTTAATCCCAATCTTGTCGTCTTTATCGATTGAAATAAAAGATAATTTCAATTTCAATTTGAAAATGACGAATAAAAAGAATTCAATAATCTCTATCGGGATCCTTTTCAAAATTTTCTACCTTTTTGTCACAAAAAAAAACTGAGTAATTAGTTGCCATCATTACAGAAATGTCAATAAAATTAGAAAAAATTAATATCTCGAAAACTAATTTCAATTTTAAAATTCTATTACCAATTTTGACATCCGCGGAATTTTATGGACAATTGGTATTAATTTCACCATCAAGCGTTTAATATTATATTAAAAATAGCCCTGAAACATAATCAGTCGTTTAATCAGTCGTTTCATAAATTCGTTTCATAAAATCGTTTCACAAATTGGTTTCATTAGGATTTTATATATATAGGGTATATATATATATATACAGGGTGGTTATAATATAAGTATCTCTATTTGGAGCTATCTGTAGCTTGAAGGAATAACCCGAATGAAACCAAAATCGGTACACTTACTATTCAAAAAGGGGGAAGAAGAATGGAACAATAAAAAAATAATAATTGCAATAATTTTCGATGGATGGCGCTTTGAGTGTCAAATGTAATGTGTAAAGCAATAACAAAGAATTAAGGCGTAAAACCGGATGACATACCTAATTCATTGGAAAATGTCACAGTGAATGTGGTTATGCTTTCGCATGGCGGTGTTGATCCTGTTCAGGTTCCACATGGTCATTGTGCTGGAGGACACGATCCAGGCGGTGCGCGACGTTCTCAACTGCGGAATGTAACGCATCAGGAATGATGTTTCGTACATATTGTGATTTGCGATATTTTAAGTCATTGAGTTTGACACCTGCACAGTACACAACGGCGTTTGCACCGGCAGGCCCCGTTGCGCCATCTATTGACGATTATTGCAACTATTTTTTTAATATTCCATTCTTCTTCCCCCTTCTTGAATAGTAAGTATACCGATTTTGGTTTCATTCGGGCCTTCAAGCTACAGACAGTTCCAAATAGAGATACTTTTATTATAACCACCCGGTATATATAGTTAAAATGAAATCACATGTGTTAAAAGCTAAGAAAGAGACAGTATAAAATTCAAATAAAATGGTACTACAAAAATAAAACCCGATAAGATGAAAATTATAAACAAAATACTATGAATAACTTATGGATTCATCAGAGGAGCATCATAACTGTAATTCAAAGTTAAGCTATGTTATTTCCTCAAATATTTTCAGCATTAAGCCTAAAAATGACAATATTATGCCCCTTATTACTATCAAAATAAAATCCAAGAAATATTAAACAAAAAGAAATCCAAAAAATAAAAGTAATTATCGATAAGCAATAGTTAAAAAATAAAAAAATAGCACACACAACTCACCAGCAAAAAAAGGTGTTGGAATGATTCAACCAGATTGAAAAAAAATCACAATGCATTATCCCACACTCTGCAAAGAGATTTGCTGATTCACCACATGGAAAAACTAGTCGTTGGGGGCCAACGTAATACTTACCCATCATGGATATGCATAATGTAAAATATTAAAATAAAAATGTGTAAACTACTTATAAAGTGCATTGCAATTCAAATAAAATCGTGGCTTGATGACGTCACAAACTTTAAAAGCTCGATTACTGAATTGCTTGAAAGAAACATCCTTATAACTCCAAAAATAATAATCCTATTAACTAGCGGTTTATTGCATCTGATTAAGCGTCAAATTTCCAATTAAAATATATCTTTGAAGTGAAATTTGGATGAAATACAGGGTCATGAAGAATCGAAAAGTGTGGAAAATAGGATTCCAAATATCTCGGCAACTAATTATCCGATCGACTTCATGCTTTATGAAAAATTTGTTTTTTTATTGTCTTTTATATTCATTTCTTAAAATAAACAATTTCGAAAATTTTTACATACCTTTCATCAGAACGAATATTTCGAGAGTCCGAAAAAAATTGTTCCGGTTAATCGAGGTTATTGAAATGAAATAGGCTTCTTCCCATTATTACATACTACGTACATACCAAATTGCAAGTCTCTATCTCAATTTTTTCGGGAGATAGAGCGTTTACAGACACACAGACACACACACAGACACACACACAGACACACACACAGACACACACACAGACACACACACAGACACACAGACGGACGGCAATTTTTTTTTTTCTAAAAATATGTTTTTCGGAATCTCCAGTGTCTGAAACGTGTAAATCCGTCAAAAAAAAATTTTCGATTTACAAAACGATTACAAGACTTACCCTATACTACGTATGATGGGTAAGTAATAAGAACAAATAGCAGTACTGCCATTTGTCCTCAGAGCAAGGAGCAATATCCTAAGGATTCAGTTATTATTTAAGATATAAGATTAAAAGGGGATAATAATTTAGTAAACAATATAATTAGAAGTAATAAATAATATTGAAAGAAAAATGTAGGTAATTACTAAAAATGGAATAGATAAAAATAATATTAAAAAATAATATAGATAAAAAATAAATAAAAATAAAATAAAACATTATTATGTAATTAAAATCAATATTAAATAAGTAATAATTTAAGGGAATAAAATATAGCCATGCATGAGGAATCACTATATATAATATAGAATAATAAATAATTGTGATAAATGCATAAAACCCACTTTTTCTTTTATTTTCTTTTCTTAATATATATATATATATATATATATATATATATATATATATTTAACTTTTTTTTTAGCAGTCCCATCTCATCTCTCCGCATGGACATTTTTGATTTTATAATGCTTTTGGGAAATTTTATTATATTTTTGCTTTTATTTCAAAATTTTCAATAATGTTTTTATAATTTTTTCAGCAATCTACGCCCACCCTCCATAGTATTGTTTTCCGATTTTATACTTTTTATACATATTTAATGCCCAAACTGGTAAAACCAGATGAATATTTAATGGTGGATCCATGAAGAAATAAAAGAAATGGGATAATTATAAGACAATGCTGCATGTTTTAATTTTAATAAATTTGGCCTTGTTAAATGGGAGGAACACATAAACGTTTAATTCGATCGCAGTGATTTAGAAGAATATTTCTATAAACTGAAATATGTAGACAGGAATAAAAATTAATAAAATTAATAACATTAAAAGATAAGTCATTACGTTTATCATAAATATTAAAAGTTAGAGTATGTTCAGAAAGAATAATAATATTAACGTTCATAAAATTAATTGTAGAATTATTCAAGAATGTGGTACTAGGCTCTAGATTAGAAGGATATGCTGCATGAAGAGATATAAAATGATTATCATTAAGAGAAAAGATAATGACATCATCAATATATCTATATAGCAAAATATTATTGTTAATGTATTTTCTTTCATAGAAATAAAGATATAAATCTGAAAGCATGCTAGAAGTGGGGCGCCTTGAGAAATACCTTGTATCTGAATATATATATATATATATATATAAATTATTATTATTATTATTATTATTATTATTATTATTATTATTATTATTATTATTATTATTTACGGATGCATTATTTTCACTAAAAATACTAAGAGTTTCTTGTTATATAATTTAAATGATTGACATTATTCTGGCGCAGATTAAATCTAACTAGTAAATCTGCAGACCAGGAGCCTCAACGTGAGCTCTGACAGTTATTGTTTTTTAGCACACTTTGTATAATATTCAACACCCTACAAACCGCAATTTAAAAATTTTAAATTACATAAATATTTATAAGCATATAAAATACTTTGTAGGTTTCGGAAGTTAGACGCGTTAAATTAAACATGGTGTTATGCAATGACATTCTGAAATTCTGATAAACTGCTTACTCTTGTAATTTTTTAGATAAAGAAGTACATTTCTTAAAGGGGGGGTGCTTTCCCCCCTGACTTCCGTATTCTCATTAAATTTAAATTCGTAATTTCCTTTTGATTGTGCGAAGGATTATAGAATATATTGGATTTCGTTTTACACTGTGAAATTATTAGGATAAGCAACAGTTTGGACAAGCCTTTTATGTTATCCTAGTGTCCAAATATGAATATTTACTTATCTGCCAACCACAAAAGACCTGCATCTGATGGATAAGTTGAATAAAATGCATGTACGAAAGTAACTTATGGAAATGTAAAAGGAATCTATTATATCTAACTTATATCTAATTTAAAAATCTAATGATTTTACAATATTTGTTTCGGAAAAACAGTTTTGATAGTCATTCTATAATATTTATTTGTAAGATCTTATCTAAATGCATCCTAATCTACTCGATAGCAATATCAGACTAAAATCATCCCAAAATAGGCATATTGTAGACTTTTAAACCTATAGGGGTAATCATTCACATCGTGTCCATTGCCAATTCACTAAATAGCAAACGATACTTGGCGCTACGAAGTAGCTTTTGTGATAATCTTTTAATAGTATCCACATTCAATTATAAACGTACCAATATTGTTGATATTTGACACAAACAATTTGCAGACCAGACTACGAAAGACTAACTAACCTTTTATTTCTGTCAGACTATCTGCTTAATCTTTCGCAATCGGGATTATTTTAATAGTTTTTATAGTCTGTGAAATACAATGGCTAGAAAACTGATAAAGAAGGATAAATGAAATATGTATCATGTCAAAGTAAAGTTAAAAAATAGAAGGTTTTATATTATTTGAACAGATGTATAAAATTCCACCAAAAATTATACACATAATTAAAAAAAATCTGAAAATGTATTCGCAAAAATTTAAACTAATAGGAATAATTTAAGACCCTTATTTGGAAATTTACCATTTAAATCTATTAATCAAATGCGACATTTTTGTTCAACGAATGGAAATTTGAAAATCGTCTGAATTGCCAAAGAAAATGTTCTATATTCCCCGAACGAACCAAATTTAACCAAAAACTATACAGCTAATCCGGGTACCTCACCAACATACCTACCAAATATCAAGTTAATCGGACAATGTTTGCGGCAGTTATCGCAGAACAGACAGACAGAATACAAAAACTTTTCGTGTCTCAACAGTAAGCCTCACTGACATTTCGGTAATTATTTTTTTTCAGAAACTATTTAAAATAAATAGATTTTTGATTATTAATCGTTGCTTTAGTTTAGTAATAAAATTATTTTAAATCGCTCTTTTCTTATTTTATTTCATTCAACCTATTATTTCAATTTGGACTTAAACGCCATTCACGGTTTTAAGTTCAAAAACAAAAATATCGTAACCACCAAATTATGTCCTTATATGTATAGAATATTTTGAAAAAACAGTATTAGTGTGTAAATTGCACTAAATAGTTGCTTTATGCTTGATGACGGCATATTAAAATTAGTCGTTGGGGGCCACCGTAATACTTACCCATCATGTATATGTATAATGCAAAATATTAAAATAAAAATGTGTAAACTACTTATAAAATGCATTGATATTCAAATAAAATCGTGGCTTGATGACGTCATAAAAAGGCTCGATTACTGAATTGCTTGAAAGAGGTTTTTCCTTATAACTCCAAAAATAATACTCCTATTAACTAGCGGTTTATTGCATCTGATTAAGCGTCAAATTTCCAATTAAAATATATATTTGAAGTGAAATTTGGATGAAATACAGGGTCATGAAAAATAAAAGAGTGTGGAAAATAGGATTACAAATATCTCGGCAACTCATTATCCGATCGACTTTATGTTTTATGCAAAATTTATGTTTTTTTATTGTCTTTTATATTTACTCCTTAAAATAAACAATTTCGAAAATTTTTATATACCTTTTATCAGAACGAATATTTCGAGAGTCCGAAAAAAATAGTTCCGGTTAATCGAGGTTATTGAAGTGAAATAGGCTTCTTCCCATTATTACATACTAAGTACATACCAAATGGCAAGTCTCTATCTCAATTTGTTCGGGAGATAGAGCGTTTACAGACACACACACAGACACACAGACACACAGACGGACGGCAAAATTTTTTTTCTAAAAATATGTTTTTCGGAATCTCCAGTGTCTGAAACATGTAAAACCGTCAAAATTTTTTTTTTCGATTTTCAAAACGATTAACCGAAAGTAAATATATTTTCTGTAAAATTTATTATGGCGATTACGATAATTTCACGGGAAGTACTCGATCTGTTTCTGAAAAAAAAAATATACGTAAAAATAAAATGCAACGCACACTTTATTCAAAACATATCATTTATAAAAGATAGAACTCGTATCATTTATTCTTAGTTCTGTGTAACTTCAAACGTCATCTTTCACATTTTGACATAAAGAAGCCACAATGAAATCGAATGGAGAAAGTATACGAGATATCCTTCTCATTTTCCAGAAACTTTTGCGGAATTATTTATCTTTTCTTTTTTATGGAGCCAAATCGAAGCTGTGTGAATACAAAAGAAATATTCAAAACTCCATTTCTAAATGTACAAAATATTTTTGGGTTGAAAATCAAGCTTGAAATTGCGTTTTATTTTTAAAGATGAAATTATTCGAGATTGGATCTCTATTGAAAGACAATTCGTGCATGGAAACATTACTTATTTTCTCTGTATTTTTGATAGATTGATGAGAAAGCAGAAAATATTTCCATATCTATATATATAAAAGTCCTTTTCGGTTCATACGTTCTTAATTACAATTCTTCAATTTTTTACCTATTCGCACATAACTTGATAGACATATGTTTTTGAACATGAGAATTACTATTACTGTTAACTTATAATGTTATTAACTTATTAATTATTATAACTTATTAATAATATTTTTTTATAAATAATGTTTTATAAATTCTAATAATAATTTTTATAAATTTTATAACTTATTAATATTACTGTTAACTTAAAGAAATATATTACACCATTAATTACTTATTTTTCAATTACCATTACTTATTTTCAGTTTATCATTAAATAAATCTTTTTTTTTTTCATTTTCAAGTACAATTATTTCTTTCCCGTTGCCACCAAAAGAAGCTACGTATGCACAATATTTCTATATAAATATAATAAAACACATTGTGTTGATTCCGGTACGAACTCATGCAAACAATCATTGGGAAACAATGAATTACTTCCATTATTGCAGAGACAAGATAAATAATAAAAATATTCATACACATATCGTTTTGGGAGTATTTTTTAATTTGCAGGTTAAATTTCTGTAAAAATATTTCTGCACGTGTTATTTTATTTTTATATTTTAATAAAAATTCATATTTACTGTGACGTCACGAGAATAGCACCTATTGGGTTTATTTTATCTGTATGCATTATAGTTTTATTGAATACTTTTTTTTCATTATCATTAAATAGAAAATATATTTTTATTTGAAATCATGGTGATTAAGCATAAAAGTACGTATATTATATAGTATGTGTGAAAAGTTTACGTCGATGAAAATGACGGTATGCTGAGCTTGAAATGTATTTTATATTGATAAAACTTAAATATATATATATATATATTATTGTGGCAACATAACGTAAGTGACACTGATTTTTGAATTGTTAACTATAAAAATTAGAATTGGAGCTTTTATTGATTACTTCATCTTGATTCTATACTCTGACTACATGTTAGCGACTGCTTTTAAAAAAAACTAAATTCTACGTAAGATGAATTTTTTATTATAAAAAATTTAGAAAAGTAGAAGTTTTAAGGAAAAATAAAATTATTAAGAGTAGTGTTATGGTAAAAAAATATATTGAAACGATTACAGAACATTAACACGTTTGCACTTAAAACAACATAAACCAGTGGACCCTTGCAAAGATTTCGCACTGCAGACTAATATATTTTAGCAATGTCTAAAATTTTTTGGGTGCAGGTTTAAACTTCTAAAAAAATTCATGACTAAAAATATCTGCAAACAACATTAGTCAAGACAGAATATCATCTCATTTATTCCATTAAAGTTATAGTAAAAACTAACCAAAGATAACAAACGCAAACAATCAATCGTATTTTAACTGCAATAGAGGGTGACATCATCTGTTTCGGATAAAACATGGGATAAAGAAAAATAAATCGAGCATTGGAATTTAAATTTTGCTTTTTAATCATAAATATAAAATAAACACGTGCAGAAACTACACCCAGAAAAAGGAATTGGTTAAAACTACAAAACATGTTTTGTTGAGTACATTTTGGTTGTTTTAAGCAAACTTTTTAGTTGAAGTAAAAAATTGGTTTTGTTGCTTGGACAAAAAAAAATATTGTTAGCACTCTTACAAAATTTTAACAAAATTTCATCAATTTTACATGAATTAACAAAATCTGTTTTTTAAATTTTACAATAATTTTGTAATTTAAATTTGTAAATCCAGAAAAATTTTGTTGTTTTGCAAAATTTAAATTGTTGTGTAGTAGCCATAACTCTCTCACGTAACTTGGTTTATTTGAGATACATAGCTATATAATTAAAGGATTAACATAATTTTAGGATAATTAAAACTTTTTTAATTGCGACGGACCAAGGTAGTTTTAAAAATCCCCCTCTCCTATTTATTACTGTCTTTTATCTTTACAAGAAGAAAGTATTGGATTCATGAAAATTTCCGACTTCTGGTTTCCGACGGATTTTAGAAGGTCCTGAACACGATTTGACTGTTTTTAGAAAATTATTGTCTATGATTCTGTTTGTCTGTGACAAAAAATTGTGGGCGCTCTATCTCAAGAACTAATACATGGAATTTAATAAAACTATATTTTCAGTTACTTCCTGATATAAATTGTTGCTGATTAGTTTTTGGTGTAAATCGCGCAACAGGCGGCGCTGCTATGTTGCATTTTTCGTGATTTCTGCAATAGCTCTATCTCATTTTCAGCAGTGAATTACGCCTGTAATCTTTGAATAATAACCAGTGCATTTTTATCCTGCTTTTTACATGCGTGATTCACTGCTGAAAATGAATAAAAATTAACTATGTGTTGCTGCATGCTCGGCTTTGTATTGTCGTCTCATGTTTGCCGCAGAAATTTGTCTGCTCCTGATGACATTTCAATTTTGTGCTGCGGTTGCAGCCGGTCCGGAATATATAAGAGTGAGAAATGTCGAGTTGGAATGTCGTTCCTTATAGCTCAGTGGTAGAGTCTCAGAGCGCTGTTCTGAGGACCCGGGTTCATTTCCCCGTTTGGGGCGTTTTTCACTCTGTCGGTTTAAGCTTGAAAAAAAGCAGAATAAAAATTAATTTGTTATTATTTAAGGATTACAGGCGTAATTCTCTGCTGAAAATGAATTAAAAAATAGTTAAAATTACATATTAGATTGGTTCATGTAACCAAAGTATTTGTAGTATAAACAAAACAAGTTCGTAATATAACATAGTTTATTATTTAAACAAACAAAATATGTTTTGTTGAAAAAAAATAGATTGTTAAAATAATACATAGCATATATCTAAGTAACAAAAAAATTTTGTGAAGAAAACAAAAAATAATTTTAAAGTAAATATTTTAGTTGTTTCTTTAACAAAAACCTTTTGTTGTTAAAACAAAGACAATTCTTAAAATTACACAAAACAATTGAACTTTCAACAAAAGAATTTTGTTAATTCAAGTAAAATTGAACCATTTTACTTGAATTAACAAAACATTTTTTACTGACGTTACAAATTTTTTTTGTTGGAATTGAAAAAAAAATCAATAATAATTTTTTGTTGATTCAAACAAAATTTCCATTGACCATTGGATATTTAAACGAAAAGTTTTGTTGGGTCAACCAAATTTTTGTTAATTCAACAAAAGTTTTTTCTGGGTGTATGTCTCACTTTATCTTTATTGAACATTTTTTTATAATCATTGTTGCGGTATTTTATTTTTGTGGCAACACTAATTTGAGGAAAACCTTTCATTTCATTGTTTGACGATTTAATTTTTAATTAATTGCAATTTTAAATCAAAATACACGTTTTAACGAAATGTGAGCGTACTATGGCAGAAGCCGCGGCAAAAGTCTTTCATATGGTATCTCATTTATCGTTCTGCGTTTTTTAATTGCTTAGAAAATAGGATGTTGACAACATAAATAATATACAGGATAATTCAACGTTTGTTTCCAGCAAATATATCATAACAAATTTAACACTTCATAATTATAAGAAAATTAGGGAACAGATTTTACAGACGCACCGGAGTTGGCGAGCTTTTCGTTTTGTGCCATTTTGGCGAGAAAACCTCGTTTTTGGGTACCTATTAGGCCTAGCTTGTGAAAAAAAAATTATTGTTTTATTTTATTATGAAACATTTTATTTGACTACTAGATGACCCACCCGGCGTTGCCCGAGCCCGTGTAATAAACTTAAATCTCTTAAAATGACTAATTAATAGGACCACTATGCTATGCTTGTGTGACTATTAAGTCAATTATAATGTTTGGAATCACTTGCGTTGAAATCGGAAAGATAGTTGCTGAGGTATAGAAACGGGGCATAGTTAGAGAAAAATCCTTGAAGGAGGGGCCAGGGGGGAAGGGGATGTTCAAGAGCCCTTCAGCAAATGACTAATTAGGAGGACCACTATGCATCGTTCAAAATTCATTCGTTTACTTGAGCTAGGAATTTAATTACAAAAATTTCTTAAACTATCATTCGGAAATAGTGGTAACCGCTACTGATAAATTTAGTTTAATATTATAGAGGATGACTGATAAGTTAATTATAATGTTTGTAATCAGTTGTGTTGAAATCGGAAATATAGTTGCAGAGATATGGACACGGGGCATAGTTAGAGAAAAAAACCCTTGAAGGATGTACCGGGGAGGGGCGGTTATTTAATTGCCCTTCAGCAAATAACTAATTATGAGGATCACTATACATCTTTAAAGATTGATTTATTTGGTCAAGCTAGAAACTTAATTTAAAATTTGGCTTAGACTATTATTCGGAAAAACGGGTAACTGCTTTCTAGAAATACACTTTGAAGCTATGAATGCTGATTTTTGGCGATAATTTAGTAAAATTGAAACTAGTTTGGAGAAGTTCGGAACATTATTAGCTGAGATTTAAAATAGTGGTAGTGCCCATAGAACTCGAGATAGGAAAATGCCCCCTGGTGGAACTTGGAACTAAAATGGATAAGTCCTCTCGATGTCGAGTCGAATGAATCAACCGCGTCGTGATGGGAGCCATAGATCCCGAGTTAGCAGCAAAATCCGTTAGTTCCACCTTCTACCGTCAAGGGGTGCAATCTGTAGCATACGAACATAACTGAAATCTTTGAGGCTGTCGATTTCGAGTCGAATGAACTATACCTCGCCGTGATCCATAGAACCATAGATAAAAATCATCCCTGGTGGTGAAACTTGGAACTAAAATCGCTAAGTTCTAATGATGTCGAGTCGATTGAGCCATGAAACCGGTACGATCCAAGATAATTTGAAAAGAAGTAGCGAAATCCTTAGCTTTTTCTTTTTTTATTTCTATACAAAAATCTGGATTTTGCTAAAATAAAAAAAAATTGGGCTGAAATCGAAATTTTTTTTAATCTATGAATTCTCAGCTCAATCCAAGTAACGGTGCATACTTTTCAGATCCAAAAATCCACTATTTAAGAAAAATATGTAGCCTTTAAAAATCGCAGTCCCTTTCAAAAGGAATTATTTTATATCCGTAAATAACCGACACGATGTCTGTCCTGTCTGTCCGAGAAATGATGCCTTAAAAACATTTTTGAATAAATTCTTTTTAGAGCATTCAATTAAATAGAAAATATATTGTAATTTCCATGGTAATTAACGGAGAAATACGAAAATTACATATTTAGAATCCTCTTGAAAATATACGGATGGATGTATAATTTTCAAATCGACAAATGCAATATTTAAAAAAAAAAAATTATAGACCTGGAATCTTTCCACTTTAAAGAAAGGTATTTTGTTTCATTATTTCTTCAGCAGACGTTTTGTCTCCATTAGAGTATTGAAATTAAACCTTATCTTTTTTCGACTTAAAATTAAAAGTTTATTAACTGATATCTTCTCTTCTAACTGGTCAAATTTTATGAATTTTACCTTCTTGAATTCGCGATTTTTTGTTACGTCTGTTTGCCAATTTTCGTGCGGATAGAACGATTTTTGCGATTTTTTTAAAAAAAGCCGGAAAGCATACAGTACGCCATTTTATCCCAGCCGGCACGAAAAATATGAGGTCGAAGACGTGCAGGTCGAAAGACGGAAGGTGATTGGTCGGTTGCGAGCTTCGCTAGCCTCGTATCGAGGTATCAATCTACTCAGGAATGAAGTTCTTTCTTTGTTTCAGTAAAAAAATCACTTTTTGTGCCAATTTTTGAGATTTGTGATGAGAATTCTTTGTGGATTTTAATTAATATTTCAGTAAATAATTAATATATTAAAATTCTGGGCCTCAGGTACTCCAGGAGAGGCTTTGGACTACCTAAATCTAATTTTTCAGTCTTCTAGGTGGGCTAGATTTTCCTAGCCATCGTCAACAGACAGACAGACATACACACACAGAGCGAAACTTTCTTTTATTAGTATAGATAATAAACAAACAACTTTATTATGAAAAACACACAATTTTTATTATAAGCACACACAAATTATTTTATCACACAATGATTAATTTATTGTAAAACACACAATGTTTAATTTAATATAAAACACACACAATTTGTTCTACCAGGTTGCCATACAAAGCAAAATCTCGCCAAAATCACCGGGTTGCCTAGGCATAAAATCCACCATTTTAGCACCAAAAATATACTCCGGTGCGTCTGCGACATCTGTACCCAAATGAGAACTATATCTGTATCTTTTTCATTTTACTAATTGAGAAAGGTCTATAATTTCTTTTCTGTTCTGTCTTCTTCTATACAATATTAAAAATTTATTGTTAAAAATCTAGAGGGTGTGAACTTTTCAGGAGTTTTCTTTTCTGAAAGTTTCAGGTAAGTTTTCCTTATTGTCGATGAATAATATGGGAACATGTTTATATTTCTTAGAGCGTAAAAACTATTTGTACTTATATTGTATTCAATATATATTTGTTTCCCTTTACTAAATGGGATACATCTACAATTTCCCCTCAATTTATTTACATCAGATTACAAATTTCTTGTGAATATCCCAGAGGCCCATGCATTAACCATGCTCTCAACGTTTCATGCAAGTTTTCTTGTTGTCGATGATTCCTTATTGTATAAAAAATGAGGCTGCGCGTTTCATATCATCATCTGATTCCTGCTGATCCAACCTCTGATCCAAAAGCTCCGATTGCGCATAAACACGTTGGATTGTTTTTTGACCCGAGGATCGAGTTTTGGCTTGGTCGTCGCCGCATTAGTCGGCGAACCTCCGGTCCGGTTCTTCGTAATCGAACAGTCCAGGGAAAGAACCTACACCCTCCGAAGGAGTTGATACTGTCACACGGTGACCTGAGTGGCCACGAGGACTCCTATCACTCTTGGTACGAACGGGCAATCACGTTTCTGACCGACCTTGAGGTCGACACAAAACTACTCAAGCTGCAGAAGATGTCTTGGTCGTTGCGCACCATGCGTGTTATGCTCACATGCCGGTAACTACACTCTGTACCGAGTACGCTGTGTACTTCCAGTACCGAGTGTTGCTTCACGCCGCCTCACGCACTGACTAGGCGTCACAACAGAGCCATCACACACCTTGTTCTTCGGAGTTCGATCTCGCCTCCACCATCACCCCGGATAAACTTTTGGAAACGGTCCTACCGTTGTTAGCTAGCAGTTGCTCAGCGTCACCTACCTCGACGCCGGGCGAGGGTCCCGCTCGAGCAACTGAAAATGGCCTACGAGGCGTCCTTCCACCACCTAGGGAGGTGGTTCACAACATTGGTCGAGTCCTCCCGCCGCAGAGAACCGGCGCTTATGAGGGGAAAGCCTAGACTCGGTGGCCTACATCACCCAGTCTTCACCCAGACTTCGACTTTTTCAGACGCCTCTTTAACACCGGTGTACCACGTTGAGGTAACGATTCATCGGTTTCATGCCCCCGTGCGTCGTGTCGAAGGACATCTCGCAGTGTCGGGCTTCTGGTCATCTTCCCCACTGAAGGGGCCGAGTCGGAGAAACCCGACGGAGAAGATCTCGCAATGCCGTGCTCTCGGTCATCTTTCCCACTGAAGGGGCCGAGTCAGGACCACCCGGAGGGCCGCGCCAGTTCCTTATTGTATATGAATATTTTTATCAATTATTTCAAATTTTAAGTGAAAACCATGATTTCTACCCACCGTCCTAGGACGGGCATTTAGACTAGTGTATAATATATGAACAATTTTCGGTTTGTATGTTTCTAGTACAAATTTTCAATTTTTAACCGACTTGCATGAAATTAGATATACATACGTTTTTTATCCTCAAAGAATCCATTTTTTTCATTTTCAAATGCAATTTTTTTCCGTTTCCACACACAAAAAAAAAAGTATGGAAAATATTTTTTAAGCTAATGAAAATTCAGATTCATTCACTACATCTTAAAATCCGAAATTGACGTTATTCTGAGAAGATAATGCGAAGTTTTGGTATATATATTTAAAAGGTTTACTAGAAGTCAGTTAAAATGATGTAGTACCTTCATTAAAATGTATTTGGAGTTAAAGAATACGCTATTATGCAGACATTTTAATTTCAAGTAAAATATTTAGGGAAATAAATAAAAAAAATTATTTCCTAAATGTGACGTCACTTTCTATCAAATGCTTTCAGTATGATGTCAAACTGATTCTAAAGAAACGGTTGCTATGCTTTATTTCCTTATGGCTAAGTTACATATGGATTTGAGATGAAAGTAATGCTTTTTTTTAATAAAAAAACTTCAGTTTAATTTATAAGTAGCGTGAGAAATGTGACGTAAAAAACATGTTGAACAAAAACATTCAGTGCATGCACAAAAACTTCACAATTAATCAAACATTCGATTCGAGAAAATATATGAGATTTCCTTCTCATTTTCAAGAAACTTTTGTAGAATTATTTTCCTTTCCCGTTTTTCCAGCCACATTGAAACTGTCTAGAAGAAATAATGAAAATTTCATTTCTGAATCTGAAAAATATTTTCGTAATGAAAACTATGCCAGAAGCGAGTTGTATATTTAAGGATGAAAGTATTCGGAATTGGATTTCTATACTGAAAGGAAGTTCATGTGCAGAAACATTTTCTTTCTGTATTTTTGAAAGATTGCTGAGAAATTCGAAAAAGTATTTGAAAGTGACTTACTGTGAATAGAATATTTGGATTTTCAGTTATTCTAATTTCATAGACGTTTCTTTTGTTTTGTCATACAAAACTGAAGTTAGAAGATGTTTGGTCAAAATTGTAATTTTTCATGTTATTATTTAACGATTTTTAACACTTTTTAACATAGTTGAAAAGCGTTTATGAATTCGGTTTGTGCGTCTGTTCGTCCGTGCTCTAATTCGCGTAAATATACTCGGATAGTCATGCAATTGATATATGCTATTAACGCTGACTGTGGCATATTCGGTATTGAAAATGAAGTTTGGAGCACTTATAGTTTTTTTTTACAGGGACACTCAAAAGAATTCCGTTACATTGCGGTCTATGGGGAAAAATCCTTTGCGGTTTATTTTAATGATATTACGCAATTTCAAACATAGTGAAATTGATATATATCACTGAGGTGCACTACAAGAGACTAATCACAGAATGTGGTGTGCATAGCACTTATAGTTCCTTTACAGCGATACTCAAAAGAGTTCCGTTACATTACGGTCTATGAAGAAAATTCATTTGCAGTTTATTTTAATAATATTTCACTATTTCAAACATATTGAAATTGATATATATTAGTAACGTGGATTACAAGAGGCTCATTACAGAATATTGCGTGCATAGCTTCCATTGTTCATTTACACTGACATACAAAATAATTCGGTTAAAGTACTGCTTATTAATAATAGTTGTTGGGAATGCTTTTTTCAGTTGCTGAACGCGTTTTTAAATTTAACTCATTTTTTGTCTATTACTTGGTGCGTACAAATTGTATAGATTGTATCCCCAAAGCAGAATACTTTGTGATGTTCTGCAACGCAGATTCATTTGACCAAAATTGTTCTGCAAGATACTAAATTCATACATTATAAACTTATCTTCAGAATGTTATCAAAAAAACATTTTCTTTATTATGTGAATAATGCAAAGCAAAGTCGAATTTAATGAAATGCAATCAAATTTTAAAACAGAAAAGGATTATATTTCAATATATACATCTTCATTCCTTTATGCACACAAAGTCTAGTATTTAGTATTTAATACCACGGTAGTGATATAGAATTCGTTGTTTTATGAATTACTTTTGATGCAAAATATTTTGACATATTTCCTCTATGCACAAAATGTTTATTGAAAAATGGTCCATACATGGATACTAATCCAGCCTTTAAAAGTTTTCTCAGAGAATTGTGTCCAGATGGAGGGCCATTACAAGAAACGAACATTCGTTGGTCTTGCCTTGAATCGACAACAAAATTTTATTCAAGATGTCTTTATTCACAGAAACAATGTCTTCATTCTGATTGTCATTTTCATTCACAGAACTTAAATTATTTTCATACAAAGAAGTGGTTATGGCTGTTGATGAATTTGTTAAATATTCCTCCTTACATGGGTGCAAGTTTGAAATGTGTCCAGGACTGTAAATATCTTTACCTTCCCCCCCCCTCCCTTCCAAGTGCACACGTGTGGACACACAACGCATGTTTTGACTTTGAGATGTGGCAAAGACTGAAAATATTTTGAATTCTCCACCCAGACCTCCTCTCCGAATGCACGATGCACACACCATGCCCACTTAGACAAAACGTCGAAGGATCTAAAAAAACGGCAAAATTCGTCAAAGGATCTTGAAAAAACGGCAAAATTTGTCGAAGGATCTAAAAAAAAGGCAAAATTCGTCGAAGGATCTAAAAAAAAGGCAAAATTCGTCGAAGGATCTCGAAAAAACGGCAAATTTCGTCGAACAATCGCGGAAAACATGCAAATTTCGTCCACAGGCCGAGGAAAAACGGAAAATTCATTAAAGGATCGCGAAAAATGGCTGATTTCGTTGACAGATCGCGAAAAACCACAAATTTCGTCAAATGGCCGCCGAAAAAACGCCAATTTCGTCGAAGGATCGTGGAAAAACTGCTAATTTCGTTGAAGGATCACGGAAAAACGGGCAATTTCGTCAAAGAATCCGAAAAAACGGAGAATTCTGTGGAAGGGTCGCGAAAAAACGGTGAATTCTGTCGAAGGATTGCGAAAAAAACAGCAACTTTCGTCAAAGGATCTCGGAAAAGGGCGAATTTAGTCGGAAGATCGCGGAAAAAACGCGAATTTCGTCCGAAGACCAAGGAAAAAACGCGAAATTCATTAAGGATCACGGAAAATGGCTAATTTCGTTGACAGATCGCGAAAAAAAATTCGTCAAAGGGCCGCGGAAAAATGTGAATTTCGTCAAAAGACTGTTAAAAAAAAAAAAAAAAAAACATGAGTTTCGTTGAAGGATCGCGGAAAAATGCGAAGTTCGCCGAAGGGCCACGGAAAAAACAAAAATTTCGTCAAATGGCTGCAGAAAAGAATACCAATTTCGTCAAAGGTTCGTAGAAAAAAGTGCTAATTTCTTTAAAGGATCACGGAAAAACGGCCAATTTCGTTTTAGGATCGCGAAAAAACAGCGAATTCTATCGAAGGATCTCGAAAAAACGACATATTTCGTCGAAGGATCTCGAAAAAACGGCATATTTCGTCGAAGGATCTCGAAAAAACGGCGAATTTTTTTCCGTTCTCGGGCATTTTTTCCGTCCTCGGAAATTTTCAAAAGACGGAATTCCGTCCTGTGGACGGAAAACTTGCACCCCAACCTTGCTTACACTAATGTTCCTATAACGGCAGAGTGGTCTCAAAACTTTTCCAGCGCTTTTTATATCCTGTTTCTTTGAAAAAATTTCATTGGCGTTCTCTTCGACTTTCTTTTAAGTGTACTGAACAATTTTTCAACGCTTGTTTCATTAATGGAACGATGTTTCACAGGCTTAGAAGGATGAAAACGCTGATAGTATTACTTTTAAGTTTTTAAAAACTATTTGAGCATTGCAATCGAAGCAGGATGTTTTATCTCTAGCAGACATATTTATAGTATTACAAAAACTTTGAATGAAATATTTTATTCATTTCTTCAGTACTCAGTCATACTACAGAAAAAAAGCGTGAAATTAAAATTTCCGACAGGCATACTTGATCGAAAACGGAAACATAAACGCAAAATCGGATGATGCAATCTTCTCTTCTTCCGTGCCTTACTGGGGAGCTGGCCGAACGCAACTACATTTTCCTCCAATCATCGGAGAGCTCTGAGATAGTGCTGATCAAAGCATCTTGCATTAGAAGCGGCGCGGTGTTTTCCCTCAGAATAACGGCACATTGCTCAACTTTTATGTTCTCAGAAAAGCACGGTAGCTTCGGCGATTTTGTTTTGATTTATATTTTCCACATTTGAACAGAATTGTTCTGCAGCTCATGCGTCTGTTCTGCGACGTACGTCGCAAATTTCGTAGCATTCTGCTTTCGGGGATTGTATACAAGGCAGCACAAAAATTCTCGGGTACATTTCCGTTTATTTTCGGAAATTGCAGAAGGGAAATTTAAAACTGTGCTACGCGATTCCTAACTGAACTAAAATTTAGCATTCTATGTAGTGTCTATACAAATCTATAGATCCTATACAGGGCTGCTCAAAATAACTCGGATATTTTTCCGAAAATTGTTGGTAATTCCTGAAATTGGGTTATTAAATATGTTACGTGTTTTATAAATTGTTTAGTTAGATATCATCTTTCACCTTACGGTAATGATTTGTAAAATTATTTTGGAAGTGTTGGAAAGTGTCACATAATCTATGCTTGACGCATGATTTTTCGTTCTTGTTAATTTTTACACAAGCTCAACCAGGAAGTGAGAGGCTTTTCTCGATATAATTTTCATGTACATTCTGCAAGAAAAAAATAAAGACAGAGAGAGAGAGAATACCCCATACATTTTAATTACAAAATTGTCCTTAAACGAAAAAAAAAAAGAAAACGGAAATAGCCATTTGGCTGGAAATTGTGACTTCTTTCTTTTATGTTAAAAAGAAAGGCTTAGGAGTCATCTTCATACTAATTTTACCAAAATTTGAATTTTTCAGTACGAACACCCAATTTTGACTGCATATATATATATATATATATATACCTAAGGATACCAAACGCGAAATCATTTTTTGGTGAAATAATTCATGCTTTATGAAGGATTAAGTTTTGAAGAGATAATGTTAAATTCTTTTTTAATTGTTGTGAAACATATAGTAATACCGGTAGTTTTTAAAGTATAAAAACAAAACTACTTGGGGGAATGAGCTGTCATTTTTTATTATCATGCTTGAAGTTTCGCTAAAATCGATTCATGTAAAAAAAAATATTCAGTTGCAATTCACGTATTTTTTAAAAATAAATTAAAAAAATTGTGTATTACAAAATTAATTTTCGAAAAAAATATGAATTGTAACTTATCTATTTTTTTAAAAATAGAAATCAATTTCTAGGAGCTTTATATAAGAGAATTCAAAATTACAGTCCATTTCGACCAATAGTTTTTGATTTATGCTTTAAAAGCTACCCGCATTGCAATTTGTTCTGCAATTAAAAAAAGAGTTTAAGATTAGGCGTTCGAAACTTTAAACCTTCGTAATTCCTAAACTATTTAGCAAAAGGAGAGCAATCTCGGTGTATGAAAATATGAAAAGTACACGAAATTCAGTAATATCGCAGTCACTAAAACACATATGTGTGCACTTCGCGCCCTTTAAAATAACAACAAGAACAAACAAGTGGGTAAGTGTGATAGAAGATCGCACAAAGGGTTCCATTTAATATTCCTTTCAAAACACTTTATATTTTCTTTAAAAAATCCAAATCCATTTCATTTTCCAAAAAAAAAAGGCATGTTTTTTATAAAGTAAAAATTTACCGGTCTATTTTTCTCGTTTTTTTCGAATATCTGAACCGGCTCGCTATTATACTCTATCATAATAATATTTGTCTTGTGGACTAAGTGCGATATTAAAAAAAAAATCAATGTCAAAATTAAACATGTTGTATAGAGACTTTCAAAACGTTAAAATATGCCAATATTTCCATAATCGGGTTTTTATCATGATTCAAAACGTTCCTCAAACTCATATTACGTTATAATCACTTGCTGACGTCATATCTACTTGCTTTCTCTATTATTCATATTGATACTCTCTTTGTATTATTCTCAAACATTTGAAAAAGTCTGTTAAACTTCCAATAGGACGTCAGATTAATTTTTTTTAATTATCTAATGACGTCATATTAACCTGCTTTCTGTACTTACACATACTGATACTCCTTGTGTTATTGAGAAAAGTTTGAATATTTACGTTTTTTTTAAATTTTATTTTTGCAAAATTCGCAGGACCCTGATAAAGTGAGTGCCATTTTAATGAATTATGAGGCGCTTGCCTCATGAGTTCCCGTTATAGCGATCGCTGTATTAACAATTTCTGGCTGCCTTGCACACAGAGCCTCGTTATTTTGATCACCGTATTAACAATTTATGGACGCGAAACGCACAGTACCCATTTTATAGCTATTTAGTTATCCGTAAGCCCTCCCCTTCCATCTAGATCAGCGCTTGCACCGTCGGGCGAGTTTGGCAGTAATTATATATAGTCATAAAGATTCTGCTTTTTATGACGAAATCAAAACTTATAGCACTGAAATATGAATAACAAAAGTGCTAATTTAAAATTTTACAATACATTTAAAAAGTGCATGTAACAAATCTAATGAATATAATGAACATAATGAATATAATAAACGTAATGAATATAATGAACATAATGAATATAATGAACATAATGAATATAATGAACAAAAATAGTGATTTACCAATTATAGCAATAACATTTAAAGAAAGGGAGGAAATATTAATCAAAAAAGATTTTTAAACAATTTAAAATATTTAAAAATATGCTTAATGCGAACAAGCTCATCACTGATGGTTGGAAACCTTATACAAGGTGCGGCATGCATTTTAGAACACATATTATAGATGCAATACCATCCTGTACGTCATAGTTGCAAATCCTTTTCTGTTCCATGTAACTATGGCAGAACCTAGACTAATTCAGAAAATGAAGAGGCATGCCGACATCGTCTCCTTGGCTGCAGACCACTCCGATTCAAATATTGCCTCACTACTGAAAGTTAGCTGCCCATTCGTCTTTAAAACAAGGAGAGAACTTGAGGCTGTAAGGAGTGATGTGGCCGCTGTTTCCTGCCGAAAGCGACATTGTCGGCTATCTGACATTATCAAGACACGAGAATTCATTAGTCGCCTCCAAGCTACCATCGTCAGGGAGCTGCAGGTTGACGAAGCCCCCATCCTACGTGTGTGGAGGGACCTTCGTTACAAGTCGTACGTCATGAGGAGACAGCAGTTTTTGTCAGAGAGAACCAGGGAAAACACGTGAATAGAACCAATCTTCTCCTGAAACATCCGAAATATCCAAAGGAGCTAGCAATGCTGTAGGTTTTCTCCGATGCAAAAACTTTGTCCAGGACCAGAAGATAAACCACAAAAATTATCGGTGGTTGTGTAAAATCCCCTAGGAGGTTCCAACTGTTGTGCACAAAAAATTTCTAGACTCACTAATGTTTTTTGGGGTCAGGAGCTGTGAAGACGTAGTGATGCCTCTACATTTCTTTTTGCAACGCTGTTGTTTACACCGAATTGTTAAACACGGTTCTGAATCTCCGAATTACTGCTGTAGCACGGAGGAGGCCGCATGTTTTTTAACAAGACCCCGCACTATCACATACAACCCCAAAAATGGATGACCGAAAATTTTCATGATCATGTCATCTCCAACTTGTGACCTTCCAGCTCCCCAGATGTTAACCCAATGGAATAATATGTATGGCACGTGATTGAGAGGGATTTCAATAAGCATCAACACAACAACGTTGAGGCTCTCTGGGTAGACCTGGTGAATGCAGTTGCCAATATTCCCAACATCCATCTCACAATTGTATGCAGTCAGTTTCGACAGCGTGTTGAGGATGTTATTATGGCTGAAAGTGGTTTCATTGAATAACCTGTACAGAATGTTAAAATGTAATAAATGCTCTATCTTCAGTGTCTGTTCCTGTTTGCCTGCAGATATGACTTTGTTCTCAAATGCCTGCCGCTCCCTGTATTTAATAAACGATAACGTAGTTGTTGCGTTAAAGCTCAATGAAGTAAAAAAAGTTCTTCCGGCCTGTACCGGGAGGAAAAGGTAGCTTTCCTATATCTTCGTTTTAAAATTTTAGCTAATGTTACACGAAATCAGCTAGTTAAAATGCAAAGAAACGTTTACAAAAGGTTCGTTAATACTGAATTTGAATAAGAAATTCGCCAAATTATTCAGCAATAGCCAAATTGGCTTCATTTATGAAGACTTATTTTGGTCGCCAATTTTGGCGAGAATTTGGCGCTAACGGATATGAATATATAGTTTTTTATGCGTATGATTGGGAAAATTATTACAACAATGAAAGAAAATAATTTGCGAGTAATCGCGTTAATGTGCTGTTTTGTTTCAAATTGTCAGCCACCCTAGAATTTCAAACTGCTTTATCTCAGCCATTTTTTAAGATAGAGGTAAACCAAAAAATGCTCTGGAATCGTCGTATCAAGGCCTAACACTTAATTAAAAAAATTTGAATTTTTAACTTTTTTGTATATTTATTTTAGTTTTAAATTTTTAAGTGGCCGCCATCTTGAAACAAAATGGCGGACCAAGCTGGCCAACGAACTCGGTCGAGACATTGGTAAGCTTAATAAACACAATTAGTTTCATCAAAATTGATTTATAAATACGAGTGTTATCGTATGACATAGGTCAGATTATATATATATATATATATATATATATATATAATCTGGGTTTTGGGGTCTGGGGGTCATGATCGGTGAAAATATATCGAAATTTTCCGGAACTGCTTTCCTCCGAACGGCTGCAATAGGTAGCTTTATACTTTTAGGTAGCTTTCAATACAAAAAAGTATAAAGCTACCTATTGCAGCCGTTCGGAGGAAAGCAATTCCGAAAAATTTTGATATATTTTCACCGATCATGACCCCCAGACCCCAAAACCACCCTCCGTCCAAATGTTGATTTATATATATATATATATATATATATATCTCCATATATATATATCTGACCTATGTCATACGATAACGCACGTATTTATAAATCGATTTTGATGAAACTAATTGTGTGTATTAAGGTCACCAATGTCTCGACCGAGTTCGTTGGCCAGCTTGGTCCGCCATTTTGTTTCAAGATGGCGGCCATTTAAAAATTTAAAACTAAAATAAATATACAAAAAAGTTAAAAATTCAAATTTATTTTTTAATTTCCTGTTACGCCTTGATACAAGGATTCCAGAGCATTTTTTGGTTTACCTCTATCTTAAAAAATGGCTGAGATAGAGCAGTTTGAAATTCTAGGGTGGCTGACATTTTGAAACAAAACAGCACATTAACGCGATTACTCGCAAATTATTTTCTTTCATTGTTGTAATAATTTTCCCAATCATACGCATAAAACTATATATTCATATCCATTAGCGCCAAATTCTCGCCACAATTGGCGACATTTGGCGACCAAAATAAATCTTCATAAATGAAGCCAACTTGGCTATAGCTCAATAATTTGGCGAATTTCTTATTCAAATCCAGTATTAACTAATCTTTTGTAAACATTTTCTTTGCATTTTAACTTGCTGTGTGTTCGTGTAACATTAGTTCAAATTTTAAAACGAATATATAGGAAAGCTACCTTTTCCTCCCGGTACAGGCCGGAAG